>CM062291.1:138785586-139158086 GCA_031216915.1 Pictodentalium vernedei
TGGTAAATGGTTTTGTGTTGGGAAATTATATTCAATTAACAGGGGTTATTCAGTTAAGAGATATCCATTTAAGTTGGCTGCACTGTACCTCCATGTAATACATTCAGAACTTGGGCTCATTGCTAATTGGTTTGAATTACTGGCAGCTGGTAGGAGTCAGCCAAAACATAGACAATTTGAGATGGAATTCTTCTGTCTATTTCACATTGGGAATGCACATTGGGAATGAGGCAGAAATTCAGCCCCCAAAAGGTCTTGAATTAATTCCTAGTTGCTTTTTCATATTTCTCAAGTACTGCGAGCAGAGTCAAGAAAGGATGTCAGTTATATTGCAAATGATATGTCAGTGATTCAAAACTAGACTAGGTCTGCAGGTGACTGAGTTGACCGCATACAGTGGGCCAATTTATCCTCTGGGTACCTCTTTCTGTTTAGTTTTGAGACCCTGATTCAGATTGAGGTTCACAGCGGGTAAATTTAGTGACGCTAAATTCACCCTCTGGAGACCTCATTTTGCAGATGACAGTCTGCTTAATTTCTGGCTTGCCTCCATGTATTATGAATGCTATACATCATGGGTGTTGTGCAATGCTGTACTAGATTTATTATTATGGGAGGTAGTATTTAGTAGCGAAATGTCCAGTGAAAAATTGTTTGTATTTTCTTCTGACAGTTCAGCCGAAAGCAACAATGTTCACAACAGATGTGTCAAACAAAAGTAAAAGAGTCCAAAACAAAACTATCCCATGCAAACCCAAATTATAGCCCTGTTGCTATGATTGTTGTTGCAAAAGTGAAAAAACCCTTAGTAAAATAATTGCTCAGTGGTAGACTGTTGGATTTCTATGCTAGAGGTCCCAAGTTCGATCCCCATCTGGGACGACCTGCATTGTGTCCTTAGGCAAGGCACTTTATCCCGGTTGCCTACATGGGGCACGATGATGCCATGTACTAAGGCGTACATATCTTCAACAGGTATAACCCTGCTTGAGCGGAGCTTGAACAGTGTTAGAATGTTGAGGAGCTGACAGTTGCTTATCGATGCTTGGTGGTTCTCTCTGGGTACTCTGGCTTCGTCCACACATAAAACTGTCACAGTCACGATTAGCCATTGTGTATAAGTATGTGACCTTAAACACCAATAAATATATATTAGTAAAATAATTGGGTGGAGCAAAAACTTCAGAATTGAGATCAAGTTTATCAAGTATTAAGTAATACAAACAGAATCATGCAGGCAGAGAGATAACAGTGCAAACCATCAGTATCACGTGACATGTGTCAGTTGATTGATATAAAGGATCAAGTAATTTTTAACCCGTTACTCAACATGACAGTCGAAACTGGCCATCGCTATTCATAAAAATTACCATTCAATTTTCATTATCTTTTTCTAATGAGGGGTCATAATCTATGTTTTTGATGCAAAAAAAATGAAAATATTCAGTTATTCAAGAATTTTGTTTGTAAGTGTCATCTGCTTCTCATGTTAGGTAAATGGCTAAAGTCCCAACCCATTGTTCAGCACATTTACTATACAATTTCAGCCTTTGTCAGTGGTAATGGACAAGTCCTTCTGCTTCAGGAATCACAGTTTTGTCTGGGTTACTTGTTATGCATCTATACATACAGATAAATTGAATATTGTTCAGTGCGTTTGAGTGCTGGCTAGTATTTTAAGTCATTGGTCTAACCTTTAGTAAACAGTTTTCCAGACAGTATTATATGATGCACATCAGATAGTGCCAAATCTAATTTTATTTTATTGTTATGTTCTTTTATCCCGTGACACCTATAGTTTTATTAGCTCACCTGACTTAAAGTCAGGGGGAGCTTAAGTGATCACTTTCTGTCTGTCATCCGTCCATTGTCTGTCTGTCCATCATCCATCTGGCTTGAACTTTACACCAACATCTCGTAAACCACTGGATCAAATTGAACCAAATTTGATATGCATTCCTTATCATATGTCAATTCTAGTTGTTCAAATAAAGTTGTCATGCCCACAGGGGGAACCACAAGGGGTATTACTCTGATAGCACCCATAAATTGTTTTCCAAAATTAAAAAAATCTTCTCCAGAACCTTCAATTAGAATCTTCTGATATTTGGTATATAACTTCTCTGGGGGGGGGGGGGGGGGGGGGGGGGGGGGGGGGGGGGGGGAGGGGGGTTGGGGGGGTCAGATTCAAGTTAGTTCAAATCGAGTCCCCGGGTTAATATTTGGGCTCTGTCTTGGAGCCCAAAGTTTAACTTAGTGCAATATGAGGAAATTTCTTTTAAAATCTTCTTCAGATCCACCAGTCAGAATGCTTTCATATTTGGTATACAAGATTTCTGGGGGGAGGGGGGCAGAATCAAGTTTGAGTTTATATTTGGGCTCCTTATGGGAGCCCAAATTTTAACTTAGTGCAATATGAAGAAAATTTTTAAAAATCTTCTTCTTCAGACCCACCTACTTAGTGCAATATGAGGAAAGTTTTTTAAAATCTTCTTCAGACCCACCAGTCAGAATGCTTTCATATTTGATATACAACATCTCTAGGTGGGTTAGATTCAAGTTTATTCAAACCGGGTCCCTGGGTTAATATTTAGGCTCTTTATTGCAGCCCAAAGTTTAACTTAGTGCAATGTGAGGACATTTCTTTAAAAACCTTCTTCTTCAGATCCACTAGTAAGAATTCTTTCATATTTGGTATACAACATATAACATATCTAGGAAGGTCAGAGTCATGTTTGTTCAATTTGAGTCCCTGGCTTAATATTTGGGCTCTCTGTTGTGGTGAGTGGGGGGGGGGGGGGGGGAGGGGGGGGGGAGGGGCGGTGGGCAGGTTAGGTTTAAGTTAGTTCAAATCCATTTCTTAGTGTTTTTCCATAAAATTTGCCTTTCATGACTTCATTCCTCTGTAGTGTTGATGAACCATGACTAACTGAATGTGACCCCAAATACATCTTTGAACCACTTTCTCAGGTGAGCGATTAAGGCCACTTGGGGCCTCTTGTTTTATTAATTATGATTAAACTCCTTTCATCATAGCTCCCACTTCACTTTAAATGTCGAAGGGAAGTCTTATTGGCAAAGTTAATGACTTCAGGCCTTAATTCTGTGGGTTATAAGCTACACTTAAACAGCATTGAGGTCTATACCGGAGATATGACGTCATATCAGACTGGAGTTACTCCATCCCTCCTGGTGGTCACTACACCCTAAACTAAATAACACAGCACTATAATAAGATCACAGGCAGCAAAAGGAATAGTTTAAGGCATAACTTACAGCATTTGTTTCAACATTGTCAGAAAACACTTCACTCTACGACGTTAATGCCTATTGGAGTAGGAAAACGTCAAATTGAAATTTCAATGCATGAAATCAAGGTAGCTTATAAGTTATAACACTCCTTGTCCCCAATAAAAAGTTGAAAAAAGTTTGAAAATCCGACTTCAAATACCGGAGATATAATGTCATTTCAGACAGGAGTTACCTCCCCCCCCCCCTTTCTGGTGTCTGACCTACCCCAAAACAAAAACTAAATAACATAGTACTAGAATAATATCACATGTTGTAAAAAGGAATAGATGAAGACGTTTCTTCTGACATTTGTTTCAGCATCGTCAGAAAATACTTAAACCTATGACTTTAATGACGATTGAGGTCGGAAAATGTCAAAGTTATATTTTGATGCAAGAAATCTTGGTAACTTATGGTACTCATCAGCCTGAATATTAAGTTGGAAACAAGCCAGGAAATAAGCAATCTGTCATTTGCAGAATGAGATCCACAGAGAGTTAATTTGCCGATGATATCCCATATGGTGGGCAAGAATCCCCCAATTTATCTTCTGGGTACCTCTTCCTGTTTAGGCCTGAGACCTTGATTCAAGATTGAGATTTATAGAGGGTAAATTTAGTAAAGCTACCCTGCTGTGCAGAGTAGCATTACCAAATTCACCCTCTGGGGCCCTCATTCTGCAAATGACAGTCTGCCTATTTCCAAGGTTTGATTGGAAAAAAATTTGAAAATCCAACTTCAAAACCAGTAATATTACGTCATTTCCTGTAGGAGTTACCCCCTCCCTTCTGATGGTGACACCCCTACTCCAAAACTAAATAACATAGCATTATAATAATATCACACACAGCAAAAGGAATAGTTGAAAGCGTTACTTCCGACATTTGTTTCAACATTGTCGAAAAATACTTAACGCTATGACATAAATGCCAATCTGGTCAGAAAACATCAAATTTAAATTTCGTGCATGAAGTTGAAATCAAGATAACTTATTTTACTCATCGTCCGTTAATAACAAGTTGAAAAAATTCTGAAAATCCAATTTCAAATACTGGAGATATGACATTTCAGACAGGAGTTAACCCCTCCCTTCTGGTGACAGCCATATCCCAATACTAAATAACGTAGCACTACAATAATATTACAGGCAGCAGAAGGAATAGTTAAGAGTGGTACTTCTGACATTTGTTTTAACTTTGTCAAAAAATACTTAACGCTATTATGTTAATGCTGATTGAGATCGGAAAACATCAAATTTCAATGTCACTGTATGAAATCAGGGTAACTTACAGAATTTATTGTCCTGAATAATAAGGTCAAAATAATTTGAAAATCAGACTTCATATATCGGAGATATAACATCATTTCCGAGAGGAGTTTCCCCTCTCTTCTGATGATAGCCCTGCCACCAAAACTAAGTGACATTAAACTGTAATAATATCACATGTGGAAAAAAGAATACTTGTGGGTATTACTTCCTACATTTTTTTCAACATTGTCAGAATTAATTTTTATTATTTTTAGCTTAAAGTCAAGATAAGCTATTGCCATCACGTGTATAGAAGTCTGTTATTCTGTGAGTGTGTTAGTCTGTGAGTCTGTTCACATTTTCCTTTAGCACAGGCTGCACCCCATAGTTCTTGTCCGATTGTCACAAAATTTCATATGCAGGTTTGAGGCCATGTCTAGATGAGAACGTTCCCTTTTGGTCGTGATTGGTCAACCGTGATGGCTCACTGAGCCAAAAACCCCAAAACCTTTAGCACAGTTTACAGGCCGTATTTATGAAGAGATTTCATGGTAACATGGTAGGATGACTCTGTGTAATATCGAGATGAGAACGTCCCCTTTTGGTCATGATCTGTCAACCATGATGGCTGCCCCAGCCCGAAACCCAAAAACTTTTAGCACAGTCTACAGGCCATATTTAATACAGAGTGATTTCATTGTAACTTGGTGGGATGACTCTATGATGTCAAGATGAGAACCTCCCCATTTGGTCACAATCTGTCACTCGTGATGACTACCTGAGCCCAAAACCTGAAAACCTTTAGCAAAGCCTACAGATTGCATTTATGGAGGGATTTCATTGTAACTTGGTAGGATGACTCCATATAATGTCTAGATGAGAATGTCCCCTTTTGGTCACGATCAGTCAAGTGTGACGGCTGCCAGTCCCCAAAAACCTTCAGCACTGATTACAGGTCATATTTATGAAGGGATTTCATTGTAACGTTGTAGTATGACTCAGTATAATGTCTAGATGAGGATGTCCTCTTTTGGTTGGGATGGGTAAACCTTGATGGCTACACAGGCCCGAAGCTCAAAAACTTTTAGCACAGTCTACAGGCCATATTTATGAAGGGATTTCATTGTAACTTGATAAGATGACTCGTTTTGGAATAATTTTACTGTAACTTGGTAACTTTGGTTGACATACATTAATTGTGAGAGCCACATTAACCCATCCCTCACTTCTTTAGTACAGTCTACACATCAGATTTTTTTATTGAAAACATAGCATACGGTGAATAGAAATTAACATATTCTCAATTATCACAATTCTTGTCATATTTCATAATCTGTTCATAAACATTGAACATTATCCTTTTCATCAAACACACAGTCAAGATAAGCTACAGTGTCATTGACACTTTCATTTTTTTTTTGTCTTAAAAACATAGGTTATTACCCCTCTTTGGAATGAGCTTGTCCAGCTCATTCCAATGAGGGGTCATAACCTATGTTTTTGAGACAAAGAATGTTTGTAAGTGTCATCTGCTTTTCATGTTAGGTATTTATTATTTATTTATTGGTGTTTAAGGTGACATACTTATGCTGAATGGCTAATCGTGACCGTGACAGTTTTACAGGTGGAGGAAGCCAGAGGACATGAAGGGAACCACTGAGCATCGATGAGCAACTTCCAGCTCCTCAACATTCTAACTCAGTTCAAGCTCCGCTCAAGCAGGGTTGCAGCGGTTGAAGACATGTGCTCCATCGACGTGCAGTACGCCTTAGTACACGGCGTCATTGTGCCTCCATGTAGGCACCTGGGATAAAGTGCCTTGCCCAAGGACACAATGCGGGTCGTCCCGGATGTGGATAGAACTCGGGACCTCAAGCATAGAAGTCCAACAGTCTACCACTGAGCCAACGCACCCCCCTCATGTTAGGTAAAGGGTTAAACTTCTTTCTTGGCCTGCTCTGTGTATAGGATGAGTCTGTCATGGCTGTGCTTCATTGGATGACTTCTGGAAATTCGGTTTGTCATTTCAAAATAATCTAGTGTTTTCTTTATATGACAGTCTTTCTTTATATTTACAGGATGGACTTATGCTTAGTATAAAGTGTCCACAACTTAACTGTGATGGAGTTGTTTACACATACTCAGGTATGGTAGCATGATAATGTTTATCTGATTAACATAACCCTGGGATTTAATCCAATACCCAGTGACCAGCTGAAGAGGTTTCTTGGGTTAAGAAGCATCTTGGACTTGTCAAAATTTGCTCTGCCTTCAAAAAAAGTGACTTGGAAATTGCTCTGCTAAAATTCAGACTACCTTGAAATTAGGTGATTTTGTACAAAACTTTGTGAAAAAAAACTACTAACAGGCATTTTATTGGAAGTATTAAATGATGTTTGAACTAATTTTCATAGTAACTAAAAGTAAAATCAAAATAAAAAAACATTGAATGATTGAATGGGGGCGTGGTGGCATTGCAGTAACTGGTTCTCATCAGATCACTGAAATTAAGCAATGTCAAGCCCGGTTAGTCCTTGGATGGGTGACCATCTGAGCAATCGATTTGGACTCCCACGTTGTGCCCTTGGGCCAGGCACTTCACCCTGATTGTCCTCATAGGGGCATGATGAGGCTGTGCACTAAGGCGTACTGCACGTCGATGGTGCACATGTCTTCAACCAAACTAACCCTGCCTGTGCTGAAGTGCAGAGTTACGATGCTGGGGAGCTGGCAGCTGCTTGTCATTGCTTGGTGGTTCTCTCTGGGTACTCCAGCTTCCTCCACCCATAAAACTATCACCGACACGATATGACCTTGGCTGTTAATGTGTTGTTAAACCTTAATAAATAAATAAATAAATAAATAAATAAATAAATAAATAAATAAATAAATGATCGAATAATTCAAATCCAGCATGTTATTTGCTTACAGTGAAAATAAGTGACAACACTGAGCTGGTAAAAAACAATGTGATTTTGTGGTCGAACAATCTTTGAAAACCACTATTTTTTTGACACTGAAAACTGCTGAAAATGCTAAAATAGGTCTTTTAACGGGTTGAGGGCTAGATTATTTTTGGTGGTCTGAATTTGTTATTCAAAATTTGTTGCATTACAAAGTATTGGAGAGTGCCATAGGCACTCTCCAATAATTTGTAATAAACAAATTTGTATAAACAAAATATTATGTGCATTTGCCTTAATATTAAACATCAGCAATGAAAATATTGGCATTTGCTCTGGTACCCTAATTTTTTTAAAGCCGTGATAGTGGCTTCTTGCACACAACCAGTTAACTAGAAAACAACACTTTGGGGTGAAAACTTTACTTTATTTCTCATGTGAGGTATGAAAAAAAACGACTGTATTATTGATTTCTACTTCTTCTGTGAAATCTCAGCATTGATGTTTCACTGAATCTCCTAAATAATTATACCCCCCGTGAACAAAGTTCAGGGGTGCATATAGGAATCACTTTGTCTGTCTCTTTGTCCATCTGTCTGTGTAAGTCGTGCCTGGTTCAGAACTTTTGATGGCCTTGAATGATATTAACGATACTTTGAATTAATGTAGCCCACCACCAGATGTTGGAATGCTTTTCTACAAGGTCAAGGTCACAGGCTTAGTTCAAATTCAAATACTCCCACATCCAAATCTGACTGTAACAAGTTCAGTAACAAGTTGAGTCATACTCAGAACTTTTGATAGCCCTGAAGGATATTAATGATACTTGGTATTACACTAGAGGGTGTATCACAGATAAGGTTGGTTGGTATGCGTATCTACAAGGTCAATGTCACAGACTTAGTTCAACTTCATATACCCATATCCAAATATAAACAAGTCATGTCAGGCTCAGAACTTTATATAGCCTTGAAGGATATTAATGATACCTGGTGTTATTGTTGCCCACTCTCAGAGAGTGTGTCGGGGGAGGGGCGGGAAGATATTCTTGGTCCCAAGCTGGGACATGCCACATCTTGTGTAATTTGTTATTTACAATGATTCTGTTTATTATTTGACATTATATGGGCACACACCATTGGCTTCTAACAGATTCTATATGAAAACAAGAATTATAAACCTGAAATTTTTGCTGCAGAATTCTTTTCTTTCTAAATTAATTACATGTATAAAATGTATTTTCTCAGATTTAGTGAATTATTTACATGTGAGAAAACTATATAATGAAGCAATCTTGCAAAAGCTCATTATGCCTCTCCTTCTGGCTAACTTCTCTCTGTTTTCATTTGACTTCGTTTTCAATACCTAATGTACCAGTCATATTCTCTTAGCGCTACTACGTCACTCTTCAGATTATATTTCTGTATTTCTTGCCTCCAAAACCTAGCTTATGTCCACCCAATGGGATGTGTCATAAGCTATGTTTTTGATGCAAAACATTAAATTTTTCAATTACCCGGTAATCAAGAAATATTTTTGCATGTGTAATATCCAAGTCATGTAAGGTAAAGAAATGATTCGCTCTTATTTAGTCATATTTTTAAAGTTCTCAGTCTAAATGTGCTGCTTTCCACTTAGATAAACCTTGCTTCGATAAAAACTGGTTCATATATAGGGCACTTTTGCATTTAAGACTTAGTTGTGTCCATCCCTCTATCATTCTGTCCTGTCCATCTATCCTTTCCCATTTCTTATCATCACATTTTAACCCTTGACCCAATGCAGACGATATCAAAATTTATTATTTTAAATATCATTTTTTTTAATTTTTCAAAAAATTTCAACAAAACCATAGCATGTGACCCGTCGTTGGAACGAGCTCGATGAGCTCTTTCCAACAAGGGGTCACAAGATATGGTTTTGTTGAAATCTTTTGAAAAATAATATTTTCTTAACTGCTGAATTTGCATATTACGCGGGCGGATGCGGGCGGTTCGTTAGGTAAAGGGTTAAAGAAAACTGTTTAGGATATGTTTATCAAATTTGACATATAGCTTTTTGATGATGATGTCATGAAGGAGATTGTGAACTAGTAGTATCCAAATATTTTTTCAGGAGTTATTGCTCATGTTTGACTCAGACTTTCTTGCCCTCACAATACCATTTCTTGTCATCACATTTCAAAGAAAACTATTGAAACTCCTTTTTTCCAAAGTTAATATATAGCTTTTTGGTGATAATGTCATGAATGAGATTGCAAACCAACTGTCCAAGTATTTTTTTTTCGGAGTTATTGCTCTTGTTAGACATTAACATTTCTTGTCACCACACTTCAAAGAATACTGTTCAAGATTTTTTTTCTTTATATAATATATAACTTTTGGTGATAAATTTATGAAGGGGATTATGAACTAACTGTGTCCAAGTTAAGTTCCTTGAAAATTGTTGCCTTTGTTGCAAGACACTTAACCCCAATTGCCAATGTGTGGGCATGGTGGCATTGTGTACAAAAGTGTACTGCATGTCAATGGTGCACTTGTCTTCAGCCAATGCTAACCCTGCTTGTGTGGAGTTAGTACGTTGTGGACCTTTGAGTTACTTGCCATTGCTCAATGGTTCTCTCTGAGTACTCCGGGTTCCTCCACCCATAAAACTGTCCTACACGAGGTGACCTTGGCTGTCAAAAATGTCATTAAACCTCAATAAATAAATAAATAAATAAATAAATAAATAAATAAATAAATAAATAAATATTGCCTTTGTTGGCCTTAGGTGTTGGGGGATTTGCCATCCCATGGCATTGCAAAGGTTCAAAACTGTAAAATAATAATGAGATCTATTATTATTTTAATTGTGACACAAGTTACTTAAATGCAGCATCACTTATGACATGAACAAATGCAGCATAAAGTCAGGATAATCACAGTGTCATTGACACTGTCATTTTATTCATTCATTGATTTGTTTGTTGGTTTTTTTGTTCATGACAGTTGCAGTTTCCATGCACTCCTGCTTGGATTTTTCAATAGATATCTTTCAAAGCTCTTGAATTTGGTTTTGAAATTCTTAGATCCAACTCCAAAAGGCCCTTAAACAGTCATCAGATAACTTCTAGCCCACAAGGAACATGTCAACTGGAGTTAAAGTTTCCAACTTTTGAACCCAAAAGTAATAGATTTCAGACACAAGGGGAGGAGGTGCACTCAGGCCTCAAAAGTTGGAAATTCACAAGTAGCCACTGTAAAATTTCTGAGATGTATGTTGGGAGGGGGGGTTGATTGCAAATGGTTTTCTCAAAAGTTGGTTGTTTGGCAGCAGTTGGATAAATGGAGGGGGCAACCCACTGCCCTCCAAGCCAAAACCTTCAGGTTACATCCCTGCATCCCATGCGATATATATTTCACCCATCAATTATATACTCTGATCCATTGTATATTTCACCAGTACCGATTTGTTTTGTTACCATTTCTTGGATTTATTTATTGGGGTTTAATGACACTTTTGACAGCTAGTATCACCTCGTGTCAAACAGTTTTATGGGAGAAGGAAGGCGGAGTACCAGGATAGAACCACTGAGCAGTGGCAAGTGATGTCAGACTCCTCAATGTTTCATCTCCACACAAGCAGGGTTAGCAATGGTTGAAAGCAAATGCACCATCAATGTGTAGTATGTCTTAGTACACAGCACCACCTTGCATGTGGGCAATCGGAATTAAGTGCCTTGTCCAACAGTGGGGGGCCTCTCAAGCGGGCGGGCGGGCGGGCGTAAACAATTGGTTTCCGGATGATAACTTGATAGTGGTTCAAGTCACATTCATTAAACTTCATACGTAGGTTGGTCTTGGTGGGAGGAAGAACCCTATTGATTTTGGACTCGCTACGTCAAAGGTCAAGGTCAACGTGACCTTGAACATAGTAAATCGCAACAATTCCTTTCCGGATGATAACTTGATAGTAGTTCAACCTACATTCATGAAACTTCATAGGTGGGTTGGCCTTGGTGCGAGGAAGAACTCTATTGATCTTGGACTCACCAGATCAAAAGTCAAGGTCACAGTGACCTTTAACATAGTATATTGCAACAATTGGTTTCCGGATGATAACTTGATAGTGGTTCAACCTAGAGTCATGAAACTTCATAGGTGTGTTGGCCTTGGTGCGAGGAAGAACCCTATTGATCTTGGACTCACCAGGTCAAAGGTCAAGGTCACAGTGACCTTGAACATAGTGTATCACAACAATTGGTTTCCGGATGATAACTTGATAGTGGTTCAACCTAGAGTCATGAAACTTTACAGGCGTGTTGGCCTTGGTGCGAGGAAGAACCCTATTGATGTTGGACTCACCAGGTCAAAGGTCAAGGTCACAGTGACCTTGAACATAGTATATCGCAACAATTGGTTTCTGGATGAGAACTTAATAGTGGTTTAACCTAGAGTCATGAAACTTCATAGGTGTGTTGGCCTTGGTGCGAGGAAGAACCCTATTGACCTTGGACTCACCAGGTCAAAGGTCAAGGTCACAGTGACCAAATTGCAACAATTGGTTTCCAGACAATAACTTGACAGTGGTTCAGCCTATAGTCATGAAACTTAATAGCTGCATTGGCCTTGCTGTGAGGAAGAACCCTACTGATCTTGAACTCGCCAGGTCAAAGGTCAAGGTCACAGTGACCTTGAACATAGTAAATCACAACAATTGGTTTGTGGACGATAAATTCATAGTGTCTTAACCTACATTCATGAAGCTCCATAGGTGGGTTGACTTCTTGCAAGGAAAAACCCTATTGATATTGGACTCGCCAGTTCAAAGGTCAAGGTCACAGTGACCTTGAACGTAGTAAATCACAACAATTGGTTTCCGGATGATAACTTGATAGTGGTTCAGCTTACATTCAATAAACTTCATAGGTAAGTTGACCTCGGTGCGACGAAGAACCCTATTGATTTTGGACTCGGCAGGTCAAAGGTCAAGGTCACATCGACCCTAAACATAGTAAATCGCAACAATTGTTTTCCAGATGATAACTTGATAGTGGTTTAACCTACGTTCATGAAACTTCATATGTAAGTTGGCCTCAGTGAGTGTAGAACCCTATTTTTTTGGACTTGCTAGGTCAAAAGTCAAGGTCACAGTGACCTTGAACTTAAATTGTAAACAATATGTTTCCAGATGATAATTTGACAATGGTTCCACCCACGTTCATGAAACTTCATAGGTAGGTTGGCATTGGTGCAAGAAAGAGCCCTATTTACTTTGGAATCACCAGGTCAAAGGTCAAGGTCACAGTGACCCATCACATAGTAAATTGTAAACAACTGGTTTCCAGACGAAAAGTTGATAATGATTAAACCCACTTTTGTGCTGTCACAACTCGACATTGGATCGGTGATCCTATCGACATTTTTTTTGGAATGATTTTACTGTAACTTTGGTTGACATATGTTTGTTAACTGTGAGAGTCACATCAACTCAAGCCTCAGTTCTTTAGTACAGTTTACACCTCAAATTATTATTCGTTGATGGGGTATATTGAAATGGTGTTCGTCCGTCCATCCATTCATCTACCTGTCCATCCATCTGTCACAAACTTTGTCTGCTTAACTCCTCCTTCAGTTTACAGTGGATTTTTACGAAGCTTGGTCTGAAGTATCAGTATCAAGTGTAGATGTGCATGTGGTCAGGAATTTTCGATGAATTTTGCATGGTTACACCCCTTGGTAATAGCAATATTTCCATCACAAATGCTTGTCCGCTTAACTCCTCCTGCATTTGTCATTGGATTTTTATGAAACTTGGTGTGCAGTATGAGTATGATATGTACATGTTCAGATGGAAAGGAAGTTTTGTTTTGAATAATTTTTCCAGAGTTATAGGCCTTGTCAACTTTGAATTTATCAAAATTGCAGATTTTTGGACGATATCTTCAATTGCAATTAAAGAAATTAAATGATATTTGGTGAGTGACATTATTGGGTATGAATACATGTCCAGGTCGATAATGAGATTATTCCAATCATAACATAAAAGTTGGCGGGGGATATGGATGGCATTAGACTGTCTTTTCTTGTTGAAAACATAGCATATAGGGTACAGAACTTAACATATTCTCAATTATCACAATTCTTGTCTTATTTCATAATCCTTTCATAAACATTGGGCATTATCCTTTTCATCAAACACTGCACACAGTCAAGTTAAACTGCAGTGTCATTGACACTTTCATTTATTCAAACCCATCCCACAATAATTTGTCTGATCAGCAGGTACTAGGGACAAGCTGAAAACTCCAGAAATGATATTTGATAACTTTTTCTACCCCCACTTTTTGGCTCACCTGACTGAAAGTCAGGGGGAGCTTAAGTGATCACATTCTGTCATCCAGTGTCTGTCCATCTGTTTTGAACTTTACATTATCGACTTCTCTTAAACCACTGGACCAAATTGAACCAAATTTGATATGCATTTTCCTTATCATATGTAAATTCAACTTTGTTCAAATAAAGTTGCCACACCCTACAGTGGGCATCACAAGGGGCATTACTCGGATAGCACCCATAAATTGTTTTCCAAAATTAAAAAAAATCTTCTTCTCCAGAACCATCGATTGGAATCTTTTGATATTTTGTATATAACATCTCTAGGAGGGGGGGGAGGGGGGACTTTTTGTCAGATTCAAGTTTATTCAAATTGAGTCCATGGGTTAATATTTGGGCTCCCTGTGGGAGCCCAACTTTTAACTTAGTGCAATATGAGGAAATTCTGGGGAGCACGGTGGCTCAGTAGGTAGAGGTGCAGGCTGCAAGCCGAGAGGTCCTCGGTTCGAATCCCACCTGCGGCAACCGCGTTGTGTCCTTGGGCAAGACACTTCATCCCCATTGCCCGCGTGGGGGCACGATGACGCCGTGTACTAAGGCGTACTGCACGTCGATGGTGCGCATGTCTTCAACCAATCTAACCCTGCCTGTGCTGCAGTGCGGAGTTACGATGTTGGGGAGCTGGCAGCTGCTCGTCATTGCTCGGTGGTTCTCTCCGGGTACTCTGGCTTCCTCCACCCGTAAAACTGTCACGGTCATGATTAGCCATTGTGCATAAATATATGACCTTAAAACATCAATAAATAAATAAATAAATAATGAGGAAATTCTTCAAAAGTCTTCTTCTTCCGATCCACCAGTGACTGAATGCTTTCATATTTGGTATACAACATCTGTTTTAAGGGCAGATTCAAGTTGTTCAAATTGGGTCGCTGAGTTAATATTTGGGCTCTCTATTGGAGCCCAAAGCTTAACTTAGTGGAATTTCTTTAAAAATCTTCTTCTCCTGAACCATCAGTTAGAATCTTTTGATATTTGGTATGCAACATCTGTGGAGGGGTCAGATTGAAGATTGTTTAAATCGAGTCCCTGGATTAATATTTGGTCTCCCTGTGCAAACCCAAAATTTAACTTAGTGCTATAAGAGGAAATTTCTTAAAAAATATTTTTCTTCAGATCCACCAGTCAGAATGCTTTTATGTTTGGTATACAATATCTCTTGGGGGTGGGTGAGGGGAGCCTCAGATTCAAGTTGCTTCAAATCAGGTCCCTGAGTGAATATTTGGGCTCTCTATTGGAGCCCAAATTTTAACTTAGTGAAATATAAGGGAATTTCTTTCAAAATCTTCTTCTTCAGATTCACCAGTCAAAATCCTTGCATATTTAGTATACGACATCTCCCGGGGTGTCAGATTCAAGTTTGTTCAAATCAGGTCCCTTGATCAGTATTTGGGCTCTGAATTGTAACTTGGTGCAATAAGAGGAAATTTCTTTAAATATCTTCTTCTTCAGATCCACCAGTCAGAATGTTTTCACATTTGGTATACAACATCTCTAGGATGGTGGGGAGGGCTCAGATTCAAGTTTGTTCAAAACGAGTCCATGGGTTAATATGGGAACCTGAATTTAACTTCGTGCAATGTGAGGAAATTCCATTAAAAATCTTTTTTTTTTAGATCCACCAGTCCAAATGCTTTCACATTTGATATACAACATCTTTTTTTTTTTGGTTGTGGGGGGGGGGGGGGGGGGGTAGGGGGGCTGGGGGGGGGGAAGAGGGGATTGGGTGATGGGGGGGGGGGGGGTGTTTGTCTACAGCTGATAGAATTGGAAGCAGTCAGAATGACCCATGATAATAATCTTCTGACATGGACACTAGAGTTATGAATAATATCATAAATTCATTCCTCTGTAATGTTGTTAAACCATGACAAACTGAATGTGACCCCGAATACTTCTTTGAACCACTTTGTGAGGTGAGCGATTAAGGCCCCCGTGTTTTAAAAAGTAGGGTATACTGGATTGCATCCTTTCGTGCATGCGTGCGTGAAATGTTATACAGGTGTTCAGTATCATGAGCTCTTTCAGAAACATAAGCCGTTTTGCTGTCCGCACGATTTTTCCATGAGTTTTGGCCCTTAGAGTGTACAAAATAGCCATTTTTTGTCTGTTTGCCTTGTATCTCAGGTTTGGGTTGTTGGATCTCAATGAAATTTCGCAGGAATATTGCTTATGGGAAAGACTTTCAAACAAGTCTTTAATGATGTTTTTACAGTTCACTTTCTAGAGTTATTCCCCTTTTTCAACTTCAAAACATTTTTGAATCTCCCCGTCCAGTATCTATTCAGGTCATAACTTGAACATTAGTTCTTTGATATTGTTGAAATTTTATAGAGGTGTTCAGTATGATAAGCTCTTTCAGAAACTTATGCTGTTTTGCTCTTCAGAAACATAAGCCGTTTTGCTGTCTGCATGTTTTTTCCATGAGTTTTGGCCCTTAGAGTGTACAAAAGCCATTTTTCTGTCTGTTCGCCTTGTATCTCAGGTTTGGGTTGTTGGATCTCAATGAAATTTGGCAGGAATTATTGCTTATGGGAATGGCTTTCAAACAAGTCTCTAATGATGTTTTTACAGTTCACTTTCTAGAGTTATTCCCCTTTTTCGACTTAGAAACATTTTTGAATCTCCCTGTCCAATATCTGTTCCGGTCATAACTTGAACATTTATTCTTTGATATTGTTGACAATTTCATAGAGGTGATCAGTATGATGAGCTCTTTCAGAAACTTATGCTGTTTTGCTGTTCATATATTTTTTTCCATGATTTGATTTATGACCCTTAGAGTGTACAGAATAGCCAATTTTTGTCTGCTTGGCTTGTTTGAGAATGATTTGTTTGTGGGTGCATTTGTTCGACAACTTCTCCCACTGGATGGTCCGTTCATCACCAAATTTAGCCCATGGGTGTATGTGGACATTATAATTGTGACTGAGGGATTGGCATTTATGTCCCTGCAGTAAAACAAAGACAATACATGCAAATCACCTCCCAACATGTGGCATTTTGTCTTTGTTCTAAATCTATGTTGTTAATGGTCCGATCATCACTAGACTTCAGTAACAGGAGTTTGTGGCCTTCACAATTACCTCAGGGTGGGGGGAATTTGTTTCTTGCTATATAAAGACAGTAGTTTTACATCCCCATATGTATGGTCTGATGACACAAACTACTGGTAACAGATGTACATGGATCTCACAATTTCTACTGGGTTGGGTTATTCCCTGCTATAAAACAAAGACAATAAACCCCTCGTGTGTATGCCTAGTGTTGAAAATATGTCCATCTTAGCATTTTGAGAGGAGAGGGGGTGAATATGCCATGCTTGGCATGCTCTTCTTAAAATTACATGACTGAATAGTGTTACTTTATTTTTAAAATGGGTTTGTGAAGATTTCAATGATTTTACGCAAAAAAACTCTTTCCCCTGGAGATTGATGGCTGGGTCTGACCATTGGGTGAGAGATATTGTCCTTCTCACACAGCCTTATCTCTCAGCTTGACAGCAGTGGGGGTATGTCAGCACTTCTGGTGCAATCATCTTGTTTTGATTGGTCTTCTTTGTGCCCCTCAATTGATAAATATATCAAAATAAAGTTATCAAACATTATTTTCTCCTAGTTCTGAGATTATACCGAGCCCCGGGGCCTGTTCCTGATAGACGATGAATGCTCACAGACAGTGACATTGACCATGGCACTGACAGGTGGCAGCAAACAGCTGAATGAATTTATAAAATGTGTCAACTATTTTCTTGTCCAGGTCATAAACTAGGTTTTTGAGAAAAATATGAAAATTGAACGGTAATTTTTGTGAATAGCGCCACTGGTTTTTGGCCATAATGTTGGGTAAAGGGTATCCAATTAATTGGGCACCACTGTACCATAGTACTTGTTTTTCTGGAGACTTGTTACAGGCCGTTACTCCCATGTTACTAGCCATTAGTCCAAGACAGGTTTAGCTCACATATCCTGCACTGTTCCTGTTTTATCAACATGGGAAACAGAAAACAAAAATGTTGTATGGTAACAAAGTATTAAAAAAAACTCTTTGCTCATATATCTGTGAAAACAAGATTTGAGAAAATAAGAATTCAAACTATTTTGTTTTATCAACAACTCTTTTGTCTACATCAGAAACAGAAAACAAAATTGTTTGATGGAAACAAAAGAATAAAAATATTCCTCTCTCATGTATCGGTTAAAAAAAAATTTGAGAAAATAAGAATTCAAACAAAACACGTGGAACTTAATTAAGCACCCCCTGAAATGTTTCATGACTGTGAAGTTGCTGTTATTGATTATTATGTTTTAATGAATGCTATATGTTGCAGTACATTTTATCTAGTGAAACCTGATGTTTCTGGTTGATAGCATACCCCAAACACGTCTCCCCATCCATGTGAAAGGACATGGTGGCTTAGTGGTAGACTGTTGGACTTCTATGCTAGAGGTCCCGAGTTCGATCCCTGTCCGGGATGAGCTGCGTTGTGTCCTTGGGCAAGGCACTTTATCCTGGTTACCTACATGGGGCACGATGATGCTGTGTACTAAGGTGTACTTCACGTTGATGTTGCACATGTCTTCAACCGCTGTAATCCTGCTTGGGCCTAGCTTGAACAGAGTTAGAATGTTGAGCTGAGAGTTGCTTGTCGATACTCGGTGGTTCTCTCCGGGTACTGCGGCTTCCTCCACCCATAAAACTGTCACTGTCATGATTAGCCATTGTGCATAAGTATCTGACCTTAAACTCCAATAAATAAATGTAAATAACATCCATGTGAAGCATGCTACCCACAAATGTCACAAAAAACACTATCATCCACATGCAATATCTGGGTATAAAACAAGAAAATTTGTCACATCTTTTATCAAATAAATGTTGACATGGCAAGGAGGAGACTGCCAGAGGCACTAAGATGGCAAATCACTGGCATGCATGCAACAAGCATGTCATTCTAGGCTACTGGAAGGCAACTTGGCTGTAGTCATTCTGTCATCAACAGATTTGTCCGAAAACATCAACAAACCAACAATGTTAAGGACTGACCAAGGCCTGGACAACCCCAGAAGACCTCTCCTCGGGAAGATCGGAGTCTGGCATGGCTTGTTAGGCGTGAACCCTTTGCTTCGAGTGGTGAAATGCCTTTGGCTCCCCAGCAGGTATTTGTGAATCAGAACTGTCTGAAACCATCCGTAACTTTCTCAAAGCACTGGGCATAAGGCCTAGAAGGGTTATCAAGCATTCAACTGTGTCTGTTCAGCATCAAAGATGATGTTTGGAGTGACGTATGGTACGGCAACATTGGAATCTCAGGACGTGGAGGAGAGTCCATTGGTCAGATGAGAGTAGGTTGCTGCTTCAGGTCACAGATGGTTGCATGAGAGTGTGGAGGCACATATAAATACTGCTTACGTGTCCAGGAACATCAGACCTACTGTTCCTTATGGTGGAGGATCAGTAATGAGCTGGGGATTCCTCTCTCATGATTATAAACTCATCAGTACATCCGGGACATTCTCAGTTCGGTTGATGTGCCTCATTTTGACAACTGCCCGTTGGCAACTCGCCCTGTATTCATGGACGACAATGAAAGGTCACATCATTCCCATGCTGTGAGAGCATTCCTTCAGAACAATGGTATTACAACACCATCTTGGCCTGCAATGAGCTCCAAGGCTAAGACATGTGCACAAATTCTGATGACCAAATATAATTTAGCACTCTACCAGTTAAAGATAGCATGAAAGTAATGACAGTTTCTATTGACATCATTGCAAAAAAAAAACATGGGGGGCGCTTAATTAAGTTCCAGGTGTATATGTTTAGCTCACCTGACTTTCAGTCAGGAGAGCTATAGTGGTCACTCACCGTCCGTCGTCCGTCGTCCTGCGTCCGTCGTCCGTGAACATGGTGTTTGCGTCTTCTCCTCCCAAACCGCTGAACCAATTTCATTGATATTTGAGATAATAGTTTGTTATGACATCGCAATTTGATTTTGTTCAAATCAAGTTGCCTCGCCCCTGGGTAGGGCCACACCCAAAAAGTATGCTGAAATCTTAAAAAATCTTCTTCTCATGAACCAGCAGTAGCAGAGACTTGATATTTGGTGTGCAGCTTCCTTTTGAGGTGTAGACTCAGATTTGTTCAAGAGAAGTTTGTGGGGCTATACTTGGCGTCGTTATGGGAGGGGCAAAATTTTTGGCCCCGCCCAAAATTTCTATTTTCCAAACCGAGAGGCTGATTTGAACCAAATTTTATGTGAGGGCTTATTGGGTCATAAGTACCTAATTTATGCTGATTTTTTTTTTCCCGTAGCCCCATGGGAACCACAGGAGCTAAAAATAGAAAAAAATTAAAACGCCCATATCTCCAAAACTGCACGGCACCGAGAATTTTTATTTGGTGTGAAGCTTCCTTAGGACCAACAGAAAGAATTGGTAAAAAAAAATTGCCATCGGTTTTATCATAGGGTACAGTTTCGGGACTTTGAAAAAGTGCTGAGTCAGCACTTTTTAACACTGTAGGCAATGGGAAAAACATTAAAAAATCTTCTTCTCCAGATCCAGCAGGCAGAATCTTTTGATATTTGGTATGCAACATTGGAGGGTGGATCTGATTCAAGTTGGTTCAAATCGGCCCCCTGGGTTCATATTTGGGCTCAGTATAGGAGCCCGATTTCGAACTTAGTGCATTTCAGGCAAATTTCTTAAAAAATCTTCTTCTCCAGATCCAGCAGGCAGAATGTTTTGATATTTGGTATGCAACATTGTGGGGTGGATCTGATTCAAGTTTGTTCAAATCGGCCCCCTGGGTTTATATTTGGGCTCAGTATAGGAGCCCAAATTTGAACTTACTGCATTTCAGGCAAATTTCTTTGAAAATCTTCTTCTCCAGATCCAGCAGGCAGAATCTTTTGATATTTGGTATGCAACATTGTGGGGTGGATCTGATTCAAGTTTGTTCAAATCGGCCCCTTGTGTTTATATTTGGGCTCAGTATAGGAGCCCAAATTTGAACTTAGTGCATTTCAGGCAAATTTCTTTGAAAATCTTCTTCTCAAGATCCAGCAGGCAGAATCTTTTGATATTGGGTATGCAGCATTGTGGGGTGGATCTGATTCAAGTTTGTTCAAATCGGCTCCCTGGGTTTATATTTGGGCTCAGTATAGGAGCCCAAATTTGAACTTAGTGCTTTTCAGGCAAATTTCTTAAAAAATCTTCTTCTCCAGATCCAGCAGGCAGAATCTTTTGATATTTGGTATGCAACATTGTGGGGTGGATCTGATTCTATTTTGTTCAAATCGGCTCCCTAGATTCATATTTGGGCTCACTATAGAAGCTCGAATTCGAACTTAGTGCATTTCAGGCAAATTTCTTCAAAAATCTTCTTCTCCAGATCCTGCAGGCAGAATCGTTTGATATTTGATATGCAACATTGTGGGGTGGATCTGATTCCAGTTTGTTCAAATCGGCCACCTGGATTCATATTTGGGCTCACTATAGAAGCCCAAATTCGAACTTAGTGCATTTCAGGCAAATTTCTTTGAAAATCTTCTTCTCAAGATCCTGCAGGCAGAATCTTGTGATATTTGGTATGCAGCATCCTTATGGGGGTGAGATTCAAGTTTGTTCATGCCATGTCCCTAGGTCCATATTTGGGCTCACTGTGGGAGCTTGAATTATAACTTTGTTCGAAATGAGGAATTTTCTTAAAAAAATCTTCTTCTTCAGATCCAGCAGTCAGAATGGTTTGATATGTGGTGAGTAGCATCCTTGGGGGGGGGGGGGGGGGGGGGGGGGGGATTCAAGTGTGTTAAAGCCAAGTCCATGGGTCCATATTTGGGCTCCCTGTGGGAGCCCAAATTATAACTTAGTCAATATGAGGAATTTTTCTTTAAAAATCTTCTTCTTCAGATTCAGCAGTTGGAATGTTTTGATATTTGGCATGGAGCAACCTTAGGGGGCTGAGATTCAAGTTTGTTCAAGCCAAGTCCCTGGGTTCATATATGGGCTCCCTGTGGGAGCCCGAATTATGACTTAGTTCAATATGAGGAATATTCTTTATAAATCTTTTTTTAGATCCACTGGTCAGAATATTTGGATATTTGGTTTCAGCTTTTCTTAGGAGGAGCAGATGCAACTTGTGGAAATCAATTCTCTGGGTTGATATTTAGACTACCATGTCAGGTGAGTGCCCTCAGGCCCCCTGGGGCCTCTTGTTTTCCAGTCCTTCCCCATTTCTTGTCATCGCATTTAAAAGAAAACCGTTCAAAATATTTTCCCCAAATTTAATATATAGCTTTTGTTGGTGATAATATCATAATTGGGATTGCAAATCAGCTCTGTCCAAGTATTCTTTCAAAAGTGATTGACTTTTGTGGACTTTCTTATCATCACATTCACATCACAATTTCTTGTTATCACATTTCAAAGAAAACTGTTTAAGATTGTTTTCCAAATTTAATATATAGCTTTTTGGTGATAATATCTTGCAGAGGATAGCAAATCAGTTGTAAACAAAGTTTTCTTGAAGAGTTAATTCAATTATTGAACTTGGAATTTCTTGTAATTACTTTACCATTTCTTGTCATCACATTTCAAAGAACACCGTTCAAGATATTTTCTTACTTTAATGTATAGCTTTTTTTTTTTTTAGTAATATCATGAATGGAATTGTGAACCAGCAGTGTACAAACTTTTCTTCAAGAGTTATTGCCCTTGTTGGACTTATAATTTTTTGTGATCACATTACCATTTCTTGTCATCACATTTAAAATAAAACTGTTCAAGATTTTTTTCCTGCTGTTTACAAGTTTCTTGTCAAGAGTTATTGCCCTTTTACCATTTCTTGTCATCACATTTTGAAGAAATCCAATCAAGTCTCTTTTTCCCTAATTTAAAGTATAGCTAGTTGTTGATCATATCAAGAAGGGGGTTTATGAACCAGCTGTGTCCAAGTGTTTCTTTGCAATTTATTACCCTTGTTGAATTTAGGTGGTAGGCGATTGGCCATCTCATGGCATTACACCTTTATTTTGCCATTTCACATCTTGAAGTTCAAAACTTTAAAATAATAATAGATCTCATTTTCAAACAGTTGCAAGGGGTACATATATACCCACACATCATCAGAGCATAGTGGTTAGAGCATTGGACTTTAACCCTTTACCCAACGTAAAGGCCTAAACCGGCCAGTGCTATTTGCAAAAATCACCATTTAGTTTTCATTTTGTGGTCATTTTATTGTCTCAAAAACAAAGCTTATGACCCTTCATTGGAATGTTCTCATTCCAATGAGGGATCATAAGCTATATTTTTGACACCAAAAATGGAAAAAATGGCATTGTTAAGGCCTAAAAAAATAAAAAAGTTTGTTTCTTAAGCCCTCCCGCATGGTCCTTTTGGTTGCCGCATGCTCTCTTTTTATAACCAATTTAAACCTAAAAAAAATAAAAACTAAATGGTTTATGTCTGATATTTTACCCAAGTTACAAAAATTGATGAATTTGTCCCTTGAGTGCAAGAAGGCTTTGCAATGCTTTAGCATTGCAAAGCCTTCTTGCACTCAAGGGATGAAATACACCACCACCCATGCTATTCTCTAGATTATGAGGCCTAAAACTTGAATCGAGAACATGAACTTTTGATGGCAAAGAAGAAATTACTGAAATAAAAAATAAAATAAAAAACCGCTCGCCCGCATGCAATTTCACAAATAATGGCCTGAGAAACAGAAGATCTACTTTGTGTGGCCTTATTCTTATTTCTTTATTTCAGATAAGAGTAAAGCCAATTGTTGTTCATCATGTACTACAGAAGTTTCAAATCAGGTGATTGAAAATATGCATGCACTAGAAGAATACTCTATAGCAAAACTGAAACAAATAGAGGAGATGAAGACGAAAGATTCAGGTGATTAGAAACATTATAAATGCTTCATCTAACCATGTGTTTTTATCTTTGTAAGTGAAGGGAAAGTGATTTTGCTTGAAATCATTCCTTCTCTTATTTGTAGAGCTGTACAGTTTTGAAATTCCAACTCAGTTTTGGCCCCAAGTTTGATTTTATTCAACAAACTGGTTTGCTTACATTTATGTTCGGTTTTGTAAATGGTAGAATCAGTTCAGTAAATCAAAGGCATGTGTAGAATCATTTTCTTTTGTTTTCAGTGGGATAAATTCTGTAAGACACAGTTCTTAAAATCCATTCAAAAATCAAAATCGATTACTGCAGATAATTCTCGCAAGGAAAACTATGAGAATCAACTTTCATTCTCGTAAAATGTTCATTTGAATCTTGTCATAGATTCTGAAAATGTCCTTAACTGGTAGAGTGCTGGAAGCCCATATTTGGGCTTTACTCTGAAGTGTCGGTACCAGCACTTAAAGGCTTCATATTTTGTGGATGTTGTTCATATCACCTTTGAAGTGACATTATTTACTCTGTTAGGATTTGCCTTGTTACAATTTATGGGAGAGTGCCTATTGGCACTCTCCCATAAATTGCAACAAGGCAAACATATGTGAACAAATTCTGATGACCAAAAATAATTCAGCACTCTACCAGTTAACTGGTAGAGTGCTAAGCATTTTGGTTGTCAACATTTTGTTCACATGTTATTGCTTTGTTACAATTTATAGGCACTCTCCCATAAATTGTAACAGGGCAAATCCACACAGACTAAATAATATTACATCAAAAATTAATTGAAGCACATCCACAGAATATGAAGCCTTTAATATAAGCTGTTGTACCCGCACTTCAGGATGAAGTCCAAAAATGGGCTTCCAGTACTCAGCTGATGAAATGCCTGGAGAATTCTTCTTATTTTTCTCCCTCATAATTTGGTAACACTTGGACTTAACAGTAGTGTCTAGTGAAATCTTACCTACCTATGCCTATACAGGCAACCAAGACTTCACTAGAAACCACTACCAATGTGCTATAACTTACATCAGCAACACAGCTAAAAACCTGTATGTTGGGACATGAGTTCTGCATGTACATGTAACACAAGAGACTCGCCAAAATTGGAACTAGGCCCACAAAGGTTAAACTCTTGTAACTTTACAAATTGAGGTTTGCTTTTGATTATGGACTCAACTGCCTTTTCTCCTCAAACATGAATTAAAAGCCCAGAAGCAGACTACATGCTTATATCGCCCCCTACAAGTAAAGATAAGTGGCAGAGTATACTTTCCGGAAATTACTAGCTCCATATGCTGCATCAGACAATCAATGAACACCACCAACAGGATTGAAAGGGGTGGAACCACCATACAGCATGCCAAAAGCATTTTTCTATGGCATATGTTCTGGTTACACTCACAAGTGTTTAACTGTTACAGTACTCTTGAATTTTTGAACTGAAAACTGTTTCTCATAGCAGGCATTCACAAGAATCAAAACCAATTCTCGAGATTTGGGACTGATTTGAAGGCCTACAGATATTCATTTCTTATCAACCTACCTTACAATTGTTTACTACAGGCTTTCACTACAGTGGAAGACCCTAACTTGGAAAATATACTCTCTATTTTGATCTTTCCCAAGCGATTTGGGAAAGAAAAGTGGTGCAAAAGCCCCAAGAAAAAATAAGCCAAAACTGGGTCGAGTGCCACCGGCACACACCCAGTTGGGGACGCTCTTCTTTTAGTACAAATCCACAGCTTTCGAAAACCAGTGCACAGGCAGTAACTAATGAATTATTCTTTTTTCGTCCACCCATGTGGCGAGACATCCATATTTGCTTTAAGAAACAGTGATAATTCAACTCGTTGATAATGGTTACCTGTGACTGGAATTATGGATCTGAGGATCATATAATAAGAGGACTGTGTTTTATATATTCTTGTTATTATTTTCAACCTCATGTTCATTGAATTTTATATATTCTCCGTATTCGCACACGATTTTCGCGTACCGTGCGGTTCGGACATTTTTCGGTTGATAAATTTATTATCCTTTTGGATATTATTATTATTATTGGAGTTAGGTGTCAATGAGGGGCTGTATGGACAGGATTTCTGTTCTCTGTTGAGGGCAGAATTTCTGTTTTTTGGTCCCTGTTGGCCATCTGGGTTCAGTTGTGTTCCCGTCGGCCTTTATTTTCTGGGGGAGGAAGGGGCCTCCCGACACGACCATGTCTGGTGAGAATTATACCCTCTCTGAGGGGGATGTGCAGTCTTTTCTGTGGTGGATATTGCTGGAGCTGTGGAGTTGTCTGGTGAAGAGATGCCTGGTTCCGGACTATGGTCCCTCTCCAGTCGACATCTGAGGCTGTCACTAGGGTTGTGACTCCTCCTTTGGAGCTGAGCTTGGTTGCTCTCTCCCCTTTTCCACAAGTTTCAACAGCTCCCGTCATATCTGCTGCTACTGTTGTTCCGTCTGCAACATCATCGGTCACCGTTTCAGCCAGCCTCGCCTTTTTTCCTTCAGGGGGCTGCACCGATGTCTGGTAGTGTGGACGTGGGGTATTCGCCGAGTTGAAGTCAGGGAAGCCTCAGCCTTCCCTGACTTCAACTCGGCGAAGTTGGAAGGGGCTGCCGACCAAACCCTCTGCTGTGGCCTCTCAGCCATTGAGCACAGCAGTTTTATCCCTGAAGGGGTCTGCAGAGATGTCTGGTAGTGTGGATGTGGGGTATCGGCCTCAGCCTTCCCTGACTTCAACTCAGCGAAGACGGAAGGGGCTGCTGGCCGAACCCTCTGCTGTGGTCTCTCAGCCGTCGAGCACCACAGTTTTCTTATTGGATTCGGATGTTCATCGTGGGGTCACTCTGGACCCATGGCCAGTTTTGCGGGACCAGTGCTTTTTGTGCAGCCCTGGACCTTTTAACCCTCAGAGGTCCACGTCGACGCTCCTGAGTTCCTGATCAGTACATCCTCGGGGTATGTGATACCCCTATACACATCTGCCTTCAGATGTTTTCGGCTGCCACACATCGGATGTATTTGAAGATCGTGACCCTTCTCTTGTTAAAAGGGTAAGGAGTGAAGCCACTTTGCTGGTTCATTCCCACATCGAACCAGCTGACACGGGCCGTGAGCTTAGGGAGGCCCAATCCTTGCTCACTCAAGTTCTTTCCAAGAGCCTTCCAGTTGCTTCCAGCAAGGCTACTAGTGGTTTCCAGGTGCCCTGGTGCCGATCTGCTTCTTCGGCAGGTCTACAACTGTTCCATGGCGATGGTCCGGGATGACGTCGTACGTCATTCCATAGATCAGCTGCTGCTTCGTCAGCTTAATCAGCCTTCTGTTGGAGGCAGGGGCCATCCAAAGCCTAACAAGTGCCCTTCTGCTTCCTTTGTGAAGCCAAGGGCTGATCCTCCTGCCGCCGCTTCTACTTACTCACGGGGTAAGGGTAAGCGTTGGCAGGCTAGAGGGAGGACTCAGTATTCTTCATATAGTAGAGGAGGTGGTTTCTCCTCTCACGGGCCCTGCTGAGGCTCGAAATGAAAGTCCTCACCTCAATTCGTCCCAGGTTGGAGGAAGGATATCAGAATTCGCAGACCATTGGGCCCCAATCACATCCAATCCTTGGCTGTTGTTCGGTCTGGGCTGTGGATACCCTCCTGGAGGCATCCAACTCTCGAGAGAGGGCCTCATCCAACATAAGTTCCTTTAAACGTTACATATTGGGAAATTTTGATCACAGAGATGGACAATCTCCTGTCAAAGGGGGCGATCGAGGTCGTCAAGAACATTCATTCATTGGGATTTTGTCCCCATCTGTTCTTGGTGCTGAACAAGGACAGCCGACTCCGACCTGTTATTGATCTGAGTATCCTGAACCAGTCTATCATTCCTCCTGAGTTCATCATGGAGACTTTCAGGTCGGTTCGCTGCTCCATTCACCAGGGAGTTTTCGCTTCCACCATCGACCTGCGGGACGCTTACTTTCACGTTCCGATTCATTGGACATTGCAAAAGTATCTCAGGTTTGCTTTTCTGGGGGTGAGTTTACCAGTTCAAGGCCATGCCCTTCAGCCTCAACCTGGCTCCTTGGGCCTTCACCTGACTGATGTCGCATGTGTTAGCCATACATCGCACTCAGTCCAGGGTGACTACTTCAGCATATTTAGACGATATCCTCCAGAGGCATTCCAATGCTGCCTTTCTGGAGTCAGATGTCGACACACTGTTGAGCCTGCTCATGTCGCGAGGGTTCAGAGTCAACGAGGAGAAGTCGGACCTGGTCACTTCTCAGTTGTTTTGTCATCTGGGGATTGACTTCCGTACTCAGCTGAATGTGGTTCCCCAGGCAAGGGCTGTGATTCTCTCAGCTTTTGCCCTGACTCTGCCCCAGTCCAAGTCTGCGACAGCTTTGAATCTTCTCTGGCTGCTTGGTGTCTGCGGTTCGGTGATGGATCTGATTCCTCTAGGTCGGCTGCATGTCAGACCTCTCCAACACTTTCTGCTCAGTCGTTGCAGGCCGAATGTCGATCCTCTGGATCTGGTGCTTCAGTTACCGGAGTCTGTTCATCGTCACCTTCTCCCCTGGACGGACGTTCAGTGGATTATGCAGGGAGTTCTGTGGGACTTACCCATGTCTGATCATGTTCTGACGGTAGTCGCCAGCGATCTTGGATGGTGTGCGACGTTGGATCCTCTAGGTCTTTCCCTTCACGGGGCATGGAACCAGGATCAAGCAGCTCTTCACATCAACCAGAAGGAGCTTCTTGCTCTTCTTCTGCGTTTTCGGCAATGGATCCCCCACCTTTCAAATCGCCAAGTCCTTCTGTTGTCCGACAATTCGACAGTGGTTGATTACATTTGGAACCAGGGTGGCACGCACTCGGTTCCCATGTACGAATTGGCTCAGGATCAGGATTTCAATGCCGGAGTGGTGGTTCGTCACATTCCCGGTCGTCTGAACATCCTAGGCGACTCCACAGGGTAATTTCTTATCAACCTACCTTACAATTGTTTACTACAGGCTTGCACTACAGTGGAAGACACTAACTCGGATAAAATACTCTCTATTTTAATCTTTCCCAAGAGATTTGGGAAAAAAAAAGTGGTGTGAAAAACACCACCAAAAAATAAGCCAAAACTGGGTCGACCGCCATCGGCGCACACCCAGTAGGGGATGCTCTTCCCTTAGTACAATTCCACGACTTCCGTTAACCAGTGCGCAAGCAGTCATCAATTAATCATGATAGGGGACGCTGTCATTTCGGGGTCTCCTAACACGACCACGTCTGGTGAGAGTTATACCCCCTCCATGGGGATGTTCAGCTCCTCCTGCACCCATAGAGGGGGGGGGGAACTCTGTTGTTTTGGGGCCTCCCAACACGACCACATCTGGTGAGAGTTATACCTCCTCCATGGGGGATGTTCAGCTTCTCCTGTACCCACAGGGGGGGGGGGGGACGCTGTCGTTTCGGGGCCTCCCGACATGACCACATCTGGTGAGAGTTATACCCCCTCCATGGGGGATGTGCTGCTCCTCCCACACTCGTGGGGGGGGGAGGGGGATGGAGGGGGGCACTGTCATTTTGGTGCCTCCCGACACAACCACATCTGGTGAGAGTTATACCCCCTCCGTAGGGGATGTTCAGCTCCTCCTCCAAAGCAGAAGGAGGGGGGGGGGGGTGGGAAACGCTGTCGTTTTGGGGCCTCACAACACGACCACATCTGGTGAGAGTTATACCCCCTTCAGTGGGGGATGTTCAGCTCCTCCTGCACCCACAGGGGGGGGAGGGAAACGCTGTCGTTTCGGGGCCTCCCGACATGACCACATCTGGTGAGAGTTATACCCCCTCCATGGGGGATGTGCAGCTCCTCCTGCACTCGTGGGGGGAGGGGGATGGAGGGGGCGCTGTCGTTTTGGTGCCTCCCGACACAACCACATCTGGTGAGAGTTACACCCCCTCCGTGGGGGATGTTCAGCTCCTCCTGCACAAGCGGAAGGAGGGGGGGGGGAAACGCTGTCGTTTCGGGGCCTCCCGATACGCCCACGTATGGTGAGAGTTATCCCCCCTCCATGCAGTGATGTCAGTAGTGTGGTTGTGTGGTATCGGCCTTAGCCTTCCCTGACTTCAACTCGGCAAAGTGGGAAGTGGCTGCTGACCGAACCCCCTGCTGTGTCCTCTCAGCTGTTGAGCACAGCAGTTTTATCCCTGCAAGGGTCTGCAGAGGTGTCTGGTAGTGTTGACGTGGGGTATCGGCCTTAGCCTTCCATGACTTCAACTCGGCAAAGTCAGAAGTGGCTGCCAACCGAACCCCCTGCTGTGTCCTCTCAGTCATTGAGCACAGCAGTTTTATCCCTGCATGGATCTGTAGAGGTGTCTGGTAGTGTAGACGTGGGGTATCGGCTTCAGCCTTCCCTGACTTCAACTCGGCGAAGTCGGAAGTTGCTGCCGACCGAACCCCCATGCTGTGTCCTCTCAGCCGTTTAGCACAGCAGTTTTATCCATGCAGGGGTCTGCAGGGATGTCTGGTAGTGTAGACGTGGGGTATTGGCCTCAGTCTTCCCTGACTTCAACTTGGCGAAGTTGGAAGGGGCTGCCGGCCGAACCCTCTACTGTGGTCTCTCAGCCGTCGTGTACCTCAGTTTTTCTCATTGGATTCGGATGTTAATGGTAGGGTCACCATGAGCTCTGTGGCATTTCTGTCCATGCACTCTGGTCCCATGGCCAGTTTTGTGTGACCAAAGCTTTTGTGCAGCCTGGACCTTCTGTCTGGCAGAGGTCCGCGCCGCCTCTCCTGAGTTTCCCCTCTGTTGATCCTCGTGGTATATGATACCCCAATACGCATCTGCCTTCAGGCTATGCCTTCCTGCCGGTTCCAATTCTGCCTCAGGTTCTAGCCCAGATACGAACCTGCAGTTGTTGAATCCTTTCGATCGCACCCCTGTTGCCTCAGTGGGTGTGGATCAATCTGCTCCGCTCTCTGTTAGCGGCGGTTCCGGCATGTCTCCCTCTACATCGCGACTTTGTTTGCCAAGGTCGCCCGAGGAGGTTTCAATTCGACCCGACTTCATTGTGCCTTCATGCATGTCTTTTATCGGGTCCTGTCTCCTCCATAGTGGTTTTTTCGAGATGAGCAGTGGAGTTGCTTTTCTTCTTCAAGGAGGCACTCACTCCACTGGTTTAGCCTCTGTGGCTAAGGGGAAGGTTCTTCTGTCGATGGTGTGCGATCACTCTGTTGCTTCTGTCACTTGTTCGTTCACACCGATTGCGGAGTTTCTGATATATGTTCTATTCTGGGGGTCTCCAGCAATAAGTCCATGCTTCGGAGACCTTTTTCATATGTGGGACAGTGTTGTATCAGCACTCATCCTTGCCTCTCCAAGCTTGTTCTGCACTTTTCCTTGAAAAGGCCTAGGACATTGCAGTTTACTCCAAGTTGGACACTTTCTTGGGTGCTGCTCTGCTTGGGGGTGGGGGGGGGGGGGGTGGGAGCATTCACGCCTTTATCCCAGGTGGATATGCATTTTCTCACATGCCAGATCTCTCCTGAATCAATTTCTCAATGGATTTGTCTTGCTATTCGTGCAGCTTCCTCTCGTCTAGCGACTGGCGATTGTATTACCAATCGGGGGTTTTTGGGTTTTTTTTTTTCTGCCACGGGGTGCGTGCATTGTCTTCCTCTCGGGGCTTATACTAACTCTGTCATGTTATCGGATGTTCTGCTGGCAGCCTTCTGGAGAAATGCTACCTTCTCCACTTATCTGCGACAGTTGCAGGAGCAGGCAGAGGACCTTTGTTCTACGGGCCCTCTTTCTTCTGCTCAGGCTGTTGTCTATCCCAGCCATTCAGCTTCTTACAAGGTCAGTTCCAGCTCCGTGCTGTTACTACCCTTTCTGTCTGTGCGTCGCACATCACCATACGCCTCATTTCTCATTGTCTTTTACTAATGTTTGTGATGCTATGGTTTGATAGAACTAGGGATCTCTTCCTCTGTCCACGGTTCCAGTGCAATTGAGTTATTTGTGGGTTGGTTATGTGATACCCTCCATCCTATTGTCTATTCAGCCTGTAGTAAACAATTGTAAGGTAGGTTGATAAGAAATATAAATTTTACAGTAAATTTCCTTTCTTATTATACCTACTGCAATTGTTTACATGGAGGCCCTCCCGTCTTCTTATTCGGGTAAGAATCCTTCCTCCCCGCTGATCACATAACTCCTGTGTTGGCGGACTCAAAAGTATGATTAATTGAGAAGAGCGTCCCCCTACTGGGTGTGCGCCGATGGCACTTGACCCAGTTTTGACTTATTTTTTCGTGGTGTTTTTTACACCCCTTTTCTTTCCTAAATCTCTTGGGAAAGATTAAAATAGAGAGTATTTTATCCGAGTTAGGGTCTTCCACTGTAGTGCATGCCTGTAGTAAACAATTGCGGTAGGTATAATAAGAAAGGAAATTTACTATAAAATTTATATTTCCACTGAGTGGATGTTCCACAGGGCAGTGTTCCAGTCACTTTCCGATCTCTGGGGTCGTCTCCACATCGATCTCTTTGTGACTTGTTGGAACCATTAGGTGGAGACTTTCGTGTCCCCATGTCCAGATCCTCTGGCTTCCGCCGTGGACGCTCTGTCACTCGATTGGAATGGTCTTGTTGGCTATGCCTTCCCGCCGGTTCTGATTCTGCATCAGGTTCTAACCAAGATACAAACCTGCAGTTGTCGAATCATTCTGACTGCTCCCCTGTTGCCTCAGTGGGTGTGGATCAATCAGCTCCGCTCTCTGTTGGTGGCGGTTCCGGCACTTCTCCCTCTACGTCACAACCTTCTTTGCCAAGGATACCAGAGGAGGTTTCCTGTCAACCCGACTTCATTGTGCCTTCACGCATATCTTTTGTCAGGTCCTGTCTCCTCCGTGGAGGTTTTTTTCGAGACGAGCAGTGGAGTGCATTTCTTCTTCAAGGGGGCACTTCACTGGTTTAGCCTATGCGGCTAAGTGGAAGGTCTTCTGTCGATGGTGTGATGATCACTCTGTTGATTATGCCAATCCTTCGATTTCACAGATTTTGGAGTTTCTGGTATATCTGTTTGATTCTCAGGGTCTCCATCCTGTTACCATCAAAGGGTACAGGTCCGTGTTTTCGGAGACCTTTTCGTATGTGGGACAGCGTCGTATTGGCACTAATCCATACCTCCACAAGCTTGTTTGGCACTTTTTCTTGAAAAGGCCTAGGACTTTGCAGCTTACCCCAAGATGGAATCTTTCTTGGGTGCTGCTTTGCTTGTGGGGGGGGGGGGGGGGGGGGGAGGCACCATTCGAACCTTTATCCCAGGTAGATATGTGTTTTCTCACATACAAGATGGCTTTTCTGATGGCTTTTGCCTCAGCCAGACGGGTTAATGAGCTTCACGCCCTCTTGGTTGACCTGACCTTTTTCAAGGGCTCTCCCAACAGAGTGACGTTTACCACTGACTGCTCCTTTCTGGCAAAGAATCAGACGCCAGAAACTACTCCACCTCCTATCTGTATCAGGGCTCTTCCTTCTGCTGAGGGCAACCACCCTTTGCTCTGTCCGGTTCATGCAGTTCGCATTTATCTCAATCGGATGCAGTTCATTAGGAAAGGCAGGAAATGATTTTTTTTCTATCTCTCATTCCTGGTCGACAGAAGATCTCTTCTCAGTCCATTTCTCGATGGATTTGGCTTGCTGTTTGCGTGGCTTTCGCTCATCTAGTGACTGACGATTGTATTACCAATCGCATTTCTGCCCACGAGGTGCGTGCATTGTCTACCTCTTGGGCTTATACTAACTATTTAAAAAGAAGCGATTGTCCAGGCTTCTAGCACTTTATTCAGACAATGTTGAATGTAGTAATCCTTATTGTCCGGATTGCACTATATAAGACACCGTGGCGGTGGCAATCACATCAGCGGTAGTATGACCCGTTCTCACCCCTGGATTGAGAGGGGGTGTGCTGTTGCTGATTTGGACACCGGCATAACATGTCTTCCTGCTTTACTTTGCCTATATATGAACAAATTAAATGACCAAATGAAAAGACATCCTGTCCCCCAAGTAGCTTTACCCACCCTGTCCGCGTTAAATGACATCGCCTGGGGATTTCTTATAGCTGTGGGCTGCTCTCAAGATAAATAATGGATTGAAGCAAATTTATATATCTCTTTTACTTGAACTGCTCAATTTAGGTCACTTCATTTGCAGCACCAGAAGGCCCCAAGCTGAAAGTCATCCACAAGAAAGCACTTTAACTGCCAAGTCTAGCACAACCCTTACATAGTAAATTCTCTATAACCGATGAGATGATTTTCATTAGAACGTAAACAGTATTGGAATACATTCTATCTGTCTGTCTGTCTGTCTGTCTGTCTGTCTGTCTGTCCGTTCCGTCCGTCCGTCCGTCCGTCCGTCCGTCCGTCCGTCCGTCCGTCATTAGGCTTCTTACAAGGTCAGTTCCAGCTCTGTGCTGTTACTGCCATTTCTGTCTGTACTTCACACAGAATCATACGCCTCATCTCTCATTATCTTTTACTAATGATTGTGATGCTATGGTTTGATAGGCCTAGGGACCTCTTCCTCTGTCTACAGTTCCAGTGCAATTTGGTTATGTGGGGGTTAGTTATATGATTCCCTCCATCCCATTGTCTATTTAGCCAGTAGTAAACAGTTGTAAGGTAGGTTGATAAGAAATTTAAATTTTATAGTAAATTTCCTTTCTTATTATACCTACCACAATTGTTTACATGGAGGGCCCTCCCGTCTTCTTATTCGGGTAAGAATCCTTCCTCCCTGCTGATCACCTAACTCCAATGTTGGCAAATTCGAAAGAATGGTTCATTAGTTATTGCCTGCGCACTGGTTTTCAGAAGCTGTGGATTTGTACTAAGAGAAAAGTGTCCCCTACTGGGTGTTTGCCGTTGGCACAGTTTTTGGCTAATTTTTCTTGGTGCTTTTGCACCACGTTTCTTTCCCAAATCGCTTGGGAAAGATCAAAATAGAGAGTATATTTTCCGAGTTAGGGTCTTCCACTGTAGTGCAGGCCTGTAGTAAACAATTGTGGTAGGTATAATAAGAAAGGAAATTTACTATAAAATTTAAATTTCCTATTGCTGTTGCAGCATCCATGAATTTGTAGAAGGCAAGTATGACCAAACAAAACTGACTTACAAACTGATAAACCGCACAGCACTGGGTTTTTAATGAGGACAATTTGAATGTATTTTCTTACTCTCAATCCATCTGCAGAGATCCATTGCTTGGATCGAAATAAAGTTAAATGGACATAGTTATTTTCTGATTTACCCTGTACCTAATGAATCGGCTGTATCTGCTCACATAATTTACAAGTTAAGTACTAGCTTGAAAAAATACATTAAAAAAAAAACATATCATGTGACCCCCCCCCCCCCCCCCCCCCCCCCCCCCCCCATTGGAATGAGTTCATCGAGCTCATCCCAGTGAGTGGTCACATAATCAGGGTTCGTGATTTAGAAAATGGTCGAGGCCAAAAAATTGGCCCTTGGATCAGAGGGTCGGGGCCTATTCAGGGCCAATTTTCCAAAGTCAAAGAAAATGACTCTATGAATAAGCATTCTGAAATTTTCCAGGAAACAATAAAATTCACCCCAATCCAGATACATTTAGTTGATTTCAAGCCTGAAAATAATTTTGTTTTGAGTGTCGGCCAAAATGTCAGGCACCAGATAAATCATGTCAGACACTTCAGAACTTAAGACTGACATTCAGAATAACACCTGAAAAATCTTTATAAGTATAAGTTACAATTTAAACTAGAAATACCCCCGCTCCCCCCCCCCCCCCCCACACCCGAAATACCATATAAGTTACAGTTAAAACTCAAAATAGCCCCCCCCCCCCTTTTCTTTACATATATGCTGTCGCCTTTGTAGAGTCGCACCCCCCTCTCCCCCCCCCCCCCCCCCCCCCCCCCCCCCATTTGGGTTGAAAGACTTCTGACCCATACATCTGGGTACATGACCAGAGCTGAATCCACCAGGCTTTGTGTTTACAAATACAGCGTCGCAGGTTTGTAGGGTAAAAAAATGTTTGAAATGCCACAATCACGTCGGTTCTGGGTCGTTTCGGCCTCGTTTTTTTTTGGGGGGGGGGGGACGTTTCGGCCTCAACTGGGGCCGAAACGTACCGCCTGTCTAGGCCAAAACACCCCCATTTTTTTCTTCTTCTTCTTTTGTTTCGTCTTCGATTCCAAAACATATCGGGGCAGAAATAACCCGGGGCGAAACGTCCCAAGGCTAAACTGTAAAAGGCCGAAACATCCCAAACCTGCACTTCAGATGGCTTGTTACTTTTGTTTATTTTTGGAATGACTGGTGCCATTATGTTGTTCGAAACGTATGTCAAGTGCCCAAGTTGGGCGATATAAATAAATTTATGAGGCGGGATAATTGTTGGAACTGATGATACATCTATCACTCACCCTTGATTGATATAAAAAAATACAATGGTATGTCAAAAAGAAACGCATATTATTAATTATGGGCATTCAAGTTGGGCGATAAAAACTGCAAAGATTTGATTTTGTGTGTTTCGGATTTTCCAAAAATATTTTTGGCTTTTTGCAATTGATTCACTCCTTCAAATGAGTTGCGGTAATTTTTAATCTATCAGGAAAAATTTCCGATTCACGATTTTCTAAGACAGGTTGTGAAAGAAATTTTCTTCTTGGCAAAATAAATGTATGAAATACGGTTATTTACAGCAGTTGGAGACGTTTTGTCCCTGATATTGGAAATTGGTAGGTGTGTGAGCAGACTGCAAAATTATTGACAGGTGAAACTGGTGAGTGCCGAGATGTTTGGTGATTGAGTGGGCGTATTTTCCGTGCAAGTGTTGGAGACTGACAATTGTCGTGGGCGTTAACGATGCTCGATGTTCAATATTTGACAGATGTTTTCCTGAAGTAACCTTACTGCGCAGGTGTAAGAGATACTTCCTTTGAAAGTGTTGTTTACATTTGAAAAAAGCCAGTGTTTAATACTGATCAAACCATGAGGGCCTGTGATTTGGGGTAGATAATGTTGGCCTCGGACATTTTGACTGTCTATTTTTATTTGCAAGCGCTACTTTTTGAACGGCTACGTGCGCCCAACATAACGCGCTACCATCGGCATTTACCTGCGCACTGCTTGCGCCAGCGCACGCTAAAATCGAAGGACTGCATATTCGCGGCAGATGGGTTAGTTTAGATTGTAGTTCGCGGATCGATCGCGGCCGGAAAAATGGCCTCCACGACAACCTTCTCGCGGCCGATCTCGGGGCCGGTGCCGATCGGCCGCGACAAAACACAAACCCTGCATAATATGGTTTAGTTGGAAATTTTTGAAAAATTTGCAAAAACCATTGATTAAAATAATAAATTTTGATATCCTGTATATTAGGTAAAGGGTTAACACAGTTCCAAAAGTCTTCAACCCATATTGATGTATTGTACCTAGTTGTACTTCAGCCATACTGTGCTCTTATCATTATTTTTCACATAATTACCATCAAATAGCCCATCGTGGAATTTGGTGGAAATATCGTCTACAACATATTTAATAAACACATGACATCAGAAGTCAATGTGATGTCATTACATTGTGGTGAATTGCTTTCTCAAGAGTGGAATTGAATTAATCTTTCCAATTTTAAATTCATTTATTTCATTAATCTTTTACTTATTGCCATGACTAGCAGATGATATTTGCAAAAGGATTTCCTGAACAAAATTTTTACCTCGTGAACATAGCTTAACCCCTCCCCTCCCCTCCCCTCCCCTCCCCTCCCCTCCCCCTGGAATGAGCTTATTCCTATTTGGGGCATAAGCTACATGTATGTTTTTGAGGCACAATTTGGAAATTTGGCATGTTTTGTGAATGATGTTGGTCAGTTGTTGTCATTATGTAAGGTGTTAGGTTAATTAACACATTATGTGATCAAAACCATCTCAAATTCATCACAACTTGATTTATTTATTTATTTATTGGAGTTTAACGACTCTTTTGTCATCTCATGTCTGACAGTTTTGCAGGTAGAAGAAGCCGGAGTACCCGGAGAGAATTACCGAGCGACGGTGAGCTGCTGTCAGGCTCCTAACATACTAACTCCACACAAGCAGGGTTAGCATTGGTTGATGACAGGTGCACCATTGACATGCAGTATGCCTTAATACACAGTGAAACCATGCACCCCACGGGGCAATTTGGATTATGTGCCTTGCCCGAGGATACAATATGCAGTTATCCCTTGTAGGGATTGAACTGTAGACCTCTTGTCCACTGAGCCACCATGCCCCCTTTACAACTTGAAATGAAAATTTCTGAACATTGTTCACTAAAATCGATCTGACTCTTGATAAACCTTGGTTCAGATTGATTCCAGTGTCCTCATTTCTAAAATTTATTATCAGATCATGATTCATTAGAGACCCTCTGTATATTAGTTATGTTGTGTGTTTGTATCAATATATGTCATGAATGTCAGAGCCAAATTTTAATCTCTGTTCTGGGAGTGTGGTGGCATAGACTGTTGGACTTCTATGCTAAAGGTTCCGAGTTCGATTCCCATCCGGGATGACGCACGTTGTGTCCTTAGGCAAGGCACTTTATCCTGGTTGCCTACATGGAGGCATGATGACACCGTGTACTAAGGCGTTCTGCACATCGATGGTGCACATGTCTTCAACCGCTGTAACCCTGCTTGCGTGAAGCTTGAACAGAGTTAGAATGTTGAGGAGCTGACTGTTGCTCATCGATGCTTAATGGTTCTCGCTGAGTACTCTGGCTTCCTCCACCCGTAAAACTGTCACAGTCACGATTAACCATTGTGTATAAGGATGTGACCTTAAACACCAATAAATAAATAAATAAATATCAGTTCTACCTTTCTACAGTAACCTGAGTTTCTTTTGGTAGAAATTGGTTTTAACCCTTCAGTATGTGGAGAGTTTATTATCACTCTATCGCCCGTAGAGTGGCAATTCCACCCAAGCAAGAATTGCATATTTGTTACAATGCATAACAGGCACAAGCAAAGTTCCACTCTACTTATTTCTGGACAAACATGAGATGTATTCTTAACCCTTAAGTGCCTGGACAAGGATAGGAATTCTCACCATTCCACCAGATTCTACAGTCTCTAAATGTCTAATGGCTTTGCAGTGATTTCTAGATAAGTCTTAACCCTTTACCCAACGAATCGCCCGCACCCGCCCACGTAATATGCAAATTCACCAGTTGAAAAAATATTATTTTTCAAAAATTTTCAACAAAACCATATCATGTGACCCCTCGTTGGAATGAGCTCATTCCAACGAGGGGTCACATGATATGGTTTTGTTTAAATTTTTAAATTGAAAAAATGATATTTAAAATAATAAATTTTGATATTGTCTGCATTGGGTAAAGGGTTAACTACCTGTTAAGGCAGCCAAGATTTGACTAGAAAGCACTGCCTAGGTAATTTGTCCATTGTCAGCAGGACATCCCCATGATCATAGCATGTTTAGGACACCTGTTCTGAGATCAGAAAAGTTGGAAATAGGCCTTTAAGGGTTAACACTAGCATGTTCAATACAGATTGACTTTTGTTTTATAAATCCTGCTGAAAAAAGAGTTTTTGTGGTCTGAACTTTATAGTGGGTACATTGTAAGTAAGGAGTGAAAATTGTTCTCATCTGGAGTAGGTATCTGGAAGGTCCAGTCTGAGGGAAAAGTGGATATAATGCAACCCAGCTGATATTAATGTGGCGGGAAAGATTATTGTGTGATGAACTCATATCCAGAGCTGTTGTTTAAAATAGTCTCTTCTTTCCGCAACACATAAACAGTTATTTGATGTCTGTATATTGTGCAAACTATATAGAACACATACATGCCCAGACTGTTCCATTTACTAATTTTAACATTTTAAATATATTTATTATTTATTTATATTTAACAGCCAGGTACATCTCATAGCAGACACTTTTACCCATGGAGAACCACCAAATAGTGGTGAGTAACTGTCAGACTCTCAGACTTAATAAGCCCTTATATCACATTTGAATGCATGTGTACCATTGCCGTACAGTATACCTTAGCAGACTTCACTTCCATGCTCCCCTTTCAGCAGTCAGGACTAACTATCTTGCCAAGGACATAATGCTGATGATGTCAGGAACAAATATACAACCTTTCAATTTGAACTCCAATGCTCTAACCAATGAATCGCCGTGCTCCCATCATTCCAGATAGAAAAATGTTGTGCCGGGAGAAGAAGAACTTGGTTGAAAGTTGAAATGTGTCGGTATTGGATAGGATACATGTTGGTAAAGACCCAGTCATGTGGGTGCCATCACAGAAGGATAAAACTTGAGGCCTGTGGCCTCTCATTATACCCCCACTTTTGAAGAAAATGGGGGTATACTGGATTACGTGCATTTGTGCGTCCGTCCGTGCATCTGTCCGTCCATCCGTGTGTGAGTCTGTCCAAGAATATTCATAACTTTCATAACTTAAGTAAATTATTATTTTCTATAATATTTGTTGGTCGTAGGTATGCCCACGTTGATCATAGGTATGCCCACAATGCCCACACTATTTATTTATTTTTTTTTGTTATTACTTGTTGACTTAGAAATTGTAAGAAATAGACATTATTTGTCTGTTCAGCCTGTATCTCAGGTATGGGTTATTGGATTTCAGTGAAATATGGCATGCAGTTTGCCTATGACAAAGGCTTCTGCCTCATTGCATAAAACTTCCAAACACCAAACAATTTACCATACCTTTTGACCTTTTGATTAACTTATTCACATGCATGTGTCATTCTGAGTATAAATCTTCTCTTATTTTTCATTAACCCTTTACCTAACATGAAATGCACATGACACTTGCACTAATTTTTTGTCTCAAAAACATAGGATATGACCCCTCATTGGAACGAGCTCGATGAGCTCGTTCCAATGAGGAGGTCATAACCTATGTTTTTGAAACAAAAATTTAAATTAACTGGCGATTTTTTAGAATAACTCTAGCCGGTTTTGGCCGTTATGTTGGGTAAAGGGCTATGTTTTTGAGACAAAAATTGAAAAAAAATTATTAATACTTGGATGGTGATTTTTGTGAACAGCACTGGTCAGCTTTAGATGTTATGCTATCTAAAGTTTAAATTACACATTATGCGATAAAAAAAATCTCAAATTCATCACGATTTTACATGAAATTTCTGAACCTCGTTCACTAAAATCAATCTGAGCCGAAGTTTACCGAGACTCAGATCGATTTTTTAGTGAACTGGGTGCAGAAATTTCATACGAAGTTGTGACTCATTAAAGATCCTGTAATTCTGAATATACCGGTCTGCATTCTATGTACTCCCTGATCAGTTTAAGTCTGTTGCATTGCTTTTTGAGGTAGCATGTAATCACCACATGGCTGAATGGCCTTCAAAATCGATGTTATATATTCTAGGGATACATTCACTTGTCTTGTTTGTTAGCATTTTTCTTGAATTCTTGTTTTGTCTGTTCAGGACCATGTTTTCTCTGTTATTCTGATCTAATTTGGCTTCTTCCAAGATGCAATCTGGTTGAATTCTTTGTCCGATTTTTTCCCACCAACTCCGTAGAATTTCACATGCTGAAAAAGAAATACTTGTTTTCAACTACCTCTGACACTCTAATCATCAAATAGACCCTCTTCTACCTGCATCTGACATTATTCTGCCTATTCTATGTCTCTCATTGCCAGTCTCTTTAACCTTTCACTAATTCATCCATGCAAATCATTTGATTATGATCAGCTTACTTTAACAATTGACCAGCCTAATCTCAATCCATGGAGATTTATCTCCCGAGACAGAGATGAGTCAGTTTGTTTTTCAGAACAAGACTATGAGAGCCATGGGGAACCCTCATCTTGTGATTTGAAATCCTCATTTTTTTCTAACTTGTACTGCAACGTTATTGGTATTCATCAGGGCTAGCACTATCTCTCTTTTGATCAGTTTTAACTATTACTATCTTTGGCCTCTCCTAGTCTTCTCTTACTACAACAATGAAGCCCACTTAACTGCACACCTCTTAATGGTATAACCCTGTTAATTGCATATAATTCCCAAACACAATACCTTCAGTAAAAGCCAGAAAAATAAGCATCCAGGATGACGCACGTTGTGTCCTTAGGTACATATCATAGCAGACACTTTTACCCATGGAGAACCACCAAGCAGTGGTGAGTGACTGTCACACTCTCAGACTTAATAAGCCCTTATATCACAGTTGAATGCATGTGTACCATTGCCGTACAGTATACCTTAGCAGACTTCACTTCCATGCTCCCCTTTGAGCAGTCAGGACTAACTATCTTGCCAAGGACATAATGCTGATGATGTCAGGAACAAATATACAACCTTTCAATCTGAACTCCAATGCTCTAACCAATGAATAACCGTGCTCCCATCATTCCAGGTAGAAAAAAGTTGTGTAGGGAGAAGAAGAACTTAAACTGAATGTGTTCATCCTGAGTTGAAATGTGTCAGTATTGGATAGGATACATGTTGGTAAAGACCCAGTCATGTGGGTGCCATCGCAGAAGGATAAAACTCGAGGCCTGTGGCCTCTCATTTTATCTTTCCGCACTGGCACTCATACCATATTGATTAACTCATTCACATGCATGTGTCATTCTGTGTGTAAATCTTCTCTTATTTATCATTAACCCTTTACCTAACATGAAATGCAGATCACACTTGCACTAATTTTTTGTCTCAAAAACATAGGATATGACCCCTCATTGGAACGAGCTCGATGAGCTCGTTCCAATGAGGGGTCATAACCTATGTTTTTGAAACAAAAAATTAAAATTAATTGGCGATTTTTTAGAATAAATCTAGCCGGTTTTGGCCGTTACGTTGGGTAAAGGGCTATGTTTTTGAGACAAAAAAAGAAAAAAAAATATTAATATTTGGATGGTGATTTTTGTGAACAGCACTGGCCAGCTTTAGATGTTATGCTATCTAAAGTTTAAATTACACATTATGCGACAAAAAAAACTCTCCAATTCATCACGATTTTACATGAAATTTCTGAACCTCGTTCACTAAAATCGATCTGAGCCGAAGTTTACCGAGACTCAGATCGATTTTTTAGTGAACTGGGTGCAGATATTTCATACGAAGTTGTGATTCATTAAAGATCCTGTAATTCTGAATATACCAGTCTGCATTCTATGTACTCCCTGATCAGTTTAAGTCTGTTGCATTGCTTTTTGAGGTAGCATGTAATCACCACATGGCTGAATGGCCTTCAAAATAGATGTTATATATTCTAGGGATACATTCACTTGTCTTGTTTGTTAGCATTTTTCTTGAATTCTTGTTTTGTCTGCTCAGGACCATGTTTTCTCTGTTATTCTGATCTAATTTGGCTACCTCCAAGATGCAATCTGGTTGAATTCTTTGTCGGTTTTTTCCCACCAACTCCGTAGAATTTCACTTGCTGAAAAAGAAATACTTGTTTTCAACTACCTCTGACACTCTAATCATCAAATAGACCCTCTTCTACCTGCTTCTGACATTATTCTGCCTATTCTATGTCTCTCATTGCCTGTCTCTTTAACCTTTCACTAATTCATCCATGCAAATCATTTGATTATGATCAGCTTACTTTAACAATTGACCAGCCTAATCTCAATCCATGGAGATTTATCTCCCGAGACAGAGATGAGTCAGTTTGTTTTTCAGAACAAGACTATGAGAGCCAAGGGGAACCCTCATCTTGTGATTTGAAATCCTCATTTTTTTCTAACTTCTGCTGCAATGCAACTTCCTCTGTTATTGGTATTCATCAGGGCTAGCACTATCACTCTTTTGATCAGTTTTTACTATTACTATCTTTGGCCTCTCCTAGTCTTCTCTTACTACAACAGTGAAGCTCACTTAATTGGACACCTCTTAATGGTATAACCCTGTTAATTGCATATAATTCCCAAACACAATACCTTCAGTAAAAGCCAGAAAAATAAGCAGAGTGTCATCTGCAAAATGAGGTCCCCAGAGGGTGAATTTAGTGATGATACCCTGCACAGCAGGGTAGCATCACTAAATTTACCCGATGCAAACCTCAAACAACAGATAGAGGTACCCAGAAGATAAATTGGTCCACCGTATGGGATAGCATCATCAAATTCACCCTCAGGGGACCTCATTCTTCAAATGTCAGATTGCTTATTTTGAGGCTTGCTTCAGTACAAAATTTACTTGTTAATTGAATACAGACTAAGGAATATACTCCTGCTAATTGAATAAAAAATTATTTTTACATGTCGAATAATGTGACAGTTCGACATGTCTACATGTGACAGTCATATAATTTTGTACATTTATAGACATATTGGCCCTCATTAATCCACTACAGGCTTTTGACTTATTATATTTCTGGCCTAGAAATGAGACGGGCGAGTGCAATTGCTCCCATCAGCACCCGTGTTTTCTTATCAACCTACCTCAATTGTTTACTACAGGCTTGCACTACAGTGGAAGAACCTCACTCGGATAAAATACTCTCTATTTTAATCTTTCCCAAGATTTGGGAAAGAAAAGTGGTGTTAAAACACCACGAAAAAATAAGCCAAAACTGAGCTGAGCGCCATCGGCACACACCCAGTATGGGACGCTTTTCCATAGTACAAATCCACGACTTCCGTAACAGTGCACAATGCGTCAATTCGTCATTCTTTTTCTATCCGAGGCACGAGCAGGATGTGTTTCTTTTCAACCTACTCACAATTGTTTACAATTGGCTGTAACATAAGTGCAAGCCCTACTTCGGAACTAACTCAAGCTTTTAGAATCTTTTCCAAACGAGTTGGAAAAGTACTAGAGTGCAAAAGCACGAAAAAGATCGAAAAAAGGGTCGAGCGAGACCAGCGCTCGAAATTACAGGTACTCTCTCTGCACACCTCTTGCGTTTACCGAGCGCATGCGCAACAACCGTGACGCCAATTCCTTTATTTTCCGCCATTGTTCATGGTCGGAAATTTTTGTGACTCGTGCTTTTTATGCTATGAATTCTTCGTGAACAACTTATTAATCATCTTTAGTGTGCTACTGGATTGTATCCTTTTTCAAGCTACCAAATTATTATTATCATTTAATGTTAATTTGTATTTTTATTGCTGTTCTTTTCACACTTTATCTTGCCTTTCCCCCACGTGTGAACACGACCTTCGTACTGTTTTCCGTCGGCGGGAAGCTTGATTATTGTATTGATATCATGCCTAAGACTATTCCTTGTACCTCTTGTTTGCAGGTGAAACATGTGGACGATTCCCATACCACATGTGTCACTTGCAACAATTGCACTCAGGCCCAATCATGTGGTATCTGTGGGGTTTGGTCCTCTAAATTTTGGGCTTCTGTGAACAAGGTGGTTCTGTCCAGAGCTAGAACCCCTCGTTCTCGGGGTAAGGGTAGCCGTGCCGTAGCAGACATTTCTGCTGGTGCACGTGGTGACTCTGTCACACAGGATTCGGATCTGACTTCTGTGGCGAGCTCCTCTGCAACTGTTGGCGGTGTTAGTTCAGTGATACCTGACGAGGAGACCGCGGTCTCTTTGTCTTCGGATGTCACTATTGAGGCGTCTGTTTTCGTTGAGAGCTTTTCCGAGGTCAGCTCGGTAACCCTCTCCGATCTGCCTCCTACACCGTCGACCGTTGTTGAGGAGGTTGCTACTCCAGATCCTATTCTGTCTGATGGTGGCTCTTCCATCTCCTCTGGGGATGGTCTACAGTCTCGGGGAAGCGAGGCTGTATCTGCTGGTGTGTCTGTGTGTTCTCAGCCTCCCCCAGCCTCGCGGCGGGGCTGTGCGGGTTTGCTGTCTGCTCCGTCTCATCTGGCTAGGTTTGCTCCTAGTCGGTTGAGCCGGCCGGTCGCTTCGGCAGCGATTCCTCGTCCCTCGAGTGAATCGTTTATTGTTCCACCTTCGCCTGCTAGTGTGCCGGCTAGCGGGATGGTGTTGGGACGTTGGCATCCAGGGCCTGCTGTTCGGCAGCGGTCAGTGACAGCCCCGGTTAGCTGTCACTCTCGGAACCTTCCTCCGGTGATTCCTCACTGTGTTCCGAGTCTGGGTGTCGATCGATGCTTGCCGTCGGTCTCAGAGGATAGGCAGTTGGGGCCGTCTGCTGCGCAGAGGCCAATGACAGGTTCCTGTCATTCTTGGGACAATCCTCCGGTGTCTTCTCACCGTGTCCTAGGTCCAGCTACCGATCGACGTGCGCCGTCGGTCCCTTTCGAGGATTTGCAGGCAGGGCCTTCTGTTTCGCAGAGGCCAGTGATGGCTCCTGGGCGTCACAATCGGGACTATCCTCCGGTGTCTTCTCACTGTGCTCCTATTCTGTCTGCCGATCGACGTTCGCCGTCGGTCTCTTCTGAGGATTTGGGTTCTTCTACCAGAAGGGTCCATTGGGAGGACACTCCGTCGGGCGATTCTGCTGCGACGGATTCTCAGGGTGACCTGCGCCAGGCCGTTTTGGCACTCACCCGGTTGCTTTCTGGCAACCCTCAAGTTGGCCTCCCTGTGCCTCCTGAGGCACAACCTCCTTTGGTCGGTCGCCGAGATGTCTCGCCTGGCCCCTTGGATACTGCACAGTATTCACAGGAGGTTTCTGCTGGTCAGCCCGAGTTGGGCTACGTCTCCTCTGCTACGGAGGATGACGAGTATCTTGAAGGTGATGGTCCCCCCTCGTCAGTCTTGGGGCAGGCTTTGGATTTCGTCTTTGGCTTATTGCCGGATGTTCAACCTTCCGACCAGCCTTCTGTGACCGTCCGGCCGCGGTCCACTGTGGAGCGCCGTAACCCTGTTGAGCCTTCTAGCTCCGGGGCTTTGCGTCCTCTGCAATCGGCTCAGGTGGTTGAGTCCTTCCAGGGCTTAGACGCCAAAATGCGTTCTAAGGCCCTCAAGGGTTCCTTCTTTTCTAGAGCTGATGCCTTTCTGCCTCCATCGCGGTTTCGTGTTTACGATTCCGTCTCTCCACCAGTCTTCCAAGGGATGACTACTGTGGATGAGGATTCTTCTTCCCTCGGGTTGACTAAGCCTAAGTCGGCAGTTCTCCCGATGTCGGTAGTTGAGTCTATGGTGGGCCTGTCCCGAGAGATGCTGGGTATGTTATCTCTCGCGGACCATATCGTCGCTGCTCTGGCTGAATATTTTCCACCAGGGGAGTTTGATGACGCTCAGGCGCCTTTTCGCGTTTTGTCACAGGCTCTTATGAACTTGACTCACGCTCACGCCTGTAACACGGCCAATTTGGAGCTGGCACGCCGGGATGCGGTTTTGGATTCTTTACCATCCCTTCCTTCTGAGCAACGTGCTGTTCTGAGGTCTGCCTCTTTGGTTGGACCTCAGTTGTTCCATGGTTCCGTGGAAGCTGTTCGTGGCGAAGTTCTTCGTCATTCGAAGGACCAGCTTTTGCTGAGACAGCTTGACCCACCTGCTGCTGCGGGTGGGGGTCGTTCCAGGCCCGCCAAGCGTGCTGCTGCGTCTGCCTCGTCGGCGACGTCGGCTCCGTCTGCTCCTTCTGCTCATAAGAAGCGCCGACGTGGCCAGGCCCGCTGGCAGCCTCAGGCTGGAAAGTCTCAGGACTCTGTCACTTCCCGAGGTGGTTTCTCCTCTCGGGGGCCTCGTCGAGGCCGCAAGTGAAGGTTCTCACCTCGATTCGCCTCCAGTCGGGGGAAGGCTGTCGCTGTTTTATGACCGTTGGACAGAGATAACGTCGGACTCTTGGGTCCTCGACGTCATTCATTCCGGTCTGCGACTGTCCTTCCATCGGCACCCCCAGTTTATTTCGGGTGCCCCTTCCGACTCAGGTCCCTTCAGATTCTCTGCGTCGGGACCTTCTGGTGCAGGAGATCGACAATCTCCTCACCAAAGGGGCGATCGAGGTGGTCATGAACACCCTTTCACCGGGGTTTTACTCAAGACTTTTCTTGGTGCCGAAGAAAAACGGCCAATATTGTCCTGTCATCGATCTGAGTACCCTGAACGAGTACATAATTGCTCCTCGTTTCAGTATGGAGACTTTCCGGTCGGTTCGACGTTCAGTTCATCAGGGCGATTTTGCGGCCAGTATCGACCTGAAGGATGCCTACTTCCATGTACCCATTCATCTGGCGTCACGGAAATACCTTTGGTTCTCGTTTCGGGATCGAGTTTTTCAATTCAGAGCTCTCCCGTTCGGTTTGAACCTGGCTCCTTGGGCCTTCACCCGACTGATGTCACATGTGCTTGCTTTCCATCGCACTCAGTCGGCAGTGACTTCGTCCGCCTACCTAGACGACATCCTCCAACGGCACCACGATGCTGCTGTTCTGGAGTTCGATGTCCGGCAGTTTCTTTGCCTGCTAGCGTCGCTGGGTTTCAGAGTCAATCGCGAGAAGTCGGATCTTCTTCCTTCTCAGCGATTCCGTCATTTGGGGATGGATTTCGACACTCTTCACAATGTAGTGTCGGTCCCCCAGGCTCGGGCGACGATTCTTTCCGCCTTGACTCGGGACCTGCTTCAATCTTCCTCGGTCTCGGCCAGGACTTTCCTTCGGATGCTGGGCCTTTGCGGTTCGGTGACAGATCTCATTCCGCTCGGTCGCTTGTTTGTCCGACCTATCCAACACTTCCTGTTGGATCATTGGCGTCCGAATGTAGATCCGCTGGACCTGGAACTCACTATTCCTCGGTCTCTGCTTTGTCACCTCCGCACTTGGGCAGATATTCCCTGGCTGACACAGGGTGTTCCGTTGGATCTTCCTTTGGCCGATCGCATCCTTACTGCGGATGCCAGCGATCGGGGCTGGGGTGCGACGTTGGACCCTCTCGGTCTGTCTACTCACGGAGAGTGGGACAGCGAGCAGGTGGGCCTTCATATCAACCAGAAGGAGCTCCTTGCTCTTCTGTTGAGTTTTCGGCTTTGGATCCCTCATCTGTCGGACCATGTTGTCCTACTTCTTTCGGACAATTCGACAGTAGTGGCCTACATACGGAATCAGGGAGGCACTCATTCGATTCCCATGTATCGGCTGTCTCGGAATCTTCTTCTGTTGGCGCGGGATGTGAACGCTCGGGTGTCCATTCGACACATTCCCGGGCGTCTCAACGTCCTAGCAGACTCCCTGTCCCGACGCGACAGTGTCCTTCCAACCGAATGGATGCTACATCGGTCGGTGTTTCAGGCGATTTGCGAGCAGTGGGGTCGTCCTCAGGTCGACCTTTTCGCTACTCGCTGGAATCATCAGGTAGAGACTTTTGTCTCCCCTTGTCCAGATCCTCTGGCATTTGCAGTAGACGCTCTGTCTCTGGACTGGACAGGTTGGGTCGGCTATGTCTTTCCTCCTGCACCGATTCTTCCTCAAGTTTTAGCGAAGATTCGTGCTTGCAGTTGCAGGATCATTCTGATCACACCCCTGTCTCCACAGAGGGTGTGGATCAATCTGCTGCGGCCTCTATTGGCCGATCGACCGATTCGTCTACCTCTACGTCGCGATCTTCTTTCACAGGGTCGTCCCAGGAAGTATCACAACAACCTGGCGAGCCTGTCCCTTCACGCCTGTCTTTTATCAGGTCCAGTCTCCGACGTAGAGGTTTTTCGAGACGATCAGTGGAGTGCATTTCTGCATCGCGGCGACCTTCCACTGGAATGACTTATGCCGCCAAGTGGAAGGTTTTCTGCCGCTGGTGTTCAGATCACAATGTGAATTACCGTGATCCGTCTATCGCTCAAATTGCGGATTTTCTGGTTTTTCTTTTTGACTCCAAGGGCCTCCAGCCTATTACGATTAAGGGCTATCGGTCTATGCTGTCTGATACTTTCTCTTATGTGGGAAAGCGGTGTATCGGTCGTAATCTTTTCCTCTCCAAACTTATTCGTCACTTTTCTTTGAAGAGGCCTCGAGTTTTGCGTCTTACACCCAAGTGGAACTTGGCATGGGTGTTGCACTGTTTGGAGGGGGCGCCTTTCGAGCCTTTATCTGAGACCGACATGCGTTTTCTCACCTATAAGACGGCTTTTCTTCTCGCGTTTGCTTCTGCTCGTCGAGTCAGTGAGCTTCATGCGCTATCTGTTGATTCTGCCTTCTTCCGAAATGAGGCTAACAGTGTCACATTCACTACTGATTGCTCTTTTCTGGCTAAGAATCAACTCCCCGATTCGGTACCTCCTCCCATCTGCATTCGGGCTCTCCCTGCTGTAGATGGACGGAGGCCTCTTCTTTGTCCTGTTCGTGCGGTCAAGACTTACATTACTCGCACTCAGTTCATTAGGAGGGATCGGAAGAGATTCTTTCTGTCTCTCATTCCTAAGCGGCAGTCTATCTCTTCCCATTCTATTTCCAGGTGGATCTGTCTTGCAATCAAGCTGGCTTATTCTCGCTTGTCTGCATCGGATCTTGTTTCGAACCGGCTTAATGCTCACGAGGTTCGTGCCATTTCTACATGCTGGGCGTTCTCCAATTCTGTTTCGCTCCGTGATGTTATGAATGCGGCTTACTGGAGGAATGCTTCTACCTTCTCCTCCTTTTATCTCCGCCACCTTCAGCAGCAATCTGAGGACCTTTATTCTTTAGGCCCTCTCGTTGCTGCTCAGGCTGTTGTGCACCCTCGTTAAATTGTTTTTGTCGAGGTTGCGCTTCTCTCAGCCTTGTTCTTTTCAGGTGCCTTCTCTCTATCATCATTACAGGTTTTCGTTTTTGTTCTCTGCCATCCTTGCTTTCGTTCTGCTACTCTTGTTGGTATTGGTTATGTGATTCACCTCCTCCTATTGTTTATTCAGCCAATTGTAAACAATTGTGAGTAGGTTGAAAAGAAATTAAAATTTTTTAGTAAATTTTGTTTCTTAACATACCTACCACAATTGTTTACCGGAGGCCCACCCTCCTTGGGGATATCTTTGATATCGATGCCTCCCCGCTAAATCACAAACTTCTCGTTGGCGGAAATACGGAATTGACGTCACGGTTGTTGCGCATGCGCTCGGTAAACGCAAGAGGTGTGCAGAGAGAGTACCTGTAATTTCGAGCGCTGGTCTCGCTCGACCCTTTTTTCGATCTTTTTCGTGCTTTTGCACTCTAGTACTTTTCCAACTCGTTTGGAAAAGATTCTAAAAGCTTGAGTTAGTTCCGAAGTAGGGCTTGCACTTATGTTACAGCCAATTGTAAACAATTGTGGTAGGTATGTTAAGAAACAAAATTTACTAAAAAATTTTAATTTCTGCCATATGCATTATGAAACAGTGATAATTCAACTCGTGGATAATGGTTTTCCTGTGACTGGAATTATGGATCTGAAGATCGTATAATAACAGGACTGTGTTTTATATATTCTCGTTTATATTTTCAACCACATTCTCATTGTTTATTATTTACTATTCCGTTTTCGCGAATGTTTTGTTTGCGACATCGTGTCATCGCGATTCGACAATGAATTTTTGGGTTGATAAAAATTTGTTATTGGAGTAGGTGTCGGCCGTCTGGGTTCTGCCACCTTCTCTCGTAGTTGAGGGTGTTCTTCTACTTTCTGTTTCTGTTGAGTTCACCTTTTTCTTCTACTGCTCTCACCTCTGTTCTTTCCAGTTTGGTTCCTTTAGGGCAATTCCTTTTGCTCTCGCCATTGGTGCGTTCTCCTGTCCGTTTCGTCCACACCCGCGGGTGGTGTGGAATGCTGTCGTTTCGGGAGCCTCCCGACTCGACGTCTAATGTGAGTTTACCCCCTCCATGGTGTATGCGCAGCTCCTCCCGCCCCCCCCTCCCCCCGACTCAACCACGTCTGGTGTGAGTTTGACCCCCCTCCGTGGGGGATGTGCAGATCCTCCCGCTCCCGTGGGGGGTAGTGAACGCTATCGTTTCGGGTCACCCGATTCGACCACGTCTGATGAGAATTGCTCCCCCCTCTGTGGGGGATGTGCAGCTCCTCCCGCACCAGCGGGGGGTGGGGACCGCTGTCGTTTCGGGGCTTCCCGATTCGACCATGTCTGGTGAGAGTTATTCCCCTTCCGTGGGGAATGTGCAGTGTTTTACCGTGGTTGATACTGCGGGAGCTGTTGGTTTTCTGGTGTAGAGATGCCTGGTTCCGGGACTATGCGCCCTCTCCAGTCGACATCTGAGGCTGTCACTAGGGTTGTGACTCCTCCTTTGGAGGCCGAGCCTGGTGGCTCTCTCCGCTTTTCCGCCAATTCCAACAGCTCCCATCGTATCTGCTGCTACTGCTGTTCCGTCATTGGGCACCGTTTTAGCCAGCCTCAGCTTCTCCCTGCCAGGGTCTGCAGGGATGTCTGTAGTGTGGTTGTGGGGTTTTGGCCTCAGCCTTCCCAGACTTCCACTCGGCGAAGTCAAATGGGGCTGCCGACTGAACCCCCACTGTGTCCTCTCAGCCATTGAGCACAGTAGTTTTATACCTGCAGTGGTCTGCTGCAGAGTCTGGTTGTGTAGACGTGGGGGTATCGGCCTCAGCCTTCCCTGACTTCAACTCGGCAAAGTTGGAAGTGGCTGCTGGCCGGACCCTCTTATGGTCTCTGCGCCGTCGAGCACCACAGTTGTCATTGGATTCGGTTGTTCTTAGTGGGACACTATGAACTCCGTGGCATTTCCGTCCACTCATTCTGGCTACACGACCAGTTTTGGGGGTCCAACGTCTTTTGTGCAGCCTGGACCTTCTGCCCTGCAGAGGTCAGTGGTGACTCTCATGAGTTCCTGCTATGTTGATCCTCGGGGTGTGTCACACCCCTATACATGTCTGCCTTCAGACGTTTTCGGCTGACGCCCGTCGTCCCACGTCGGGTTTTTTGGAGGATCGTGACCCTTCGCTGGTTAAGAGGGTCAGAGGTGAAGCCACTTTGCCGGTTCGTTCCCCTGTCGAACCGGCCAGTACAGGCAGAGAGCTTAGGGAGGCCCTCTCCTTACTCACTCAGGTTCTGTCAAAGAGCCTTCCCGTTGCTTCCAGCGTGGCAGCGAGTGGTTTCCAGGCGCCTCCTATGGCGCCGCCTCCCGGGATTGGAAACGGGCCGCTTTCTGATCCCCCTGGTGTTCCGACACCATGGGAGGTGTCGGCTGGTTTGCCCACGACGGGCTATGTGTCTTCCGTCTCAGGGGAAGAGTCAGACATGCTTGATGTCGAGAGCCAGCAGTCTTCGGACTTGGGGGCAGCTCTTGATTTTGTGTTTGGGTTCCTTCCGGATCTCAAACCATCTAACCAGTCGACAGTGTCAGCCAGGCCGCGATCATCGGTCGCGTGCCAACAGTCTATGGAGCAACCTGCTTCTGGGCGTCTTCGACCGTGCCCGTCGGCACAGTTGGTTGAAGCATTTTCAGCCTTGGACTCCAAGCTAAGTTCCAAGGCTATGAAGGCTCTGTTCTTCACCAGGGTTGACACCTTTTTGCCTCCGGCGCGTTATCGTTCCTACGATTCCGTCAATCCGTCGGTCTACCAGACTTTGACGGTTTTGGATCAGGACTCCAATTCCCTCGGGCTTTCCAAGTCCAAGTCTGCCGTCATTCCGATGACGACTCTGGAGTCCACATTGGGCTTATCGAGAGAGATGCTTGGTATGCTTTCTCTCTCCGATCACGTCGTCTCAGCTTTAGCTGCTTATCTGCCTTCAGATAAGTTTGACGAGGTACAGGCTCCTTTGCGTGTGCTGTCCAAGGCGCTCATGCATCTTACTCACACGCATGCCTGTAACACGGCTAATCTGGTATTAGTTCGAAGGGACTCTGTGCTGGACACAGGCCGATCCCTTCCTGAGGAGCGGTGCACTACTCTTCGATCTGCTTTTTTGGCAGGTCCGCAACTTTTCCATGGTTCTGTGTTGACGGTCCGGGATGACGTCCTATGTCATTCCAACGATCAGCTGCTGTTTCTTCAGCTTGATCAGCCTTCTAGGGTAGGCATGGGCCATTCCAAGCCTAACAAGTACCCTCTGCTTCCTATGTGAAGCAAAGGGGCTGATCCTTCTGCCACCGCTTCTACTTCTTACTCAAGGGGTAAGGGTAAGTGCCGGCAGTCTTGAGGGAAGTCCCAGGATTCTTCATTCAGTAGAGGAGGTGGTTTCTCCTCTCACGAGCCTCGTCGGGGTTCGCAATGAAGCTCGTCACCTCGACTCGTCCCAGGTTGGAGGAAGGGTAGCAGAGTTCGCAGACCGTTGGGCCACCATCACATCCGATCCTTGGATGTTAGATGTTGTTTGGTCCGGGCTGCGAATATCCTTCCGATGGCACCCCACTCTGTCCAGGGTGCCTTTTCCAACCACAGTTCCTTCAGACATTTTACGTCGGGAACTTTTGTCCATGGAGATAGACAATCTCCTGACAAAGGGGGTGATTGAGGTCATCAAGAACATTAGGTCAGTGGGTTTCTATTCCCGCCTGTTCTTGGTACCGAAGAAGGACGGCCGACTCTGACCGGTTCTCGATCTGAGTTTCCTGAACCAGTCTATCATTGCTCCCAAGTTCAGCATGGAGACTTTCAGGTCGGTCCTCCGTTCAATTCACCAGGGAGATTTCGCTTCCAGCTTCAACCTGCGAGACGCTTACTTTCACGTTCCGATTCATTGGGCGTTACGGAAGTATCTCAGGTTCGTTTTTCTGGGGTGAGTTTAGCAGTTCAAGGCCATGCCTTTCGGCCTCAACCTGGTTCCTTGGGCCTTCACCAGACTGATGTCGCATGTGATAGCTTTCCATCACACACAGTCCAGGGTGACTACTTCGGCATATCTGGACGACATCCTCCAGGGGCATTCCAATGGTACCTTACTGGAGTCGGATGTCGCCACTCTGTTGAGCTTGCTCACGTCGCTACGTTTCAGAGTCAACGAGGAGAAGTCGGACCTGGTCCCTTCTCAGTTGTTTTATCATCTTTCCGCACACAGTTAAATTTGGTGACTCTGTCCCAGTCCACATCTGCGACGGCTCGGAGTTTTCTCCGGCTAATCGGTCTCTGTTGTTCGGTGACGGATCTCATTCCTCTAGGTCGGCTGCGTGTCAGACCTCTCCAACACTTTCTGCTCAGTCATTGGAGGCCGAATGTAGATTTTCTGGATCTGGTGCTTCAGTTTCCAGAATATCTTTATCCTCACCTTCTCCTCTGGGCGGATGTCCAGTGGCTTTCGCAGGGTGTTCCATTGGACTTACCCACGTCCGATCACGTTCGGACGGCAGATGCCAGCGATCTCGGATGGGGTGCGACGTTGCATCCTCTAGGTCTTTCCATTCACGGGATGTGGGACCAGGATCATGCAGCTCTACACATCAACCAGAAGGAGCTTCTTGCTCTTCTTCTGCGTTTCAGGCAGTGGATCCCTCACCTGTCGAATTGCCAGGTCCTTCTGTTGTCCGACCATTCGATGGTGGTTGCTTACATTCGGAACCAGGGCGGCACGCACTCTGTTCCAATGTACGAATTGGCTTGGGATCTTATACTGCTCGCTCAGGATGTCCACGCCGGGGTGGCTGTTCGTCACATTCCCGGTCGCCTGAACTTCCTAGCCGACTCCCTGTCCCGTCGGGGCAGGGTCATTTCCACCCGGTGGATGCTCCATATGGCGGGTTCCATCGATCTCTTGTGACTCGTTGGAACCATCCGGTGGACACTTTCGTGTCCCCGTGTCCAGATGCTCTGGCTTTCGCCGTGGACGCTCTGGGAAGGTCTTGTCGGCTATGCCTTCCTACCAGTTCCGATTCTGCCTCAGGTTCTCACCCAGATATGAACCTGCTGTCGTCGAATCCTTCCGATCACACCCATCGCTTCGGTGAGTGTGGATCAATCTTCTCCGCTCTCTGTTAGCGGCGGTTCCGGCATGTCTCCCTCTACCTCGCGACTTTCTTTGCCAAAGTCGCCCGAGGAGGTTTTCAAGTTGACCCGACTTCATTGTGCCTTCGCACATGTCTTTTATCGGGTCCTGTCTCCTCCGTAGTGGTTTTTCGAGACACGCAGTGGGGTTGCTTTTCTTTAAGGAGGCACTCACTCCACTGGTTTATCCTCTGTGGCTAAGTGGTTTATCCTCTGTGGCTAAGTGGAAGGTTCTTCTGTCGATGGTGTGCGATCACTCTGTTGCTTCTGTCACTCCTTCGATCACACCGCTTGCAGAGTTTCTGGGGGTCTCCAGCAATGGGTACATGTCCATGCCTTGGAGACATTTTTTCCTATGTGATGCCGCATTGTTTCGACACTCATCCTTGCCTCTCCAAGCTTGTTCAGCTCTTTTCCTTGAAAAGACCTAGGACTTTGCAGTTTACTCCAAGATGGTCACTTTCTTGGGCGCTGCTCTGCTTGGGGGTGGGGGGCGTTCACTCCTTTATCCTGGATGAATATGCGTTTTCCCACATGCCAGATCTCTCCTGCATCCATTTCTTGATGGACTTGTCTTGCTATTCGTGCAGCTTTCGCTCGTCTAGCTACTGGTGATTGTATTACCAATTGTTTTTTCTGCCACGAGGTGCGTGCATTGTCTTCCTCTATTAATAACTCTGTCATGTTGTCAGATGACTGATGTTATACTGGTAGCCTTCTGGAGAAATGCTACATTCTCCTTTTATCTGCGACAGTTGCAGGAGCCGACAGAGAACCTTGAGGCCCTCTTTCTTCGGCTCAGGATGTTGTCTTTCCAAGCTTTTCAGCTTTTTTCAGGGTCAGTTCCAGCTTTGTGCTGTTACTGCCCTTTCTGTCTATGCGTCGCACTTCACCATACGCCTCATCTTTCATTGGCTTTTCTTATGTTTGTGATGCTATGGTTTGATAGGCCTAGGGATCTCTTCCTCTGTCCACGGTCCCAGTACTATTGAGTTATGTGTGGGTTGGTTATGTGATTCCCACCAGCCTTTTGTTCATTCAGCCTGTAGTAAACAATTGAGGTAGGTTGATAAGAAGTATAAATTTTATAGTAAATTTCCTTTCTTATTATACCTACCGAAATTGTTTACATGGAGGCCCTCCCGTCTTCTTATTCGGGTAAGAATCCTTCCTCCTCGCTAATCACATAACTCCTGTGTTGTTCGGAATCAAAAGAATGACGAATTGACGCATTGTGTACTGTTATGGAAGTCGTGGATTTGTACTATGGAAGAGCGTCCCATACTGGGTGTGTGCCGATGGCGCTCGGCCCAGTTTTGGCTTATTTTTTCGTGGTGTTTTTACACCACTTTTCTTTCCCAAATCTTGGGAAAGATTAAAATAGAGAGTATTTTATCCGAGTTAGGTTCTTCCACTGTAGTGCAAGCCTGTAGTAAACAATTTCAGTAGGTATAATAAGAAAGGAAATTTACTATAAAATTTATACTTCTATTTTACGGGAGCTAAAAAATGCACTCGTTGAAAAATATTGTGGAGTACTAATGTACTGTGAGGACATATAAATGTGTGTTGTTTTGAGAAAGCAGTACTCTGCAGCCAGTGGCAAGTTACTGTCATAATTCAGCAGTTCCTTATACATTTAGCCCCTTGAACCCGATTGGCTGCTTTTCTGGCCAGGAACATGATACTTGTGTGTCATAATGTCATTAAATAGTATGGCTGTTCAGTAAATGTGTGGGGTAGAGCAATCAATATTTTCAACGTGCAGCCCCGAGGAAAATATTAATTGGTCTACCCCAAATAATGTATATGGACTATAATTGCTACTATTGAACTAGCATGGAAGATACCACAGTTCAAAGGGTTACGGTTTCTGGTATTTGTTTACAGTATTCCCTCAAAAATTCATATACTAACATTTTATGGATGCAATTTACTCCCGTCTCTGAATTCATGGGAGCTTAAAACTGCACCCTTCAATTTTGTTCATTTCCAGCACTGATATTTTAATTGACAGAGCTACATGGTGCTTCTACCACTGCTTCTCACCACTGTCCCACTTGCTTCTACAACTGTGCTACATTATCACTGTCAGTCAGCTTCTTCCACTGACAGCACTACTATAGTCTCTCCTCCCCGGAATGCCTTAATATGACTAATAACAGTTGAGGACAGGCAGCTTGCATCTATGACTTTATGATGTTTGACTTATCTTGAAAACGAGTTTTCTATTGCCCTTGTTATAGCCTAGAACTGGGGCTCAAAATTCTGGCCATCTAGTAAACAGAAAAGAATAAAAGAATTTCACTCAGGCCTAATCTGTAGAATTCAAGGCTAAGATAGGGCTGCTGAAAGTGTAGGCTGAGGAATACTCTTCATTACCCAATCAGGGTATGCGAAGTACAGAAAAGTGTCTCAGCAAGTTTATTCCCCATAGGTCTGAGTCTCCTCCTGTGATACTGTTGCCTTAATTTGATCCTAGATAAAGGTGCCAGATACATAGGCAGCCAAAACTTGTCTGAAAACAACAGAATAGCCACAGGATGTAGACTGTCAAAGTGTGGCAAAAATGTATAAAAATCTCCGGGTCATTAAGGGTTAACAGGATTACATGATTTGCTGAAGATTTATCTTCAATTGGAATTAACCCTTTACCTAACATGAAGAGCAGGCGACACTTGCAAAAAAAATTCGTCATTTTTTGTCTCAAAAACAAAGGTTATGACCCATCATTGGAATGAGCTTGCTGAGCTCATTCCAATGAGGGGTCATAACCTATGTTTTTGAGACAAAAAATGAAAGAAATAATGAAAATTAATTGGCAATTTTTGAGAATATCGCTGGCCGGTTTTGACGTTACGTTGGGTAAAGGGTTAAATGAATAAAAACCAATGTACATATCATTTTAGTTTGTGCCAATGAAATACTGAATTTATGTGAAGAATGTCTAAACCAACAGAACACATTTTCCATTTATAATATACACAGATTAAGAATTCTTGACAAGGCGTTTGATGCTTGTATTGATTTAGAAGAGTGGGAGAAGGCCATCCTTTATGGAGAGTCAACAATAGAACCATATCAGTAAGTTTTTTATACCATGGTTGCCATGTGTATTCAACATTACCTGATAGCCGATACTGTACAAGCATTGAGAAATGTGTAAGATACATCAAACATCAAACCCAACGTTTGTGTAAGAGTGTCATATAAGAATGCTCCAGGTTGGTTGTTACAGATCAGATTGACATTATTATGGAATAAAATGCTTTGATCCAAAACGGTGTCAAGCAAGAAAGTAAACAGACAGCTGAAGGTGATGATTTTCCTTAAAAATATTAGCTGCATTCACTTAACTCATAACCTGCAGTAGTATTTTCTTGATTATTTTCATGAAATCCAGTCATGGCTGCTATGAAGCAGCCATGACTGGATTTGATGAAAAAATTTGAACAAATGAAGTCCAACTATCATTTGCGATATGATTGGCCCTATTTACAGTGATATATTCTGTTGAACAGAAGCCAAATTATATCCTTTCTGTTAGCAAGAGTATTGGTGTCCTGGCTGGAATATCTGACAGCAGCATTCAAAGAGTTTATTCAAGTGTAATCGTGGTATAAATAGAGAACACAACTCAGATAGAGAACCCAACTCAGATGGAGGCCTGTGAACGGGAATCAACAACCCATGTTGGATTCCAACTCATTAATTCCTGTCCCCTGCACTCCCGATGTGTACAAACTTGAAGGATATGACCCCAAGTTAATCCTGCTTGTGCCAGGTTAGTAAGTTGGAGAGTCTGACAGTTACTTTTCATTGCTCAGTGGTTATTTCCAGGTACTCCAACTTCTCCCACCTATTAAACTGTCTGCCTGCTCTGAGCATGGCTGTTGAAAGTGTTGGTAAACCCCAATAAACAAACAAACAACCAACCATTGCAGCACAAAAATTGTCTTTCAAATTGTTTTTTTTAAATTTTTGCCAACAAAACATAAAGCTTATGTCCCTTCACTGGAACAATCTCAGATCAAGATCTTTCCCGTGAAGGTTTTAAAGCTATCTTTTTAAGCTGAAACATAACAATTTTTAGCCTAACTTGACAAATTCAAGATAAGATATTGCCGCCACGCGTGTCGAAGTCCGTGAGTCTGTTCACATTTTCCTTTAACACAGGCTACACTCTATAGTCCGGTCGTCACAAAATTTCAGGTTTGAGGAGATGAGAACGTCCCCTTTTGGTCACGGTCGGTCAACTGTGATGCCTGCCTAAGCCCAAAATCTTTAGCACAGTCTACAGGTCTAATTTTGAATGGATTTCATTGTAACTTGGTAGGATCACTCTGTATAATGTCTAGATGAGAACGTCCCCTTTTGGTCATGAACTCTGTGAGAGCCTGAAAACCGAAAACCTTTAGCACAGTCTACAGGTCACATTGATGAAGGGATTTCATTGTAACATGGTAGGATGACTCCATATAATGTTTAGATGAGAATGTTTCCCTTCGGTCGCAATCGGTCAACCATGATGGCTGTGAGAGCCTGAAACCTTTAGCACAGTCCACAGGTCGTATTTATGAAGGGATTTCATTCTAACTTGGTAGACTTGGTATGACTCTGTATAATGTTTAGATGAGAACGTCCTATTTTTGCTGTGATCAGATAACCATGACAGCCGCACAGGCATGTGACCTAGATTTGTTTAGCACAGTCTGCAGTTCATATTTATGAAGCGATTTCATTGTAACTTGGAAGGATAACTTGGTATGAATGACGTCTAGATGAGACAGTCGTCTTTTGGTCTCCAACGTTCAGCCATCACCGCCGCATGTTCACTTGACCTAGATTCCTTTTGCACTGCTCACAGGTTTATTTTTATGAAGGGATTTCATTGCAACTTGTAGGATACCTTGGTATGATATCTAGATGAGACTCACCTATTTTGATCATGATCGGTCAACCGTGGCTGCTGAGCCGTCATGTGAACTAGATTCCTTTAGCAAAGTCTACAAGTATATTTATGAAGGGATTTCATTGTAACTTGGTAGGATGACTCATTTTGGAATGATTTTACTGTATCTTGGTAACTTTGGTTGACCTACTGTAAATGCTAGGGCCACATCAAACCAGGTCCTAATTCTTCAGTACAGTCTACCTCGAATTATTCTTATTGAAAACATAGCCTTCAGGGAACAGAATTTAACATATTCTCAATTATCACAATTCTTGTCTTATTTCATAATCCTTTCATAAACATTGGAACATTATCCTTTTCATCAAACACTACATATTCAAGTTAAGCTACAATGTCGCTGACACTTTCATTCATAAAATCTACTCATGGCTGTTTCACTGCATCCACAATTTCACTGCAGCTCTCACCCGATCAGTTCCAAATTTCATAATTGGTTTGGGGGCAGTGTCTACATAGGAGATATCGAAGTGTTCCAAATTTTTTCGAAAAACATGGCCGTCAGTGGCTATCTTAAATTTGGCATATAAATTGTCAACAATTCCATTGGCACACCCTACAGGCCGCATCTCTCACCTGATCTTTTTCAAATTTCATACATTGCTTTGGTGTGATGTTTACATGGGTGCTATCAAATTCTTCTGAATTTCGTTGAAAAACATGGCTGCCAGCATCCATCTTGGATTTGGCACATAAATTGTCAACAATTACTTTTGCATTCCCTATAGGCCACATCACTCGCTCTATCTGTTCCAAATTTCATATGTGGCTTTGGGGGAATGTCTAGATGGGAGCTATTGAATTTTTCCGAATTTTGTTGAAAAACATGGCAGCCAGCAGCCATCTTAGATTTGGCATATAAATTGTCAACAATTCCATTGGCACACCCTACAGGCCACATTTCTTACCCAATCTTTTTCAGATTTCATATGTAGCTTTGGTATGATGTCTAGAAGGGAACTGTCAAATATTTTTGAATTTCGTTCAAAAACAAGGCTGCCAGCAACCATCTTGGATTTGGCACATAAATTGTCAACAATTCCATTGGCATTCCCTATTGGCCGCATCACTCACCTGATCAGTTCCAAATTTCATATGTGGCTTCGGGGGAATGTCTAGATGGGAGCTATCAAATTTTTCTGAATTTCATTGAAAAACATGGCTGCCAGCAGTCTTCTCAGATTTGGCAAAAAATTGGCAACAATTCCATTGGCACACCTTACAGGCCACATCTCTCATCCTATCTTTTTCAAATTTCATGTATAGTTTTGGTGTTATGTCTGGAGGGAGCTATCATTTTTTTCTGAATTTCGTTGAAAAATATATCTGCCAGCAGCCATCTTGTATTTGGCACATAAATTGTCAACAATTCCATTATCACACCCTACAGGACACATTCCTCATCCGCTCTTTTTCATCTGTAGCTTTGGTGTCATATCTAGATGGGAGCTACTAAATGTTTCTGAATTTTGTTGAAAAACATGGCCACCAGCAGCCATCTTGGATTTGGCATATAAAGTATCAACAATTCCATTAGCACACCCTTCAAATTTCAGTTGTAGCTTTGGTATGATATCAACATTGGAGCTATCAAATTTTTCTGAATTTTGTTAAAAAAAAAAACCAGCCGCCAGTGGCCATGTTAGAATTGGCATATAAATTGTCAGCAGTTCCATTGGCTCACCCTGCAGACCCCATCTATCACCCAATCAGTTCCAAACATCATACATGGCTTTGGGGGAATGTCTAGATGGGAGGTATTGAATATTTCTTGATTTTTGCAGAAAAACCTGACCACCAGCTGCCATCTTAGATTTGGCATATACCATGTCAACAATTCCATTAGCACACCCTACAGGCTGCATTTCTCACCCAGTCTTTTTCAGCTTTCATATGTAGCTTTGGTGTGATGTCTGGATGAGGACTATCAAATTTTCATGAATTTCGTTAAAAAACATGGTGGCCAGTAGCCATCTTAGATTTAGCATATAAAATGTCAACAATTCCATTATCACACCCTACAGGCCACATTTCTGACCCTATATTTTTTAAATTTCATTTATAGCTTTGGTGTCATATCTAGATGGTAGATGCCAAATTTTTCTGAATACCACCAGCAGCCATCTTGAATTTGGCACATAAATTGTCAACAATTCCATTAGTACATCCTACAGGTTGCATTCCTCACCTTATCTTTTTCAGATTTCATATGTAGCTTTGATGTGATGTTTTTTCTTTAGAAACTTGATTGAATGACTTGCCATTCTGGAGTTTTCTATTTAGTTCAGTTCCTTCTTGGACAAATTGAGCTACAGTGTCACTGACACTTTCATTTCTCTGATTTGTTACCCTTTATAGAGTTTGAATTTGTTTTCCTCTTACCATTCATCGCAGTTGAGGTGCAACTCATATTTTTTTGTTTGATTTTTGCATTCGCCAAACTGCCTGCACCATCTCCCACTCAAAACATATGAACCTCATGAGGATGTCCATAAGCTATATTATAGAAGTGAGTGGAAGTTTTCTGATTCGTTCAGTAAAGAGTTAATTCTTAACCTAATGTTTACAATTTACAACCAGCGAGTATTAGTCATAAAAAGTTGTTCAGATTTTTTTTTTTTCTTCCAATTTTTGCCTCCAAAACATTGCTTTATATGATCCATCATTGGAATAAGCTTGTCAAGCTCATTCCAATGAAGAGTCATAAGCTATCTTTTAGGCAAAACCAAAAATTTAAATTTTTTAGTTATTTAAGAAATTTTATTGCGTTTCTTTTAACCCTTTACCCTACGTAATGGCCAAAAACTGGCCAGGCTATTCTCAAAAATTGCCAATTAATTTTATTTATTTTTTCACTTTTTGTCTCAAAAACATAGGTTATGTTTGGAACCAGCTCATTGAGCTCGTTCCAACGAGCAGTCATAACCTATGATTTGGAGACAAAAAATTAGCTATTCAAGAATTTTTTTTTGCACGTTTTGTCTGCTTTTCATGTTAGGTAAAGGGTTAATCATGTTAGCTAAAAAATTAACAAAGCGGTTTTTGATTGAGATATTTCTTTATTTTTACAAAATTGTCCTGAATTCCCACCAGACCACCGGCTCTACACATCCAGCAGCTTAGCAGTGGTTTCTAGTCAAGTCTTGGCTGCCTTAACAGGCAGCAAAGATTTGACGAGAAACCACTAACTAATATGTCTGTTGTCAGCAGGACCTCCTCCTGATGGCATGTTAAGGGCACCTGTTTTGAGGTTGTAAACATTGGAAATAGTCATTTAAGGGTTCATGTAACAGGGTTTGCTTTATAAACTATTCAGAACAAAACCAAGCTATTTGTCTGGTAATGCACAGTTATGATGGGAATTATAAAATTTGGATCTGTTGTTTGAAATTCATTTTTAAACAATTTTTTCTTTTAAATGACAGAAGATTATATCCATTGTACAGTGTGAATGTTGGCATACAGTTATTGAAAGTTGGAAAGCTGCAACTCTATCTTCAAATATTAGAAAAAGCTCTGAAAACACTACAACAGGTATGCAATAAAAGTGTAAGGTGTCCCATTTATGTATATTTCTGCATTCCACTGTACATAACACTTCATATAAATTTTGAATATTTGTTTATTCATTTGACAGGAATCTACTGTATTAAAAAACTGAGGCATATGGATTTTATCATTTGGTGAAACCCTGAGAAGTGGAGCAGTGCTTGTTTACTGCGGTAAACAATTTGTGCTTTACGAGTCAAATAGAACCAGGATGCGTGGCGTTGAAGTCCTCTAAAGTTGGCAGCATAGGTACATGCATAAATGATTGGCTAGACATTACTTTATACCTATGTTGTAGTCATGACATAGCAAAAGATGCTGAAAGTGACCTTAAACACCAATAAATAAATAATATACATGGATTTTATGGAAAAAGAAATAAATTTAACACTGATATACAATTAGGTTCTTTCCACTATATTTTGAAGAGAATATTTCCAAGGCCATTGCCACTTGAATATTTCCTTATTCTGTATCTGATTTTATAATTAAGAATGATACAGGGCCATTGCTGCACATTAACTTCTTGCATGCGGCTAACAGATATTCCTGCCCAGGACAGGAAATCTCTTGCCATTAAAGTAAATCATGTTTGAGGATATTTTACCAGATTTTTCCCTGTAAATTGTATTGACATTTTGACCAACAATATCCCAGGTCAAATGTTTATGAATTTTTCACTAAATGTAGTCATGGCTGCAGTAAAGCAGCCATGACTAGATTTGATGAAAGATATTTTAAAATTACTCAGTGGGTTAAGAGTTAAGTGTCCATTTAAAACACAGCATTGGGAGAGCTCAGGAAGATGTGTCCCCCTCTCATTGTAGGGGAGGGATGGGAGGGGGGTAGGTTTCTCCTACTGGAAAATTTTGAATTTAGTACCCAAACTTTTTAAAAGAAGTGGGCATTGTGATCTGGGTGGGGCTATGAGGGTTGCATGCAGCTGAATTGGGATTAGTGCGGTTCGCAAGATGAGTTGGTGCTAGCTGTGTTGGTTATTCATAAAGAAGAAGCCAATACAGGTATTGAAATTGTGGGGGAACAGCATCCCCACTCAGACCAGGGAACCGCATTCCCCTTATTCCCCCAAGAAATCACCGCTGATTTACCCCATCTCAATTGCACAATGAGCTCAATCCAATGAGGGGGTCACATGATATGGTTTTGTTGAAGTAGTTTGAAGATTAATTTTTTTCAGTCTCTCAATTTGTAAATTTTGGATGCAGCCGATTTGTTAGGTAGAATGTTAACCTAGTGGACCATATTTGAGTAGAAGTTCCCAAAACAACACTTCATAGTTAATATCTGCATCATTGACTACTTGAAATGGAGTGAGATTCAATTGTATTGAAAATCCTTGTCCTGGTTCAATTCAGAGTTTAAATTGACTAGAAATTTGATTTTCTCAAGGCCTTATTATGTTCCGACCTCCAAAGTAGAATTCGGAGGTATCTAGGGAATCCATCCATCCATCCATCCATCCATCCATCCATCCATCCATCCATCCATCCATCCATCCATCCATCCATCCATCCATCCATCCACCCATCCATCTGCCTTTCCCTCCATCCATCCCTCCGCTCATACAAACATTGTGCATTTTAACTTCAAATCCATCGGTCGGATTTAGATCTCCTTTGGTTTGCTGATAGACCTGCAATGAGGAATGGATATGCACAAGGAACAGGTTCCATCCAATAATTATTTCCACAGTATTGCCCTTTTTCACTCTTTTGACTTTGAAAATTTTTCTGTCTCACAATCCCTTTAAGGCAACTTCAAACATGCCTACGGGGTTGGGGGCAGTGGCACATGCTTTGCATAGCCCTTGTTACTTCTTACTCATCACACACATGTAATTTACATTAAACCAACATTTTAAAACAAAGTACAGTGGAACCCCCTTAATTGGGTATATATTAATTGAATAACTCAGTTAATTGAATGTAACTTCCAAAAACCAAACCATTTACCACACCATCAGTCTAAATTTTGACCTGAAGTGTGTGTAATAAATACAGATTATTACAATTAAGCTGGGAGGTTTTGTTTTTTCAAATTTGGTTTCAGTTTTCAATTTGGTTTCAGGAAAAAACCTCGGTTTTAGTTCAGTTTTTCTATGTGTTGGAAAAATTTACGATAGTTTATACAATACCACTAACCAGGCCTGAAAATAAGCAGTCTGACATTTGCAGAATGAGGTCCCCAGAGGGTGAATTTGATGATGCTATCACATACAGTGGGCCAATTTATCCTCCGTGTACCTCTTTCTGTTTAGTTTTGAGACCCTGATTCGGATTGAGGATCATAGAGGGTAAATTTAGTGATGCTACCCTGCTGTGCAGGGTAGCATCACTAAATTCACCCTCTGGGAACCTCATTTTGCAGATGACAGCCTGCTTATTTTCTGGCTTGCCACTTACCACAAAAGCCTTGTTTGTAAGTATCTCCATTAGATTCAACCTAACTTCCCTTTGACCAATCTTAGTGGTTCTAAGAGGATCAGTTGCTAAGCCTATTCAGACAGAAAAAGCATACATTAGGGTAATAACTGAATAAAGTTCATCTAATCTGTGTGGTGTTCTCATTGTCACATTTTTTCCCTTTTTGACTCATCTAGTGGGCAAGTCAATAAGGGAGACAATACAACAATGAGAACATGACATATACCCTTTGGCAGATAGACTGAGTGATAGTGACGAGAGTCCATAGGGGCCACTAGTCTAGTTCCCTTCCAGTAAGATAGTTTGATCAGTTTTAATGCATAAACACAGTAAAGATGTTAACCATTTTTTGCTTGATCTTGCAGTTTGTTTCACCAGTTTTCCACAAAAACCAGAACTGAACCGGAAAGCCCCAAAAAAAACACCCAGCCCTATATTACAACAGTCTGGTTCACCAGTTTTCCACAAAAACCAGAAATGAAACGGGAAGCCAAAAAAAAAACACCCAGTCCTATATTACAACAGTCAGTCGAGCTGGGCTGTCATATTCTGTGGAGTTGATGAGACCAGATTAACTAGATCAAACAAGATGGTGTTAGTTTATCTCTAAAATACAGAAAAATGATCAGTCAGCTGGCTGCTACTGTTAATTGAATGATTTTCACTGGTAAAGTAGCTATTCAATTAACAGGTTTCCACTGTACTTACTTGCACCTAGCACTTGATAACCTTAGAGACATGCTGGGTAGGAAGGAAATTTTGTGTATAAATATGGAACAATAAATTCTATAATCTAAAATGTTGTCTTTTCCCTATCACTATCCTGGGAAGTATAGCAGTGCTTGTTTACAATGTTAGAAAACATCTGCCTGCTTGATTTGATGGGAACTGCATACTATGCTTTTGGTGTGAGTTCTCGTAAGTGGAAAACGAAGTTTTAAAGCACTGGTTAAACTTGTACTTTATATTTGTGTTGTGGTCTCAATACCAATATCATCATAGTTGCAGAAATCCTGTAAACAATAAAAATCAGAGTTGTCCTATGAACTGCTGATCTGTCTGTGCAGTTTTGTTGTGATTGTTTTCTTTCATTGATATGTCTAATCTCTTCTGCAGATCTCTATATAGTAAATTCACATGTTTCATTTTTCAAATTTTTTTTTCAGGCTGAAAACATAATACATGTCACTCATGGGAAATCACATGAAATACATAACACAGTGACAGAGCTCTTAGATCAATGTATGGAAGAACTTAGGATGCAGCAGGAAAAAGGGCTGTAAGAAAACACCTGAGTGATCTTTAGTTTTTCCAAGAAAATTCGATAAATCTGTCCATTTTAAATCGCAAGTCAGCAGAGAAATTCTAGGGTTTCTATTCCTATACAGACAGAACGGCATTCATGTTCGAACTGTTATTTTTTATCACACAAGATCAATTTGGGTGGGTGGAGGGATAATGTTGAATGAGAAGCTGGAATCTTCGAGTTCGATATTATCCCTTCTCCAAAATCAATCAAGTGCATTAAAAAATGACAGTTCGAATGCATATGTTGTTCTATATTTATTGCACACCTGCAGTTTACTAAAAAAATTATTAATTGATTTTGGTGGACGGATAATATTGAACGCTAAGCCTTTGGCTTCTTGTTCGATATTATCCCTCCACCAAAATCAATTGTGTGCGGTAAAAAATGACAGTTCCAACATGTATGCTGTTCTGAATTCATTGCACGCCTACAGTTTACCCCCCAAAATATATTAAAAACACAAATTATTGCCAAAAATAACCCAAAAGTAAAAAATGAAATAGTTAAAAAGTCCATGCACATGATCTTTATTGTTCAAGGACAGTACAAAAATATTCATTGTTCGCTTTGATTTTTGCAGAAAATATATGTATTTTATGAAAATAAAAGCATAAGTGTGCAATAATATACCATACTAATGGAAATACATGGTGTTTCTCAGGGTGTTGCTGCTATAAACTGATGGGCATGAATGCAAACTGACCCATTGTTATCCTGGAATATACCAAGGAATAAACTACTTTATTTAGTAACATATTAGCTTTGAATAATTTACCTATGTTTCTGCAGTTATTCCTTTACCCAACACGAAAGGCAGACGACACATGCAAATAAAATTCTTGAATAAATATTTTTTTTATTTTTTGCATCAAAAACATAGCTTATGACTCCTCGATGGAATGATCTTGTTCTAATGAGGGGTCATAAGCTACGTTTTTGAGACAAAAAGAAGAAGACAAAAAAAGAAAATTGAATGGTGATTTTTGTGAATAGCGATGGCCAGTTCTGACCGATACATTGGGTAAACGGTAAAGATTTACTGAAATAGTTTGCCAAAAACAGTGTATGATTATCCTCCACACAATCAAAATTTGGTGGGGATATGGAAATGTGTCCTATCTGTGCATGTATCCATCCTCACATTTTGTGAATGCAATAACTTGAACAATTGTAATCAGATTTTCAGAACTTGCTCAAGTTTGATACCAAATTTCATTGATTTTTTTTAGGAGTTACACCTTCTTTTTTTTTAAATGTAGCATTTGTCTGATAAAGACTTAGTGTATGTGATAATGTGCAAATGAAATGGAAGTTTCAGGAAACTTACTATAGGCATACATTGTTGATGTTGCTCAAGTTTCATATTCACCAAATTTCATTGATTTTAGTTGGAGTTCTGCCGGTTTTTGCTGCAAATTTGGATTTATCTGAAAATAAAATGTTTATCGTGATAACTTGAATGCTGTTAGGTTCCACAAAGTAGATTTGTTTCTGAGGCCATTTTTAGCCCAACTTTACAAAGTCAAGATAAGCTATTGCCATCACGTGTGTGGAAGTCTGTTAGTCTGTGAGTCGGTTCACATTTTTTTTTAGCACAGGCTACACCCCATAGTTCTTGTCCGCTCATCACAAAATTTCCCAATGCTGGTTCGAGGTCATGTCTAGATGAGAATGTCCCCTTTTGGTAGCGATCGATCAACCATGATGGCTATGCAAGCCTGAAAACTTTAGCACAGTTGACAGGTATTTATGAAGGGATTTTATTGTAACATGGTAGGATAACTTCCTATAATGTCTAGATGAGAACATACCCTTTTGTCGCAATCAGTCAACCTTGATGGCTGCGGGGGCCTGGAATCCAAAAACCTTTAGCACAAGTCTTCAGGTCATATTTATGAAAGGACTTCATGGTAACTTGGTAGGATGACTCTGTATAATGTCTAGATGAGAATGTCGTATTTTGGTCAGGTTCAGTCAACCATGATGGCCACAGGGGCATGTTACCTAGATTCCTTTGGCACAGTCTACAGCTTGCATTTATGAAAGGATTTCATTGTAAATTGGTAGGAAGACTCAGTATAATGTCTAGATGAGAACTACATATTTTGGCTTTAATCAGTCAACCATGAATGTCGCACAAGCACGTGACCTACATTTGTGTAGCACAGTCTACAGTTCATATTTATGAAGCGATTTCATTGTAACTTGGAAGGATAACTCGGTATGATGTCTAGATGAAAATGTCGTATTTTGGTCACGATCGCTCAGCCATTACTGCCACCTAGTCATGTGACCTGGATTCCTTTAGCACTGTCTACAGTTAATATTTATGAAGGGATTTAATTGTAACTTGGTAGGATAACTTGATATGATATCTAGATGGCACTGTCCTATTTTGGTCATGATTTGTCAACCGTGTCCGCCGGACCATCACATGACCTAGATTCCTTTAGCAAAGTCTACAAGTTATATTTATGAAGAGATTTCATTGTATCTTGGGAGGATGACTCATTTTGGAATGATTTTACTGTAACTTGGTAACTTTTGCTGACAGATATTAACTGTGAGGGCCACATTAACCCAGGCCTCAGTTCTTTAGTACAGCCTACACCTCAAATTATTCTTATAGCAAACATAGTAGGTACGGAACAGAAATTAACATATTCTGAATTATCACAATTCTTGTCTCATTTCATAATCCTTTCATAAAAATTGAACATCATCCTTTTCATCAAACACAACACACAGTCAAGTTAGGTTACAGTGTCATTGACACTTTCATTTATAAAACTGCATGTGGGTGGACGTTTTTTTTATTTTATTTTTTATTCTTGTCATTATTTCTTTGCCATCAAAAGTTCATGTTCTTGGTTTGTTTTATGTTTTAAGCCTTATAATCAACAGAATAGTGTGGGTGGTGGTGTATTTCATCCTTTGAGTGCAAAAATACTTTGCAGTGCCAAAGCATTGCAAAGCCTTGTTACAGTCAAGGGACTAATTTATAGCAATTTTATTAGCTTGGATAAAATATCAGACATAAACCATTTAATTTTTATTTTTAACTCACCTGACTGCAAGTCAGTGGGATCTATTGCCATCACTTGGCATCCGGTGTCCATCATCCGGCATCCAGCCTCTGTTAACTTTTGAAACTTGTCTTCTTCTTCAAAACCACTGGGCCTAATTCAAGCATATATTGCACAGACCATCTTTGGAGTATACCTATTCTATTTGTTCAAATGAAGCAGCTTCCATCTTCGGGCTGTGGTTAATGCCAAAAAACCCCAAAAATATTTTAAAATCTTTTGTTCATGAACCACTAGAGAGAATACCTTGATATTTGGTATGGATCATCCTTTGGTATTGAAGATTAAAGTCTGTTCAAGGGAAGTTTGTAGGTCAATATCTGAGCTAGCATATTGTCATAACAATATATATCTCTGATGAATGATAACAGAAGCATAAAAATGACTTATGCTCTAGTTTCTGTAAGATCACCCAGGCCAACCTTAAGGTTTGGCAATTGAAGGCCAGATAATAATAATACCAGTGCAGTATTTGATATGGAACTGCCATTGGTGGTGCATATTAAAGTTTGTTCAATGGAAGTTTGTAGGTCAATATTTGGATGCTCTGTGGGAGCATGCCCATTTTGGGCTGCACCAAAAATCTGTATTTCAAGAACCGATGGGCTGATTTGAACCAAATTTGACATGTAGTATAATTGGGTCCTAATTGATTGATTCCCCATTTTTTGCACAGCCCTGTGGGAATCCTTTGAGCTAAAATAGAAAAAAGTAAATTCAAATGCCCATATTTCCCACACAGAACACAGAACTGTTATTTGGTATGAAGTCCTTAGAAACCAGTAGAATGGAATGGTAAAAAAAATTGCCATCGGTTGTGTCAGGGTGTTCTATAGGGAGTGGGGGGGGGGGGGGGGGAGGGGAGGTGGGATCAAAAAAATGCTAAGTCAGCAAATTTGCAAAAATTTTAAAAATTGTTCTCCTGGACCACTGATCAGAATCTTTTGATATTTGGTGTACAGCATCATAGGGGGTGGGGGCAGATACATGTGTGTTCAAATTAAGCCCTTGGTTCATATTTTGGCTAAATACAGGAGCCTAATCTTAACTTAGGGCAGTATGGGGAATAAGCTCTAATAATCTTCACAACCACAAATCAGAATCGTTTAATATTTGGTATACCTCATTGTTATGAGGGTCAGATTCAAGTTTGTTCAAATGAAGTCCCTCAGTTAATATTTGGGTTTCCTATGTGAGCCCAAATATTAACTTAGTGCAATATGAAGAATAATCTTTAAAAATCTTCTTCAGAAGATCCACCAGTCAGAATCCTTTCATATTTGGTATTCAACATCTCCTGGGAGTCAGATTCAAGTTTGTTCAAATCGGGTCCCTGAGTTAATATTTGGGCTCTTTATTGAAGCCCCAAGTTTTTTTAGTGCAATATGAGAAAATTTCTTAAAAAATCTTCGTCAAATCCACCAGTCAGAATCCTTTCATCTTTGGTATGTGACATCTCTAGGGGTATCGGATTCAAGTTTGTTCAAATTGAGTCCCTGGCTTAATATGTGGGCTCTCCATGGGAGCCCAAAGTTTAACTTAGTGCATTATTAATATTTCAAAAACTGCTGAGACAAAAAATATTGTTTTTTGGTATGCAGCTTCCTTAGGTCCAGTGGAATCAGATGGACCAAAAAATTGCTATTGGTTTTGTCATGGGATGCAGTATGGGGATGCTATTTTAACACTATTGTCAGTGGGAAACCTTTCTACTTTGTTCAAATGAAACTGCTGCCATCTTTGGGATGGTGGAGTTTACTCTTCTGATTTTTTTCAAAAAAAGTTACTATGCCCCTTAAACCTAAAATGCTTTAAAAGTCATCTTCTCAAAAGCTGCAGAGATATCTCATCAGTGAGTGGGTGGATTATAATGAAATTTGGCATGAGGGATCCTTGTGACAACCCGCTCATGCACATTTGAAGAAAGTTGCCTGCTTATTTTCCATCAGAGTTATGATCCTTACTTTGTCAAGTTTTCCTGACTTTTTGATCCTTACTTTTTTACTGTTTTTGATTCATTTATGCTTCATCGGTCCAGCACTGCAGGGGGTGTATAATTGCCTTCAGGAATTGCTCTTGTTTTAGTTCCTGTCATTGTAACAGTTACTAACAAGTTTGTCCTTGTCTTTTGGAATTGGAGTTGTTCTCCGTTTGGCTTCTGCTAGCAGTCAAACATGGCTTTGGGACACTGTGACCAAAAATTGAAAAAAATTTTCTAGTGTTTTTTTTTTTACTTTATTATGTCTAGATTCATTAGTTCTCATAAATAAAACTATCTGCATATTGCGGAAAATGTTTTTCCAGCCAAAACTTCCCAAACACGCCCAAATATGCGGGATTCGATATCTTTGGACTGGAAGGGGCGATTGACTTGAACTTTTCACAGGAATGACTGTAATACACTTCTCTATTAATCAAAGGCACAAAATGAAAGTTGGTTAACACCTTTCTGCCAAAACATTTCACGAAACCGAAAAAAATTCAAATTTTTATTTGGTATCGAGCCCCTTTAGGGCTTGCTGAGTAGAACAGTGAGTAAAACCACTAAGGAAAATCCTGTGTATTGTTCCGAAGGTACAATCACTTCCTCTAGTTGTATATGTTTCTGTGTAGATGTATGAAGCAGCATTACTCTTTTATTATTTTGCAGAAGGTACATGTAGTAGGCTTTGATTCAGCCTCCAAATATTTTCAAGTGCAATCTATCAGAATAGAATAGTTCAACATCAGGTCCAAAGCTAGTGGAGTGCCATCTTCCCCTCCACCTCTCCCCCAATAACCATAACTGTCAGAACTGTTTGGTCTTTGGGAAAAATTGTTGTTTGATTGAATATCAACATTTTCTCTGAAAGACACTAATTTGAAAAAAAGATGACCATTTGGCAAAACCACAATTTTAAATCTTTGAACCCCAGAGGCCTCTTTTCCTCTGGAAAGTGACCAATCTACAGCGGCCGTACAGTAAGTATCAAATATCATCAAGATTTATGTTCATTACATAATCATATCTGACGGTTTTCTTGACTTATTGTCATTTATTGGAAAGCTCTCTTACAGAGTCAGAGAGAATTTGCTGTTGGCAAAGCTTACAAAAATTGGATATGTTTTTCAGTACAGACGCACATTAAATTCCCAGAAAATATTCAGCTCATTTTTAAGTGAATTGATGCCTGTCGAACATACAAGTTGAGCCGGTCAATGACCATGACTCTCTGCTTATTTGCAGTCTTGCTTTTGAATTAGGCCATAGTTAATTAATTTTCCATTTAGCATTATTTGTCTCATTTTGTTGGTTTTTAGCTTAACTTGACAAAGTCAAGATAAGCTATTGCCATCACGTGTGTGGAAGTCTGTTAGTCTGTGAGTCTGTTTACATTTTCCTTTAGCACGGGCTACACCCCGCAGTTCTTATCTGATCGTCACAAAATTTCATATGCAGGTTTGGGGTCATGTCTAGATGAGAACGTACCCTTTTGGTCGCGATCGGTCAACCGGTATGGCTGCCCGAGCCCAAAACCCGAAAACCATTAGCACAGTCTACAGGTCATATTTATGTAGGAATTTCATTGTAACTTGGTAGGATGCCTCTGTATAATGCCTAGATGAGAACGTCCCCTTTTGGGCATGATCTGTCAACCATGATGGCTGCCCAAGCTCTAAACCCCAAAACTTTTAGCACAGTCTGCAGGTCATGTTTAATATGGAGGGATTTCATTGTTACTTGGTAGGATGACTCCTTATGATGTCTAGATGAGAATTTCCCCATTTGGTCGTGATCTGCCAACCGTGACAACTGCCCTAGCCCAAAACCCGAAAACCTTTAGCACAGTCTACAGGTCATACTTATTGAGGAATTTCATTGTAACTTGGTGGGTTGACTTCATATAATGTCTAGGTGAGAAAGTCCCCTTTTGGACGTGATTGGGCAACTGTGATGGCTACAGGGGCCCAAAGCCCAAAAACCTTTAGCACAGTCTACAGGTCATATTTATGAAGGGATTTCATTGTAACTTCTTAGGATGACTCCAAATAATGTGTAGATGAGAACATCCCATTTTGATTGCGATCATTCAGCCTTGATGGGTGCCCGAGCCCAAAAAGCTTTAGCATAGGCAAAAGTTCATATTTATGGAAGGATTTCATTGTAACCTGTTAGGTTGACTCCATATAATGCCAAGATGATGACATCCCCTTTAGCACAGTCTGCAGGTCGTATGTATGAAGGGATTTCATTGTAACTTCGTAGGATTACTCCAGATGATGCCCAGATTAGAATGTCCCCTTTTTGTTGTGACCATTTAACCATGATGGCTGCCCGAGCCTGAAGCCCGAAAACCTTTAGCACAGTCTACAGGTCATATTTATGAGGGGATATCATTGTAACCTGGTAGGTTGACTTCATATAATGTCTAGATGAGAACGGCCGCTTTTGGACGTGATTGGGCAACTGTGATGGCTACAGGGGCCCGAAGTCCAAAAAGCTTTAGCAAAGTCTACAGGTCATATTTATGAAGGGATTTCATTGTAGCTTGGTAGGATGACTCCATATAATGTCTAGGTGAGAATGTCCCCTTTGTGTTGCGATCATTCAGCCTTGATGGCTGCCCATGCCCAAAACCCTTTAGCATAGTCTATAGTCATATTTATGTAAGGATTTCATTGTAACTTGTTAGGTTGACTCGATATAATGCCTAGATGATGACAACCCCTTTTGGTCGTGATTGGTAAACTGTGATGGCTACAGGTGCCCAAAGCCTGAAAACCTTGAGCACAGTCTACAGGTCATATTTATGAAGGGATTTCATTGTAACTTCGTAGGATCACTCCAGATGATGCCCAGATGAGATTGTCCCCTTTTGGATGCAATTGGAAACTGACGGCTACAGGGGCCCGAAGCACGAAAACTTTAGCACAGTCTACAGGCCATATTTATGAAGAGATTTCAATGTAACTTGATAGGATGACTCATTTTGGAATAATTTCACTGTAACTTGGTAACTTTCGTTGATATACGTTAACTGTGAGGGCCACATACATTAACTGTGAGGTCATATTAACCCACCCATCAACTCTTTAGTACAGTGTACACCTCATATTATTTTTATCAAAAACATAGCATACAGGGAACAGAAATGAACATGTTCCCAATTATCACAATTCTTGTCTTATTTCATAATCCTTTCATAAACATTGAACATTATCCTTTTCATCAAACACAACACACAAATTAAGCTACAGTGTCATTGACACTTTCATTTTCTGTAATAATAAACTTTTTCTTTATTATTGGCACCACAAATGGGTCACCTCCTTTATAGGGACAGGAGAATACACCATTTCATGTTTCTTCCTTGTCCATTGAAATGCCAGATTATTGCCTCATTTTAGAGGTAACAATCTGCTGTTATTAAGGGTAACAAATGTTGACTAATGGTACATTTTGTTATAGGCTGTTTTGTGTATAACCCTGGCCATTGAAAGTTCTACTTTCTGAGACAAACCTTCACATGCAAGGAAGCAGTGCTTTAACCCTTTACCTAACATGAAAAGCAGACGACACTTGCAAAAAAAAATTCTTGATTAACTAATTTTTTTTTCATTTTTTGTCTCAAAACATAGGTTATGACCCCTCGTTGGAATGAGCTCGATGAGCTCATTCCATTGAGGCGTCATAACCTATGTTTTTGAGAGAAAAAAATAAGAAAATTAATTGACAATTTTTGAGAATACCGCTGGCCAGTTTGGCCATTACGTTGGGTAAAGGGGTTAAGTGTAAAATGATAAAATATACATCTTGTGGAAAGGGATATATTACACTATTTCCCCACGACCTCATTCTGCATTTTGTTTTGATAACCCAGAAAAGCGCTAAACTTAAAATTAAACTAACCATGGCCTTAAATTCACCAATAGGTTCTTCAGGAATTTCATTAGACTTTATACTGAAAAATTATCACAATGTTGCGTTTTATCTCCCCTAAGTTTTTGACCAGCTTCCATGTTTTAAGTCAATTAGGTAGCCATTCTAACTATGTAGGGGTCACGATATAGCTGAAGATACTAAAAGTGACCTTAAAAACTCAAATAAATAAAATAAATGCAACCATTCAGAATTGAGAGATCAGTTGCATTCTTCCTTTGACAGTTTAAACTACTTTGTCCATTTATCAGCATGAACATGTCTTCTGTTTGGCTAAAGTGGCCGAAACAATAGCAATGATGCCAGACATTCTAAAACATGGAGGTAATAAGAGATTGCCACTGTTGTTACCCGTTTGTTGTACAAACAACATCCAGGTGATAAGAATAACCTTTGACCTTGACTGACGAAACTCCCATTAGTATAGCTGTATCCAACTAATATTAGTACTGCAGTTATTAATACTATAAAACTTACAAACACTTGGAAGTGTGCGTAAACTTCTAGAGCAAAAATTACATGAAAAATGCTCTTTCATAATTTACAGTTCCACCCACACTCAACACTGACTGCAGATATTGTTTGCTTTTTGTCAACGTAACAGTTAACACAGGGCATAAAAATGTGTCATCAATTTCGTTGACTGATAACTTTTCAGGCGTTTTTGATGGTTAGCATTAAAAATGTTCACTGTTATTATGTGAACCTACCTCTTCTAAAATTCCACAAGTGCCAATTAATCAATCCTTTGGCTTCAAATCTGAGCCGCTACTGCAAAACAGGTCTGAAAATAAGCAGTCTGACATTTGCCGAATGAGGTCCCCAGAGGGTGAATTTGATGATGCTATCCCATACAGTGGGCCAATTTATCCTCTGGGTACCTCTTTCTGTTTAGTTTTGAGGCCCTGATTCAGATTGAGGCTCACAGAGGGTAAATTTAGTGATGCAACCCTGCTGTGAAGGGTGGCATCACTAAATTCACTCTCTGGGGACCTCATTTTGCAGATGACGGTCTGCTTATTTTCTTGCTGCAAAATCACTCCAGTGATACACAAATTGTAATGTCACAATGTCACCGCCATCTTCATCCTCCAGTGCAGGTTTGAATTTGACAGCATCAGTTTAAATAACAATAATCCACCAACAGACATGATTATGACACACAACATACAGTCCTACATGTTCATGCCAATAAGAATTATATGATAATTATTGGAACACTGAATATACACCAGTTCAAATTCGTCTAATGAAAAATACTTCTCGAGGTGTGTGGCCTAGTTTCATAAATAGACTCAAACTGTTTTCAGTCCAGTGAATGGCGTGATAGCATTTGTTTTTGTTACTCTTTTCATGGCATCGTCTGATTTCATGGCATGTAAATATGAATTCAGGAGAAAAAACATTCATTCTCCAATTTTCTTCACAGAAGGATGAAAAAATCAATAGTAGAACACTGGCCTATTTTACCTTCTGCTACTTGGTGATATGTGTGCATTGTTTGCGTCAATCCAATAATACTAATTGCTACCAAATTTAAGGCTCAGTGTAGAACTTCAACCTTATCATTTGACTCTACATTTGGTATAGTTTATGGTATTTTTTGAAACACACATTATTTCCATGGAAAGAGGCAGGACAAAATCATTCTCTTGCACAACATCCAGGGTTCATGAAGATCTAACACCTGGGTGTGTCTTTCAACCCTTTGGCTATTTAATCTCCATGTACTCTGGAAGTTGCCCGAAATAGCTTGTAATATTTGATGTTCTAGTAACCGATATTAAGCTGTTTTAGTGGTAATATCCGGAATGCTGAGCTATGAGGATCCAGTCAGTGGAGAAGTGCTTATTTACTAATGTAGATAAGTTGCTGCTCTGCTGTTATGACATGGTAACCATTATCTGGTGGGCAACATAACTATATGTATAAATAAATGGTTGACTTTATTTGCTTGTAGTGCCCACAATATGACCATAGATGCTGAATTAACTCCTTGCATGCTTACTGGCAGATATTCCTACCCCAGGACAGGATTTCTCTTGCCACTGATTGAAGTATAATTTGGCACATTTAATAAAATTTACCCTCAGTAATGGCATGGATTTTTTCATCAATGAGTTCTTGAGTTAAATTTTGTTGCAATGTTTCAACAAATCTAGTCGTGGCTGACTAGATTTGATGAAAAATATTTTGGAAATACTCAGTGGATTAAGAGCTGAGCCCCAGTAAATATATAGCCTTAATGTGGTAGTGTGGCATAGCTCATTCCTTACCAGGGTGCCTCACAACTCCTTAAATTCCTTGGAAATTCTGGGATTTAGAATTCCCTTGTAAAAGGACAGTGAAAGTCCTTGATTTTGGAACCTTTCTTGAAAAACAATTGAAAAATGGGACACCAGACAAACAGAGGGGATTCATTACAACAATATTCAGCTGGCCTCCTTCCTAGGTGAATATTGCAGTAATGATTTTTTCTGGCCAATAAAATGTCTGCTTAACCCTTTACCTAACTAATCGCGCCGGATCCACCCGGCTAACTTACAAATTAAGCAGTTGAGAATTTTTTGTTTTTTTTAATTTCAACAAAACCATATCATGTGATACCCTCATTGGAACAGTTCATCAAGCTTGTTCCAATGATGTGGTTTTGTTGAAACACTTTGAAAATTTTGAAAAAAACAATAATGAAATAATTGATTTTGATATCCTGTGCATTGGGTAAAGAATATTAGAAGAATGAGAATCCTGCATAAAGTGTTAACCCTTTACCCAATGTAACGGTCAAAACCATCCTTTGCTATTCACAAAAATCGCCAACTAATTTTCATTATTTTTTTATTTTTACATAAGTTATGGCCCCTCTTTGGAATGAGCTCATTGAGCTCATTCCAATGAGAGGTCTTAACCTATGTTTTTGAGACAAAAAATGAAAAAAATTAGTTTTTAAAGAATTTTGTTTGCAAGTGTTATCTGCTTTTCATGTTAGGTAAAGGGTTAAGAGATGATTGTGATATTTGTGATATGTCATTAAGCAGTGGTATAGATCCCCCCCCCCCCCCCCCCCCCTCCAAGACAATGAGCATTTTGTTGTTAAAATTTTGCAAATTGGGAGAAAATTTTATATATATTTGGTCGAAATTTATGTTTTTAGTCTCAATTTTTGGTAAGTAACCTGTTTTGGCAGTAGTATTTTGATTAGCTAATCTGAATTCTGTCAAAAAAAGTTGATTGGTAGATTGGAAATTTTTTGAGGAAACATTGCATACAAATTCCCTCAGTTCACATGTTCTTATAACTGTTATCGTTTTGATGATAGCTCCCTTATTTTTGCCCTTGAAAATCCTCAAAGATCTTTGAATTTCGCACCCACCCTTAAAATGTACCGAGTACGTCTATTCCCTGGAAACTCCTTGAATGTCCTACACATTGAAGTCCAGAAACCCTGATTATGTTTCTTTCATTTTGCTGTTGGTGTGTTGTTGTGTGGTATACCTTTGTGACACCTTACAGCATTTTGTTGTGAACACAACATTACAGTCTCTGTGAAGTCCTTACAATCAGTCAAGGGTGTAGGAGGCATTTCAAACTTTGGAGGTATGATTGCAAAATGGCACCTACACACTGACATATTTCAGCTGTGGCCTTAGTGACATGGTAGTAATAAAATACATAAAGTTAGTATCATTGACACTAGCGCACCTCAGCAGCTGAGAAAAGTACATATTTTTGACTTTGTGTTCACTGTCGTGTTTAACAAATTTGTTAAATGTGGAACCAAAAATGTGCTCTTCTCTTGACTTTAAAGGTAATAGAAGAAACAAATCATATGAGGGAATCTTCGGTCACATCTTAAATAGAAAAGAGTCTGTGCACCCTCACCTCAAATTCCCAATAAATCAGACTGCAGTAATGTGAACTCAAAAGCAACTGAATAGTAGTTTCAGGCGACTGCATTCAGCACGCCCCTATCCCCCACTCACAAGTTCTCTAGTGATTGTATTGTGGTGTAAAAATATATTGCCAAAGATAATGTTGGCCAACCTCTCTCTCTCTCCTATGGCATTATGGCAGCATATTTACCGATATCACACATTAACCCTTTGAACCCTGGTGGTACCTTCCATGTCAGTTCAATGGCAGCAATTGGAAGAGTCCATTTTCATTATTTGGGGTAGTCCAATTAACATTGAAAATATTGATTGGTCTACCCCACACATTCACTCAGTAGCCATCCTACTTGTGAAATTATGACATATCATATTCCTGGGATGGAGGGGGCGTGGTGGCTCAGTTGGCAGAGGTGCAGGCTGCAAGCCGAGAGGTCCTCGGTTCGAATCCCACCTGCGGCAACTGCGTTGTGTCCTTGGGCAAGACACTTCACCCCGATTGCCTACATGGGGGCACGATGGCGCTGTGTACTGAGGCGTACTGCACGTCGATGGTGCGCATGTCTTCAACCAATCTAACCCTGGCTGTGCTGCGGTGCAGAGTTCAGAGTTACGATGTTGGAGAGCTGACAGCTGCTCGTCGTTGCTCGGTGGTTCTCTCCGGGTACTCCGGCTTCCTCCACCTGTAAAAATGTCACGGTCACGATTAGCCATTGTGCATAAGTATGTGACCTTAAACACCAATCAATAAGTAAATATTCCTGGGATGGAAAAGGGGGGGGGGGGGCCTTCGTTTTCAAAGGGTTAATTTATAACAAATTTTTATAACAAGATAGCTAAGTTGTTATAACGATAGCTAAAGTGTTATAACTAGACAGCAAAAAGATAGCACTGTTATAACAAGATAGCTAAGTTGTTAGAACAAACTGCATGTAGCTAAGTAGTATGTCATGTTGATATAATGACTCAACGGGCAGTCATAGATGTAGAGTATCATGGGGTGTGGGGGGGGGGGGGCTTGTTGAGGGTGGGTGAAGGTGCCATAAGAAGAGGAGGCTTGCTGAGAGTAATGATATTAGTGAAAGGGGTCAGAAGTATATCATGTTGAGATATACATACTGCACATATATTATAAAATATTATGGTATGGACAGTGATGTATGTATGTTTATTGTGGTTTTAAGACACTTTTAAGAGGGCTGAAGACAGTGGTGATTTGGGAACTCGTTTTACCCATTTTACAGAATCCCTTTTTAAGAACCCCTTTTTGGAAAACGCCTGTGGCTATGTAATCCCTGTTTGGTTGTATGTGCCTATGTGCTAGTGCACAAGGTGTCACATTGTGCATTTTCACATAAGCACATATCGGCACATACAGCATGTGCTTATGTGCTAGTGCACAATGTGTCGCATTGTGCCTTTTCCCATAAGGACATACAACAAAAAGGGGATTCTCCAGAAGGTATCCTAGATGGGTATCCTCAAATAATACAATACCAGGTTATAGGTATCCTCAAATACCCGTATGTGCCTATGTGCTAGGGCACATTGTGCCTTTTCACACAAGCACATATCAGCACATACAACATGTGCCTATGTGTTAGGGCACATTGGGCCTTTTCACATAAGCACATATGACAAAAGGGATTCTCCAGAAGGCACCCCAATTTCGGCACCCCTTTTTGGAAAACATATGGCCTTCGGCACCCCTTTTTTCTGAAATGAGGCTAAGAGTGGTATGTGCGAGTCACTCGAACGAGCAATTGCTCGATAGCACATTTGCTCGATTGGCTTCCGAGTCGTTCGAGCAATGGTTTATCAGTAACTACTCGATAGCTTATTGGCTTTGGGAATGAAAAAAGGCTTTTGTTATACAGAAGGGAGATAACTCTGCATGCAGATTAAGGAAAATCAAGCAATCTGATTGGTAGTTAATGCCAGTGAAGTGAACTGATTGGGTGATTTAGATAAATGAAACAACAAGACTACTCGGAATAGGGTCAGAACTAACAAGAACAGACCACAGCTAAATATAGCAATAATAAGCAAAGCTGTTCCAGTTAATAGGCTCTTCTACTCTACTGGAGTATACTCCAGGACAAACGAGCATAGTCGGGTAGACAAAAACTATTCCATAGATAGATAGAAGCAGAGAATTGTGAAAGAATTCGAAATTACTCCGATTCAATCGACAACACCCTCCGAACATACCCGTGTCTTGTTGTAAGCCTTTGGGTCACATAGCAATCACCTGCTACCATAGAAACCAAGGTGACGGCCTCCAGTATACAAAATGGACGACGGAAACACGTATCACCCTAACAACACGCGCTGCACAAGCGCACTAGCACCACGTATCACTATGGTGATGACGTCACAACATGGCCGCTCATGCGGGTTACCACGACAACACAACACGGCGCAACTGGGTCACGTGACTATGTGCTAGTCACAAATTTACTGTAGATTTGATTTGGTCGTTAACGAATGCCACTGTTGAGCTCATTGGCAGAGTCATTTTATAGCGTTGTGGTAGAATGATACTACAACAACCTTTTCGGTTTTTTTCTGATGTGAATTCCTCTTTGGAACTATCAGCAAATCTCAGTCAAATATCGCCCATCTCTAATCTTAAACACCAATAAATAAATAAATCCATAAGCTCTCTTGATACTTTCTTAGTTTCAACACGTTCATGGTAAGTTGATTGTTAACAAAATAGAATGGTTCCCGTTTCTTAAGTCCTCTGACGCTGTTTATCGGACGAATATTGTTAAGCACAAGGAATTTGACGAATTTCTATGAATCACAGAATATGAAACAAATAATTGTCGCTCTGGGTGCTTGCGTTTCCACGCGAAGACTTCTGTTGAAAACCTCTAAAAAATGTTATGGATATCTGACCATCAATCATGTCACACGAAGTGAACAAGGGCCTGGGCATCGTATCGGTTTATGAATTCATTTTTCGGAAGGGGAGGATGGGTGCAGGTATAATGATCACCTTCAAAAAGTTGGAAATTTTGTCGGGAGTGTTCTGCGCGCGGGGACGTTGTCGGATGTTTCCACCCTTTTCGACCCTTTTCTGTTGGCGGTGTTCTTTGATTGTCTTAAGCAGAACGTGGAGCTAGTAGCTTCAGGCAAATATAGTCTGCCACTTATCTTTACTTGTAGGGGCCGTCATAAGCTTGATGAAGCTGATTAAGGCACAACCATTGTTATTTCTGTTTTAAAACGGCCCATTGCGGGGTTCCAACTACCTGAACTTCCCTAGTTCGGGGACAGGCCTGCTCTTTATCCTATTTGGTCGGCACCTTGATATGTTGTGAGAACATTTACAAAAAGGGCCATTTGGGACGCAGGACCAACGCTAGCCTCCCTAGTGGTGGACGACTACCTCCAGGGATGGAGTGAAGGACAGTGTTCGCATGTGCTGTGTGGGAGATATACATGCAAATTCTTAAACTAGTATTGAACAGGCCCTGAGATTTCGTTTCGGAAATTCGAACTTCATAGTGGCTTTGTCACATATACAACTCAAAGTTCGCTGAGCACCAAATATATCCAACTACCTGTGTTACGTTTTAGTTGAAATATTGTAATGAAAAGTGTATATATTTTTTATTTAATTATATCTTTAATGATTTAAGTACAGAAATAAAGATTTTATTTGTGTTTGACATTATTTTTTATCTTTTGAATACGATAACCATGGGAAATGGATATTATTGGTAAAAAAGGAAATGTTTCAATTTGCGAAAAAGTTGACAGAGCGAACTGGTATGGGTTCAGTATCGAGTATGAGACCCATTACTGTTAATTACAGCTTGACAACGCCTTCTCATGCTCCCAATCAGGTTCCTTGTGGTACTTTGTGGGATGTTGTTACATTCTTGGACCAGCATGGCGCCAAGCTCCTGGACACTTCTTGTGTGGACTGGACGGGCTGAAATTGCAAGCTGCAACTCATTCCAGACATGTTCGATTGGATTGAGGTCAGGGGGGTCTTGCTGGCCAATCCATAAGCTCAATCCCCTCCCTCTGTCGGTACTCCACGACAGCCTGAGCAACATGAGGACGGTATTATCGTCCATCAGAATGAATCTATAACCCACTGCACCTGCATACAATCTGACGTGGACATCCAGGATCTCATCAATATACCGTTGTGCAGTCAATGTACCACGTTCAAGGACACCGCTCTGTACGTCCATCCCAGTTGATGCCGCCCCAGACCATGATTGACCCTCCACCATAGCGGCCATACTCAGCAATGTTAGCTGCATGGAATCGCTCTCCATGGTCTTCTCCATACCCTAGAACGTCTATCTGTGTGGACTAGGCAGTACCTTGACTCATCTGTAAAAAGGACATGTCGCCAATCTTCCCTGGTCCGTCCAACGTGGTCCATGGCCCATTCATATCATGCCTGGCGGTGGTTCTGGGACAGCGGGATGCGAATAAATTTTTTTGTCGATCGGAGCCCACCTTCGTGCAACCTTGCCGGGATAGTCTGCGTCGAAACATTTACCCAGGATGCATTCTGAAGGTCACTGCGAAGGTGGGTTGCTGTGGCAAAGCGTTTCCTACGGGCCTGAATGATCAAAAACCGGTCTTCAGCTGCAGATGTTGGCCTGTCTCTGCCACCACCATGCCGTCTTACTGGTGTGCCACACTGCTGAAGTGATCACTGTGTGGTGCACACCAAGGGCTTCACCAACCTGACGATGGGTAGCCCCTTGTTCCACCATCCCTACAGCCCGCCACATTTTTGCTTCAGACAAATGTCTTCTTACATTTGCATTTGCCATAATCAATCATTAAATCACAAGAGTTTGTGTTGAAATGAAGATTGAATACCCTACACATGTCATGTACATGTAAACAGTACACGAAAACATCATGAAACTCAAGGGGTACATGCTTTCTATGACTGTCACGAAAAGTCTGCCTGTCAAGAGAGCTAATGTAAACAGTGGGGACCATCTCAATACCCTTCTCCATCACATCCACCAAAAATATCGCAAATATGTCACAAGCAAATTTCACAATGATGTGTCAAATATTTGGTGCTCAGCAAACTTTGAGTAGTATATGTTTATATGTGTGTCCTACTTGGGGTTTGGGTAAATGATAGTGACGCGGGTGCTCAGCTGACTTACATAGTGAAGGGACGTGCAACATGCAATTGAATATACAAGTGACTTGTGGATGGTAAGGATAGTACATTTATCTGCGTGGAAAAGCCGTCTTCTTCCACTTTTCCTCCCACGTTTCAAGTTTGTCTAGGTCGTGTTGAAATATTGGGGCACGAGCCTTGGATTTTATTGTTAAAGATGTTATTCTGTCACCGAAGACTAGTCGAACAGTTGATTAAATATGTTTTGGGCCCTCCCTAATTTCCAGTTATTAATTTTCAAGGGAGGTTCCGGGCAGGGAGGGAACATTATAAATTCTGTATGAACTATAGGATCAATTTGACATCCTTTTATCAAAACACCGCGAAAAACACAGACAACACTGCACGTGAATAGCACATTTTCAATGGAGTCAATATCGCGACGTTCTGAAAACTAACTTTAACCTCATGAAGCTTGACCCTCGGCAAATCGTGTGGTCCGTGTATGATGATGCACAAGATTTCTGTGTAGCACTGCTAGATCGGATGTAATTAGGCTAAACAAGTGATAGCGGGGTAAAAACCTGTCTGTTTGATGTCTTCTGGGCTTCACCAGGGTAATATTGCTGTATTGGTGCATAAACAATTTTCTGAAAGTTAGCCTATGAATGCTTCAGACCTGTTTTTCGCGGTGCAGACTTGAAGATGAAGCATAATGTACACGAATGAAGTTTAAACCGAAATGGTGACGTGTAAATCGTCGTAAAAGAACTTTTCCCATTAAGAATACTTTATTAACACATAATATTAAAGATACATACTTAAATTTGGATCGAAAGAGTACATCATTTGAACAAAAATATTCACTTAAAAATCGGCAATGTTCCGTGTAAGAAAGATTGACGTAAAGGGTAAGTAACGAGTTTATAAATTTACACTGCTTACTTTCATCGTACCCTTCCTGTAAGAATTCCGGGAAGTGAAGCAGTGCTTCTTTACTGTGGTAAACAAGCTCTGCTTTACTGGTAAAATAGAACCCGGCAACAACGCCTGGCGTGAAAGTCCTCTAAAATGGGCAACATATCGTCCTCTGAATGCAATGTGTCCTGTGTGCCAGTATATAAAGAATTGTCTGGGCATGACTTTATATTCATGTTGCGGTCATGATTAGTGATTGTGCAGAAATATATGACCGTAAACACTAATAAATAAATAAATATATAAAAAGACACTGTACCCACTTAGAATTTTGATCACAGAATCTATTTCACCTTTCACCATATTTGCGTTTGTCCGTGGTATTAATTATAATGGAGCTAACTGTTTCTTTCAAATTTAGTTGTACTCTGAATCGTCATTTCTACATTGAATACGCTAAATTCTCACTTTGTATCGCCCCTTTTCAGCACGTTACATCCGATCTAGTCTGTTTAACTGCTAAAATAGGACCCTGTCACCAATACCTGGGGTGGAAGTCCTCTAAAATAGGCAATAAGGCTATAAACGATTGACTGGACTTGACTTTATGTCCATGTTGCGTTCAAACACCAGTAAATAAATAAATTTATTATATTTCTACAGCTTTTTCCTTTGTAAATAAAAAACATAACATACTCTCACGACCTCGAAAGTGTTATTCAACACCCACGGCGATATCCTACTCCCAGTCATGACGGACTACTTTTTTCTAACCGTCAAAACAAATTGAGCGACCTTGGGAAACTGCTCTTGGATGACGCAAGAGGGGTATTTGTGTTGGAGATATTATCAGGAAAATATAATAAACACAATAGTTCACTGCTTGGAGTAACGTACGATGTTTATTTCCTCGTGGGATGCGGGGATTATTTTCACTCGGCTAGCGTCTCGTGAAAATAACCTTCCGCATCCCACTCGATAATAAACATCGCACGTTACTCCAAGCAGTGAAGTATTGTCTATATAATCTAGTTGAGGTAAACAGATATCTCGTGGATCACTCCCGGACTACACGGTGTGTAGCGAATCTAACTTCATTTGGCTTGCAAACGCACAAAACGTGCCATGGCGTCATTGCACGCGATGGAAGTAAAACTTTATAGAAAACATGGACAAGTAAGTGGCAATCTTGTGATTTCTCCATTAAAAATATTGTTGGACATTTCTCATTACCTCAAGGGTTAATATTTAGTGCGTCCGCTTCAACATACTTTGAAATATTTTTTAATGAAGCAGTAATTATGCATTTTCAATCGATCGTGGTTTACTTACTAGGGTTTTTGAAGTACTTGTCGATGGGAGTCATCAAAGGAATACACGCAGCAATTAAAATTCATTAGTGTACTGAGAAAGTTTGAAAGGCATAACAAATGAAGCAATAAAATAATCTCATTGACACGGATTTCGGAAAAAAACACGATGACCACTCGAAGTTTTCTCTCGCGATTGTTGGTCGCAGAATTCCAATTGAAACATTCATCAGTGAACTGTTTTAAAACCCCAATCAATAGACTGTTTTAGGTCATGATTCTGTTCCGTGCAGCTGCAATAATAATAACACTTTGGTCGGCCGCTGATTTATCGCTTTTCTCGGGAGAGAAGGCCTTCATTAGCACCGTTGTCCCAAATGCCTCCTTATCCCCACGCCTCTTCTCTCCTCACAACATTCTGAGATAAACTGCTTCATTGCATCCCATACCCCATTCATCGCAGTCTCTCCGATAAGCACACTAACCCTCTCCTTTGTGTCACCCACTAACCATATGTCCATTCTCCCATCCACTTCTCCATCATAATCCCGGTGAATCTTATTCTGATTTCGGAAAAAAAACACGATGACCACTCGAAGAAGTTTTCTCTCTCGATTGTTGGTCGCAGAATTCCAATTGAAACCTTCATCAGTGAACTGTTTTAAAACCCTAATCAATAGACTGTTTTAGGTCATGATTCTGTTCCGTGCAGCTGCAATAATAATAATACTTTGGTCGGCCGCTGATTTGTCGCTTTTCTCGGGAGAGAAGGCCTTTGATTAGCACCGTTGTCCAAAATGCCTCCTTATCCCCACGCCTCTTCTCTCCTCACAACATTCTGAGATAAACTGCTTCATTGCATCCCATACCCCATTCTTCGCAGTCTCTCCGATAAGCACACTTACCCTCTCCTTTGTGCCACCCACTAACCACATGTCCATTCTCCCATCCACTTCTCCATCATAATCCCGGTGAATCTTATTCTGTTAGACTGGTATTTTGGACGTTCTAATAGGAAATGTTCCGGGGTCTCAACTACGCCCATACAGGACTTTGCAGAAAAACTTTCCAATTTTGCTTCTGACAAAAATTCCTCGATAATTGTCCAATATGTCCTTTTTCCCTTTTATGTGTATAAATGCAACCTTGCTTTATGTATGGATCGTGTATTACTGAAAATACGACAGAGTACTTCCCACTGAGCAGATCACATAAACTGAATATGATTGTTGGGTCCACTTTCCGATCAACATTACACCGAATCATATAATGAAACGGACACGTTTTCATTGGTTGGTGTGTTGGGCTTACTGCTGAAGGGCCGGCTATAAATTCGAATGTTACTGGAGTAACTAGCGTTGTTCTCCCTGATCAAGAAACTTAACTGGTGGGGTGCTGGAGTCCCGAATTGCAGGTTAAATAGGATCCGGTCACGAAAGCCCGTGGTGGAAGTCCTCTGAAATTGACAGCGTGTATAAACAATCGATTGAACTTGATTTCATCCCCATGTTGCGGGCCCCGATTAGCCACTGTGCTGAAATATATGATCTTAAACACCAATAAGTAAGTAGACCTAAGTAGTAGAGTGGTGAAAGGCAAAATTTGGTCTTCGTTTCAAATGCAGGAAACATAACTCGAAGGTATCATACTATGTGCATGTGCTTCATGTTATCTTTCAAAGGAAATTACCTCGTTGGGTACATTTGCTTTGCTACAGTTTATGGTAGAGTGCCTGTAGGCACTCTCCCATAAACTGTACCAATGCAAAGATACATGGACAAATTTTGGCGGCCAAAAATAATTTAGCTCTCCACCAGTTACTCCAACTTGCTCTCGTTGATTGCAAAGCCACGGTGTGTAAAGGTGTACTGTGGAATGACGGTACTGATGTTTCATGTCCAGCTTTTAGTCATCAATAAGTTATTTAGCCTGAAAAGTAATTTCTACAGGCGTACTGGCTTACTTTGAGTCCCCTTCCTGTTTAAACGGAGGCCCTGGTCGAGTGCTTTAATGCGAATGCCCAGTGGACGAAGTACATAATTATTTATAAACGAGCATTATCGTCCTTTATCAAGGATATCAATATTTGTTTGTGATAATAATACAGGTTCTTGTCATTTTGACCATATACAATGCAACAATTGATATTGTATTTAAATAATAGTAATGTACCATGAACATGAAGGGTATGACAAGTACATTTGGCAAGGACATATGTAAATTATAAGGTAAAAGAAGTGGCCCACGCAGTTGGTGTTACTGCCCCACATTATATGCAGTAGATGCACCTTGACAAAATAAAAATTAACCTAGATGAGGTGGACTTGATACGGGTTGAGGAGAGGACTAAACTGAGCCACCTTATTCAGTTCGAATTGAAATCGAAGTCGGCCACGTGTTTTTCAACGTCTTTCGCATGGTTATGCGCACTGTCAAACTTGTCTACTTTAGTACAAGAAGGGGGGGGGGGGGGGGTCGCGGTGACGCTGCGGTAACCGGTTCTCGTCAGATCACCGAAGTTAACATAGAGCCCGGTTAGTCCTTGGATGGGTGACCGTCTGAGCGATCGATTCGGACTCCTGTGTTATGTCCTTGGGCAAGGCACCTAACCTCGATTGTCCACACGGGGGCACGATGACGCCGTGTACTAAGCTGTACAGCACGTCGATGGTGCGCATGTCTCCAACCAATATAACTCTGCCTGTGCTGCAGTGCGGAGTTGCGATGTTGGGAAGCTGGCACTGCTCGTCGTTGCTCGGTGGTTCTCTCCGGGTACTCCGGCTCCCTCCACCCGTAAAACTGTCACCGACACGATATGACAATGGCTGTTAAAGTGTCGTTAATTCTTGATAAATAAATAAATAGTACAAAAGGTTTGTTACCTCACCGACATGTGTATTGGTATGAAGCATGCGGTGTCTAATTCCTCCCCGTCGAAGCCCCAGGAGGTGAATCAGTTCTTGTTTACGGTTGTAAATAAGCTCTGTTTTACTGGTAGAATAGAACCCGGTCAACAATGCCTGGGGTGGACGTCCTCTAAAATGGGCAACATGGGTATAAACGATTGGCTGGAATTGACCTTATATTCATGTTATGGTCACGATCACGATTAACAGAACTATGTGACCTTAAACACCAATAAATAAAAAAAAACAACTAATAAATGTGTCTCATTCAGCTCTAATTATTCTCGCACAAGAATCAATGACGCATACAAAGTGCTTGCTGGCGACTGCAGCAACTCCCTGCTTTAGCCAAAAGCGTTTGAATTTTTTTCGACGTTTGTAAATATTCTTTCTTGTCAACATATAGTTTTGTTTAACCCTTTGAACCCTAATGGTGTCTTCCGGGTCAGATAACTGACAACAATTGGAAGAGTACATGTCCATTCAGGCCATTCAATATTTTGAACGTGCAGCCTTCGTTGAAAATATTGATTGGTTACCCCACACATTCACCGAGCAGTCATCCTGCTTGGTGAAATTATGACATACTATTTTCGTGGGGTGGAAAAGCGGCCTTTAGGGTTAAAAGGTGAATATTCGTTCAAATATTCAGGGACGTCGCGAAGATGACGGATTGTTTTTCCTCTTTTACTTCGCTTTTCCGACCAACAGAACTATTCCAGACGATAGAATCCCAAAGTACTATTGACATCTCTGGGTCAACGCAAGAAATATGTCCCAATCAAGAACTGGTTTGGCCAAATCTTTGACGGCACTACAATATTGTAAAACATGTTTAACCCTTTACCTAACATGAAAAGCAGACGACACTTGCAAACAAAATTCCTGAATAACAATTTTTTTTGCTCGTTCCAAAGATGGGTTATAACCTATATTTTTGAGACAAAAAATTAAAAAATAATAAAAATTAATTGGCGATTTTTGTGAATAGCGCTGGCCGGTTTTGTCCGTTAGGTTGGGTAAAGGGTTAACTAAACACTCACGACCAAAGTCTCATCTCTGCTGTATAATTTTATAATTACACTGCGAAGTTTCACCAATTGTGTTATGTCTTTATGTTTTCAAGGTGAATTAAATAGTTATTGATTGGAATATCTATAACTGGTGGAGCAAGGGAGAATATCCGTAGCCTACAGTACATGGATTGCTACTAAATCACTCGTGGAGTGGTATCTCAACTCAGACGAAAATTCCTTGTCTGGTAAAAAGCGTTGGAACGACGAGCAAAAGTTCAGCCAAGTGACCTCCGGGTTGAAAAGCAAAAGCGCCGGAAGATCAGGTAAAATAACATTCGCTGGTCGGTAGGTCTAATCAACAAACAAAGAAGGTATACAATCTGTGGGGTGAGGTCTAAAGCTTTATATCGCCCAACAATGCAAGACTGTAAACTTTCCAGTTCGGTGGCTGGTATCCAGCACGATACCTGATGGAATTCCTGCTTCACACAGGCGATATAAAATTATATTCAAGCGGTTGTATCTTCACAGATCTTCCATTAACTGAGATTCCTGTTTAAAAGCTGGTACCATATATTATTATAACAGTAATCTGTTCCATTTGCATTGAATGTTAAAGTAAACGATCCGCAAGTAAATCTCACAATAAATACAATGTTTTCTCAACAATTTCAATGTGGACAATTACGAATCACCACTAACAACAATTCCAAAAATTTCAGTAATTGTCAATTCTCGAATATCGGTCCGGGGTTGGGTTGTAAATGTGAACTGACGCACTGGCTCAACTAAATTGCATCCTGTTTGAGTGTTATCGTTAGTCCAGTTGGTATGGTGGCAGAGAATTAATGGCTGGACGATTGAGAGTGAAGACCCGAGATCGACTCCCGTCAAGGTCAACTTCCACAAAACTTTACATTTTCAGTTCCCTTGCTCGAACCCAGCACTATACCTTATGGAATTCATGCTTGACATAGGTGATATAAAATTAAATTCAAGAGTTGCATCTTCATTGAGATACGCATGCTTTGTGGTATTATCCCAACAGGAAACCCCTAACATAAATTTCCACGTGCGCCGCTTACTGTCCTTATATGTATCATTTCTAACCGTAGTTTTTAACAGACGGCTACATTTTGTCACAGGATCTTTATTTGGGTGTCTATGAAACATAAACTTATCACACAGAAATCATTTTGCACAATCAACGAAAGCGAAAAGCAGAATCAGTGAAAAGAACAGCTAGCAAAAATAAAATCACTGACATTTATTATTAAAGAAAAGCAAAGAAATAAAACTGTACAGATGCCTAAGCACATAATTTACTCAAAGATTCATCTATGGAGATGGGCCACTGCATTCATTGGTTCCAGTTTTGTTGCAAAATCATAGTGGATCAGGTGGGGATCGTTGACAGGTAGAGATCTATTCAGCTGACATTGCTTGTGCAATAGCACATGGTACTGTCACTTTGTCAGGCTTTGGTTGTACGATAACAGTGTCCTCCAGACAGACTGTGGTGTATTGAGAGCTGGGTGGGGGTCGGGATATGTTTCAGCGATGAGGATCGGTGACATATCAAGTCTGTCATCGGGCAGACATATGGGGTTTAGATGGCTATTTGTTGGTAGAAATGGGGGTTAGGTGACTATCGCAATTTATGTGACTAGTCACATAGTTAAACGTCATTATTCTAGGGTGGGGTTTAGAGTTGGGGTGGGGTTAGGGTTTGCTACCACCCCAAAACTTTTTCACCCAAAAACTTGTTTTAATACAATGGGCATGCATTTTAGTTAAAATAGACTAGGAATATATTGAATTTGTCATTAGTCTAGGGTGGGGTTTGCTACCTCCCCAAAAATGTTCTCCAAAATCACTTGTTTTAATATAATGGACATGCATTTTATTGTAGTCCCATAAAAATAGCCACATGACTACCAATTGTTAGAACGTCCGTTAAGACATCAGCTTGGAGGGTGATGGATGCCAGATCTAGATCTGTGCAAGCCGACATTACAAGAGAAACAACACTACTGGTGTGGACCGGAACGGACCACAAGGCGTGGCCTGTCCAGAGGGGTGGCAATCCTACCCAGTCCGGTCCAGTCCACCGATGTACGGTATTCATTCCAGAACCAGTCCAAGGCGATCCGGTGCACATATATTACATAAGCTTAACAATTATCGCGGTTTCATTTGTGCATTGTAACTTATGTTGAGTATACGGTCGCCGTTTATTTGACCAAATTCTCTACGCACAAACGAAACGCGATCTACATATGTGTTTGCATAAACATCTTGGGCATTTTCAAAGGTGAAATGGTAGCTTACAGTGCTAACCTTCGGTATAATTTCCATCCCTGACTTATCTCGTCCTGAAAATAAATTTTCGATAAGTTATCTCCCCTGAAATTATTTGACGGGCGAGGAAGGCGCTATTAACCCTTTATCCAATGTGACGGCCAAAACCGACCAGCGTTATTCACAAAAATCGCCAATTAATTTTCAGTATTTTTTTCATCTTTTGTCTCAAAAACATAGGTTATGACCTCTCTTTGGAACAAGCTCGTCGACCTCGTTTCAAAGAGGGGTCATAACCTACGTTTCTGAGACAAACAAATAAAAAAAACTAGTTATTCAAGAATTTTTTTGCAAGTGTCGTCTGCTTTTCATGTTTAGGTAAAGGGTTAAGAAGCATGAAATTGTTGAGAAAACATCTATGGTATTAGTCATCAGTAGAAAATAAAGCGTTCAAATATTCAGGAACGTCGCGAAGAAAACGGATTGTTTTTCCTCTTTTCTTCGCTTCTCCGACCAACTGAACTTTTCCAGATGATTGAATCCCAAAGTACTACTAGACTTTATGATTCTGGAGAATCATGGCTTTTCCCGATGAGATTCCATGATTTTTCATGACCCCACAGTGTCTGATGAATTGTTTTTAACTGCCTCACTGAAGTTCCTTCATTGATGTTATGAGAAAAGTGAAGATAGTAGTCTCAAATGACACAGTTTGATAAAAAATTGTTTAGGTAAAAACCATCATTAACGGTGGAGTGAGTTAAGGTCAATATCGTCGTCCAACAAGTCAATGACCGACAAAAGGAGTTATGTTTGTTTGACACAAACTCACTGAGTGCTGTGTCAATTTAAAAATGGTCCATTTTATCTCAAATGTATCCAAAATATTGATGTCTGGCAGCTTGTATAGGGTTAACAAGTGCCAACAGGAATATTTATTCATGCAACTTGTAATGTCACACCAAGAACTGTGAATGGCTATTTTTTCTTTAAAATCTACAAGATGTTTTCAGAGAAATCCAGGGAGAACAGGAATTTTAAGCTTTTGATGGGTATCATTGTTTTTCCAGCCCAAAACGGGATAAGTGTTGTTTTTGGAATACTCTTATTACTTCCAAAAATAATTCTCAGTGAATTCTACTTCCACTTATTTTGATCTCTCCTCCCAACTTCAGGTGCTGTGGGTACGCAAACACAGCCTATTTTATCAACATTTTGATGTTTGAGAACCTGCATAGGGTTAACAAATGTTTACGGGAATATTCTGTACATGCAACTTGTAATGTTACACTAAGATATGAGAATGGCCATTTTTTCCTGAAAATCTACGGGATGTTTTTAAAGAAATCCTCAGATAACATGAATTTTTAACCTTTTGAGGGGTGTCTCTCTTTAACCAGCTCTAAAGGGTTAATGCTTGGTTTTGTGAATATCTTCATTACTTACAAAAATGATCGACGGTGAATTCCACTTCCAATGAAGGAGGTTATGTTTATCTCGTAGGTACACATTTGGTGTTATGGTTGCCCAAGAACAGCCCATTTTCTCCAAATGTCAATGCTTGGCAGCCTCTGGGGGGTTAACAAATGGTTACCGGAACATTTTGTTCATGCAACTTGTAATGTCACTCGAAGACCTGCGAATGGTTAATTGCTCTTGAATTTTTTTTTTTTGAGAAATTCACAGAAAACTGGAATTTTAAGCTTTTAAGGGGTATATCTCCTTAACCAGTTAAAAATGGGTTAAGACCTCGATTTTTGAATACATTTACTACTTACAAAAATGTTTCACTGTCAGTTTTGCGCCCGGTAAAAGAAGTTACGTTTCTCTGTTGTATTCCCATTTGATGTTGTTGTTGTTCAAAAACAGACTATTTTTTCAAAATTTTGACATTTAGCAGCCCATGGAGGGTTAACAAATGCTTACCGGAATAATTTATCCAATCAATTGGTAATGTGACACCATGACCTATCAATGGCCATTTTCTCTTGAAAACCCTACCAGATGTTTGTAAAGAAATCCAGGGAAAACATAAATTTTTAAGCCTTTGATGGGTATCACTATTAACAACCACAAAATGGGTTAACGATTGATTTTTTGAATACCCTTATTACTTACAAAAATGGTCTTTGGTGAATTCCACTTCCAACAAAGGAGATTATGTTTATTTCTCAGGTACACGTTGGGTGATGTGCGTGCCTGAAAACATCCCATTTCAACAAAATTACGATGCTTGGCAGCCTCTAGAGGGTTAATAAACGCTCACCGGAATATTTTGTCCATGCAACTTGAAATATCACACAAAGACCTGCGAGTAGTCAATTTTTCTTGAAAACCTACAGGATGTTTTTAGAGAAATCCACAGAAAATGGGAATTTTAAGATTTTAAGGGGTCTCTCTCTTTAGCCTGTCCAAAATGGGTTAAGACTTCGACTTTTGAATACCCTTACTACTTACAAAAATGTTTGCGTATAGATTGTGCGCTCGATAAAAGAAAGCACGTTTCTTTGAGGCGTACCCATTGGGTGCTGTTGGCGTCCAAAAACAGCCCATTTTATCACAATTTTGACTTTTAGCAGCCCGTGGAGGGTTAACAAATGCTCACCGCAGTATTTTGTCCATGCAGCTTCTATTGTCACACCAAGGCCTGGGAGTGACAGATTTTTCTTGAAAATCTACAAGACTCGTTTAGAGAAATCCATGGAAAATACAAATTTTTGAGCTTTATGGGGGTATTGCTGTTTAACCAGCCCAAAACGGGTTAACGCTTGGTTTTTTGAACACCCTTATTACTGACAAAAATGATCCTCAGTGAATTCCACTCCCAGCAAAGAAAGTTATATTTATCTCTCGTGTATTGTTTGGGTGCGGTGGGGGCCTGAAACTGGCCTATTTCATCAAAATTTCGATGTTTGGCAGCCTGTGGAGGGTTACCATATGCATCGCCTGATATGTCGTGTATATCAAAGGGCGTGTCACAGACAGGTCTAGCAATGACGAATGTTAAAAAAAAATCTACAAGACGTGTTTCGAGAAAGTGCCGATAAACCCCAATTTTGGCAGTTTTTTGCCAATTCTGAGAAAATAAGGGTTAAATCGAAAATTCCGCTTGGGTACATTTTAAGATTTTGTGCCCCTCTATGCGTGTGCAAAATTTCGTGAAGATCGGTTCGAAAATGGCTTCTGAATCGTACGGACAAAATGTGTGGAAAAAAAAAAAAAAAAAAAAAAAAAAAAAAACCCCAAAACCCCCCCCCCCCCCCCCCCCCCCCCAAAAAAAAAAAAAAAAAAAAATAATAATCCGTAGAAAAACAATAGTCTTTTCCAGAGGGAAAAGCCTAATTAACATCTTTGGGTCAACGTAAGAAATATTTCTCAATCGAGAACTGATTTGTCGGAATCTTTGCCGGCATTACAATATTGTTAGACATGTTTAACTGAATACCGAATAAATATGTCGCCACCTAAATTTCTTAGTTTTGCAATCACACCAAGAAATTTCCTGTACAGACGAAAGTTGATTCCCGCGTTACAGGTTTCGTATTTTTATGCTTCACGCCTAGAAATAAATCGCGAACGACCATTTAGGTCACGTGAAAGTTACTTCACTTGCAAAATACGCGAACGTACTACAGGTTACGACAAGATAATGCAACATAGATTACGTTCCTTATCCTGCACAGTTTGCCAATGAGACCTGATATTATTTCGAGACTAACTCGACTCAAAGGTTGCACATTACTTCCACATTTGAATAGAGAGGCATGTCGTTTACATCTTAATAGACTTCTCTCCAAAATAAATAACAACTAACGCGCAATCTCGCCAAAGCGAGATTGCACGTTAGTTGTTGCTATTTTTTTATGAAAATTCTGTTAAGGCGTAAACAGCATGTTTGTGGAGTAAAACAGAAAAGACTAAAAAGAATCGCATTACTTTTATTCTTGGTTACCACCCTGTTATATAGCGTAACTTGCAGACGGGTTACGACATGAGCTATTTGTATCCAGGCCCGATCCTTGGACATAGGACGACTTTAATTTATGCCCGAGGACCACTGGTCTCGTTTTTACATTTTCTCTCTGTCATTCTGCTAAGTGTCACACCAAAGCTAGCCATTTGCGTGTACAAAAACATCTCCGCCTCCAATGGCTACCATTTATGCCTAGAGCAACAACTTTCTAAATGGAATAGTGACCTGGACAGAAACCACCGGGCCGGCTTGGATGGACCGGTCCAAATCGGTACGGCTACAACGTACGGTTCGCGGTCTTGCCCACATGTGTATCGCGACCCGGCCCGGGTCCATAAACAGTACACCACACTGTGCCTGGCACTAGTTTTGTATAAAAAAATCATTCAGATGCCCATTGCGTTTCTGATTGGGGCTGATTATGTCTTGGGGTTGAGGATCGATGGCAGATTTGATTTATTTGATTTATTAGTTTACTTTACGGTACACACAATACAGAAAAATATACATTAAACTGGGCTTTCTTCGGGTCCAGACCCAAATCAATTGGTCCAACTCATAAATAAAGAGCTTGAAAAAGTGTTTGAATGGTGTTGTGCGAAGCAACTTGTACTAAATGCAACAAAAACTAAATATATTTTAATCAACCCTTCCGCCAAAAATAAAACAACAATTCACCAAAATATATTAATAAATGGCCAAATCATAAGTAGAGTAGGTTCAAATAATGCAGAAAAATCTCTTAAATTCTCAGGAATACATATTGATGATAGTTTATCTTACAAACATCATGGATCTCAACTCTCTTCAAAGATTGCTCGGGCAAACTTCGCACTAAATAGAGTGAAGACCACACTTCCCCGTGAAGCTCTAAAAACACTTTATTATGCACTGATACACACACATTTAGTGTATGGGATAAACGTATGGGGTAATGCTAGAACGACCAAAAAGATACTGCTTCTTCAGAAACGCTCCACCCGTATAATAAACAATAAGAAATATAATGCACACACTGATCCCCTCTTTCGGGAAAATAAGATTCTTAAAGTAAATGATCTCTTCAAACTCCACGCGTGCCTGTTCGTTTTTGACTGGTATCACGATAACCTGCCAGTATCCTTTAGACATTATTTCCACCCAGTAGTCAATACTACACGTAGAGCTAGTAGAAGGAGAGATACTCTCCAAATTGTTAGAACAAGGACAAGGTCTCTTGAGAATTTTCCAACACACATGCACCCCAAACTCTGGAACGATTTAGACCTTGATTTACAAAATATAAACAACAGAAACAGTTTTAAAAAACAATTAATCACAAAATTATTGTCCAAATACTCCGACAACATCGACTGTAATAATCCTTACTGTACTGACTGTGCTTTTAACAATAGGTAGAATATTTTCAGAATAAACCGAGTGGGTATGCATTTTTCATTTTCATTTTTACGCATTTCCAAGATAACACAAATTTAAAGCCGACAGACGTGGGCAGTGAAATAACAATAGGGGAATTTTGTACCTGGTCTACTCCTGTTGAGGACTCCAACTCTCAGCGTCGGTCCGTGGGAGTCTCTCTCAGAGAACACCCCACGGAGAGGCGTCGGGTTTGGAGTTGTCAAAGAGGGAGATGTAGTTACTGTTGACACATTTCTGCTGGTACTATATACGACTGGACAAATTCTCGTCTCTTGACCCTTTGCCCAACGTGGCGGCCGGGGCCGGCCAGCGCTATTCTCAAAAATTGCCAATCAGTTTTCATTATTTTTTTCGTTTTATGTCTCAGGAGCATGGGTTATGGCCCCTCATTGGAGCGAGTTCGTCGAGCTCGTTCCGGTGGGGGTTCGTGACCTGTGTTCTTGGGAATGAAAGAATATAGTTATTCAAAAGGTTTTTTTTTTTTTTGAAAGTGTCGTCTGCTTTTTATGTTGGGTAAAGGGTTAACTCAATGCTCGTCTCTTAACTAAATTGTGTGAGTTACACTAGCCACCAGCAACCAAGACTAAGTATAGATGAACGATTGTTGGAAGTCCGATCCCAATGTTGCATTATATAATCCCCGGGAGACGACAGGTGGACAGCCAATCTGGCTATGCCGTCTCCCTGCGGTATACAGGTTTATTAGATTATTTTTGTTCTATAGTTCTGTATGTATATTTTTGTTCTATAATGATGCATGTATAATTTTCTGTTTTCTGTTGTGTACTGCTAAACAAAGATTCATTCATTCATTCATTAAATACATTGGAAATAGTAGTAATAAGTAAAATTGCGTTTGTAAAGAAATACAAAAACAGTGTATACCGAAGGGAGATGACATAGCCAGAATGGCTGCCTACCTGTTATCTCCCTGTTAGCTGTACAGTCTCAGCTTGTATCAGACCAACAATAAGAAATATAAACTAACAGATAGTTATTTGCATGGACTCTGTGTACTTATATATAACTAGTTATCCTGTCGACTTTTCCATGGAAACTTCCAGTGTTGCATTATTAATAATTGTGATCTGAGGAGTAAGTAGCCCACATCAGAAGCTGATGACGAGACCCAGTGTCAGAGAGCGAAAACTATTAGACAAAAACGAAGTATCTTGTTATTTTTCTTTAGCCAGTTCAGAATGTATAAGTAAATTAAGGTTTTGGAAAAGCCAAATTGCTGAGCTGTTAATACCATATAATTTGAAAGGACAAAGAGATAGATTTGGTACCTAAGCAATCTACGCAATATGGGTTATTATAGTTTACATTAAAATCATACGATCTTTGCAATTTTTTTATCAGCTCCTTTCTAAATGTGTCTCCAAGAGGGATATTGCAAAGTCTTTCATCCAGTATATTCCAAATTTTCGGGTAAGCGAATGTTGGGAGGGTATCTTGAGATCTTGTCCGAGATCTTTCTTCATGAAGCATGCCAGGTGGATTTTCCACGGCACTGAAAAAATTATCAAAAGATACGGGGAGATTATTATTTCTTCAGTCAACTAGAAGCTGAGTCGTATGGATCAAAATCTGTGCAGCCTGGCATTCGGAGACCTTGCGAAGATGACCGATTGGGGTGGGGTGGGGGGGGGGGGGGGTGTAAACATGATTTTTTCGGACTACGATGGATCAAGTCCAGACTGACTACTATTCTAGCCACACCATCAAGGCATGCTTTCTTGGAAAGCTCACCTTGATGATGTAGTTGGAATATTTCTTGAAATTTATTTGTGAATAAATTCAGTATACATACAGTAGTCGTGACGCAACTTCATAATTTACACGTACCATACGCTTAAACCAACTGGGTCATGCTGCCCCCCACACCTCCCAACAGCCAGAATCGGGTACTACTGACCTTCATTGCCATGCGGGTGACACAAATTTAAGTATCAAATCGAGAGGTTTTTTTTTTAATAGAAAATTCATCATGAACAGCAAGACAGAATTGATAAAATATACATATGGTAGTCGTGCCGCAACTTCTTCTTTAACTCTTCTTAACCCGCTGAGTATTTTCAAGATATTTTTCATCAAATCTAGTCATGGCAGCTTTCAAGATGATTTGATGAAAAATTAATCTAAATATAACACAATAAATCGTTGGTGAAATTATACATTCAATTTACAGGCAGCAAATATGATTATGCTTCTACTCTTATTGTTTATTTCTTTATTGGGGTTTAACGACACTTTCGACAGCCAGGGTCACCTCGTGTCGGACAGTTTTACTGGTGGAGAAAGCCGGAGAGAACCACCGAGCAACGGCGAGCAACTGTCAGGCTCTCCAACATACTAACTCCACACAAGCAGGGTTAGCATTGGTTGAAGACAAGTGCACCATCGACGTGCAGTCCTCCTTAGTACACAACGCCACCGTGCCCCCACGTGTGCAATGGGTCTTGCCAAAAGACACACCGCAGTTTGCGCAGGTGGGATTCGAACCGATGACCTCTCGTCTTGCAGCCTCACCTGTACCTACTGAGCCACCGCGCTCCAAGAAAATATGCTTAAATGTGCCCAAATTATACTTATTTCAATGACAAGAGAAACCCTGCATCATGACAAGAGTTAATTAACGCGCATTTTCCCCGTACTCCAAATTGGTCATTCTGTGGCCCCAGCAGTCTGAATAGGGGACTAGAGACCTCCATTTGTAGGACGAATGTGTGTGTGTGACACATTTTCAAGTATCTTATGTAATCTTTCTAGAAAGTACATGATTACCAGCAAGAGGGAACTGATATCTTGGACTCCAATCCTGACGAAAATGCCCTACCCCTCTCAAATCATACTTTGCTATGATTACTGCACACTGCGATCCTTTGCTTTGGTGTCGTATAAAAAATCCTAAGACTGTCACCGGGCTCAGATGGGGGGGGGGGGGGGGGTGGGGGGGGGGGGTGGGGGGTGGGGGGGGGTTGGGGGGCGGTGTGGCTGCTGATACTTCTTAGCATTGCTGTGGCTAGAATTTGACGCTGTTACGGTGTGGGACCAGTCTAGCCCCTAAATTCTCTATCGCCTGTGTTTCAGTCGTTCGGAAAGCGAAACTAGGGTTCATTTTTCAGACCAACTGGTATATTCCAAACAACTGAATGTAACAAAGACCATTTGTTTTCTTTGAATCAACGCTAGAAATAATTCTAAAGAAGACCCACTGCGGTCTTAGCTTTATGATGAGGGCGCGTAGTTCCACTAATTGTATTTATATCTTAATGGTTTAAAGGTGAGATAAATACTTCTTGATTGGAATACTTATAACAGAAGCACGAAGAATATCTGTATATCTCGGTTAAGGGAGGAAAATCACATCACATTAACGGTCGTCAGCGCGCAAACTCCTCGGAAAGTGGTTAAGAAAACGGACCGAAACAGCGTCGAATTCTTCACGAAATTGGGCTGGTAGCCAGAGATCTTGACGAGAGATGTCAATCATAAAGACGTGATTAGCGATTTATCCATTGAACTTCCAAATTGAAAGCTTGCACTCTAAAATCAGTTGGATTAAAAATCAACCCGAATTAACAGGGTAGTGTGAATATGAACCCATTTGGGTTCATATTCACTCAGCCCAGTTAACTTTCGTTATTTTTAACCCAACTGATGTTAGAGAGTGCTTGTACTTCTTAGGTATTGTTCACCTGAATAAAGGACTAAATGTCTATCTGGCACAGAAATCCTGTAAATATGTTAACGTTGTCACACGGGATATGCCACCATATGTTTCCAGGCATCCATGGCATGAATGCTGCACAATCCAAGTCCGGATGGTTGGATGGAAAGAGAGCCCATGATGAAAATACCACAACGTTGCCTTGGTAATTTCTGAAAACACCCTCATTCATTTCGTCGTTTGCATCAATGTGGACAGCTTGAACCAAAAAATATTGTGCTACAACAGAAAAAATGACATTATTACCAATTTAGCGGGCGTTATCTAGTAGTTTAGAAAATGTTAATAAACCCGCGGGCTGTTATTTATTCCTCTGTATCCTTATTATCATTTGGCAGAAATTTCAGCGCAGTGTGAGTGCTCTGTCTCGAACCATGTAATCTTTCACAGGGCTCAAGGGGCAACAATAAGTTCTTTAATGACTTATTTGAAGATACTTGTCCTTCTTTTGTCTTGCTTTCTCTTTCCCACTTCTCTCTCTCTCTCTCTCTCGTTTTTTACTTCTCTCTAGCTGCTTTATACGGTTCCATTTCCCCCATTCTCTCTTTAAGGTGGGTGACAGTAACACAGCCTAATGGCTACCTCACCCTCCCGCAGAAAGCAAATACCAATATGATAATTTACATGTTTCTTTATAACCAGTTGTTGAAATACTGTTCATATTTATTATGAAATGTAATGGTACTATAATGTTTCCTGCAAATAAAGCATTCATTCATTCATTCATTCATTCATTCATTCATTCATTCCTCTCGTGCCATCAATAAACCGTAACACCCTCCAAACTCCTGTTATTGTTATATTCTTATCAATTCATGGTAGGCGAGACGAAGTTAATATTTCTCGACATTGCTTCTTGGTTGTTAACCGCCACTGCGAACTTGAAACTTAACTCAATATTTTCACCTGGAACTTAATTAAGCACCCCCTGAAATGTTTCTTGACAGAGAAGTTGCTGTTACTGATTTTTATGTTTTAATGATATTGCTATGTCCATTTCATCTAGTGAAACATGATATTTCTGGTTGATAGCATACCACAAACACATCCCGTCGTCCACTTGAAGCATGCTACTCACGAATATCACAAAAAACACTACCATGCACATGCAACATATGGTTATAAAAGAGGAAAATTTTCACTTCTTTTATCAGTAACTGTTGACATGGCAAGGAGGAGACTGTCAAAAACACCAAAAGGGCAAATCGTTGGCATGCATGCAACAGGCATGTCATTCAAAGCTATTGGAAGGCAACTTGGCTATAGTCATTCAGTCATTAGCAGACTTGTCCCAAAAAATCAACAAACGAACGATTCGATGTTAAGGACCGACCGAGGCCTGGACAACCCTAAAGACCTTTCCTCGAGAAGATCGGAGTCTAGCACGCCTCTTTAGACGTAAACACATTGCTGCAAGTGGGGTTTTGAATCACCTTTGCCTCCCCACAGGCGTTTGTGCAACAGAACTTCCGAAACGGTTTCAAAGCACTGGGTGTGAGCTTGAGAAGGGTCATCAAATGTCCAACTCTGTCCGATCAGAATCAAAGACGACGTTTGGAGTGGTGTATGGCACGACAACATTGGAATCTCAGTACGGAGGAGAGTCCATTGGTCCGACGAGAGTTGGTTCCTGCTTCATGTCACAGATGGTCGAACGAGAGTGTGGAGGCATAGGAATACTGCTTACGTGCCCAGGAACATCAGACCTACTGTTCCTTATGGTGAAGGATCTGTAATGATCTGGGGATGCCTATCTCATGATTGTAAAATCGATGTGGTGACTGCACGTGGGAATCTCAATGGTAATCAGTGCATCCGGTACATTCTCAATCCGGTTGTCGTGACTCATTTTTGACAACCACACGTTGGCTACTGTATTCATGGACGACAATGTAAGGCCATATTGTTCCCATGCTGTGAGAGCTTTCCTTCAGAACAACACTATTACAACACTACCTTGGCCTGAAATGAGCCGCGATTTGAATCCTTTAGAACACATCTGGGACTTTCTTGTGCGTCTTGTACAAGCAAGGGATCCGCCTTTACAGCATTTGGCCGATTTGGAAGCTGCATTGCATGAGGAGTGGCAGCAGTTGCCTCTGGACCGTATCAGAAGGCTCACTGGTAGCATTAGGAGGAAGATTCAGGCTGTCATTCGGGCACGCGGTGGATACACTCGCTACTGACATTAGACACTGCTATTGTATTTTGGATATCACAAGTTACGTTTGTTTGTAAGTAATTACCGGCAGTGTTTCATTATGGACCGACCAAGCACCATACTTGTCGTGAGAATATTTTTCCATCAAAAGCATTAGTGACAGATACGTGTAATTAGCGCCATTAAAATACTGCATATTTTCATCATTGTGTTGTTTTTCATTTTTCAATAGACCATTCTTTCCGCAAACAATCACTTTTGGCCATCTTAAAGATAGCATGAAAGTAATGACAGTTTCTATTAACACCACTGCGAAAAAACGGGATGCTTAATTAAGTTCCAGGTGTATACATCTTTAAAACAGAAAGAAAACCGGCCGTAAACGTTCGTTTATTATTATTATTTATCGAAGGTAATTCTTTAAAAAAAATAATAATAATAATCTCATCTCGTCAACGAGAAGGAATACAACAACACAGAACAATTGACTGTTGCAGTAATTTGTTTATTATATGACAATTAGTATTTTAAACTGATCACAAGACCTGAGAAATCAAATACAACAACAATTATATTAGCCAAATAACCATTAACAAATTATGGAAGTGTGGAATCCCAAAACGCGTAGAAATATCGAACGTTCGTGTCGAATATGAAACCTGAAAGTCAAAGCAACGGAGACAAGACTTGAATTTCAATCGGAATCGCTTTCGATAACACAGATTCTCCTGCGTTTTGTTGGATTCGTATCTTGAAAATAGTTGTTAATTGTTATTTTGCAATTGTTCAGCACGGCATTTTCAGATAGACCTCGACTGGAATGTTTGTGAGCGGAATTTGATGAGGAAACACGCGTGTTTATGTTATGTGCTTATGTTCTATATTTATTTATTGGTCACTGGTAGAAATAGTCCGTTCACGTGCGCCTCGTTTGAGACGGGCATGATAACTATCTGGAAAACTTGACACTCTTGTTTTCCGGAGCGCTGGATTTGATAGGCAAACTGCAGTAGTATTGAGCGGCTATATCCTTTCGTGTGTATGACTACTCCTTTCCCATACGCGTGTATGTCTACTCGTTTGCCATGTACCAATAACGAGTACTTTCATACAACAGATATTTGAAACTGATTTATAAGAAAGGCATGTTCGCATAATGAAAATTGTGGTTTCGCCAAATGGTAACATTTCTTCAAACCAGTGGGTTTCAGAGGAAATCTTGACTTTCGAGCAACCAGCAATTTTCCGACGGACAACGAGGTGAGGTGATCATGGATCTACATTTCAAATACTGTTGAAGGGAAAATATGTGTAGCATTAACAGCGCTGGAGGCCCGTACCAAACACCAAAAATCCCGGGCTCTTAACGCGGCCCGGACCCTGGTGCATTTGCCCCTTACCCCCCCCCCCCCCCCCCCCACACACACACACACACTTCTCGGCTCTAGTGAACCTGGTATAAACATGGTTTGCATTGGTTTGCCTTTCAGTTATTTCAAGTCAACTGTCGTCTGCCTGTTTACGCAGACGACTCTTGACAAGCAACAGTAAATCTCCGATGACTTCAAATACAACACCCGAAGCAATGTTTCTACGCTTTAATAACATAAAATTAAAAATTGAACCAAACAAATGCATGTTTTTTTCGTCAGTCTGTCACATTAACTGGATTGTCAAAGCCTCGGGTCATTTGGAAAAATAATAAAATGTGAAGCCGCGCCAAGTTGAAGTTTTAAAATGGCAACGGAGCAACGTCAGAAAGACGTTTTCAGTTGTTGCACCACGCATGTGTCAAGTTGCGCGATGGCGGCAATTTTTTATAAACAAGACGGGCAACTCTATTTGAATTTGCCTGGTACTAGATCACATGAAGACTCATTTGTTTAGGTTCTTCGACGGGTTTCGGTTTTACTTGGAACCAAGTTTGCCGCGGTTTTCTCTGAGTGCAGCCAGCGAACAACGTATAGAATACATGTGACTACATCTCAAACGGAGACGTAGATATGGGGAAGGGAGGGGGTATGACACCCGCTCATTCCCAATAATGATTTCTCGTAGAGACAGTTCCAATTGGAATGGAGTCTTATCGATCGCTTCGCTTCAGAATAACTAATTGATTTGATTTTTTTACGTGTCTAAATTTGCTACTTGGTATCATGTCACATAGATCATCGGCCACACAAATGGAGGTCTGTCATACCCGATTCTGGTTGTTTGTGGCCCACGCCCAGCATGGCCAATTTTAAGTACGGTGCGCGTCAATTAAATACGAAGTCGGGGAACCAATGCATCACCACTACTACATGCATTTATCCTCAAATAAATTTACAAGAATTCCTGAGTTAAAATATAATCCCGCCTGACTAATATTTCTGCTACATCATAAATGCATGCCTCCCAAAAAGCATGCCTTGATGGTGTAGTTGGAATATTAGTCATTCGGAACCTGAACCATCACAGTTGAGACAAGCTATAATTTGGTTTACACCCCTTCAATGGTTTTCTCCGTCTTTCTTCCAAAAGGCAAGTTGGGATATAGGTCATTCGGAACCTGAACCATCACAGTCGAGACAAACTATAATTTGGTTTACACCCATTCAACGGTTATCTCCGTGAAGCCCCACCCCTACCCCCGATTTGGAAAACAACGGAATGCAACTGGCGGTGTGTTTATATATGGTGGCCTTCAGATTAATTCAAAATTGTGGTTTCGCCAAATGGTCAACTTTTTATCAAATTGGCGGCTTCTGGAGAATATGTTGGCGTTTGAGCAGTATATTTGAACAAATATTTCCGACAGACATGGTCAAGGGGGAGGAACTGCCCCCCCCCCCCCCCCTCGGCCCACCCACTAGCTTTGGACCTGCTGTTGACAAACAGTTTAAAAGATTAACATCCAGAAGCCTAAAGCTGAGTCTTCTTGCCTCTACTTCTGCACAGAGATAACAGTGACCAGACACATTTCCATACCACGGGCAGCTGGTTACAGTCATTGAATATCGAGTGTCTAAATAGGCAGACGACACTGGACCGTAAATAATTGCTATTCTGTAAGTCTTCATGATGTTTTTTTATTTCCAGTAATTTCCTACTATTTCCACGAACTTGTGGGAGTTAATACACTTGACAACAGCTATAATTATTTGTTACTTACGGACGGCCATCGTTGTCTTGAGCCAGCTGTTTATTGCTGCATTTTTTATCTCCAGTAAATGACCGCCATCAGAAGCACATTTCCTCCAACCACCCATCCAAACAACATTGTTGGTATAGATTTTGTAGCACAGCTTCAAACTTGGCTCATAAGTGTAACCCGTGTTGGTAGCCCAGACAGGGCATCCTCCAAACGAACTGGTATCTGCAATGAGAAAATGATAGTAATATATCTGCAGTTTAGGAGGTCTCAATTTCAAAATTACCCCATAGTTTGGAAATAAACACAGTTTGGGTTCTATAGAATTGTACGTCCCAAGCAGTTCCAAATTATTTAAACGTAGCTCGGGTAAATCTTTAACCCTTGCTGAAAATCTTGATTAGTTACCACACAAACTCACTTGGAAACTCTCACCTCTTTGAATTGAGGTCGTATCATATCATGCACCAAAAAAACGGCCTCTTGGGTTCAATGTTTAAAATTCCCAAGTGACATTACATTTATGTAAAACTCCTCTCGACCAGTCATATGAATTGGAGGAATGGGGACCAGAGTCCAACAATAAACTATCAGTGTGGCTAGGTACACAATGTAACTTTGTCGCAGACTATCCCTATCGACTACTACCAGTTCCCACACCCTACGATTATTTTGAGGACATGCAGTAAATGTTGGTCACATTAACCACTGCTGGTCTGCTCCACGATTTCGTCATTTATTTGTCTTTCATTCCATAAAACATGGCTTCCTCAATGAGCGACGTTGCTATTGTAGGAGTTGCTTTGAAACCGTGTACAGTAATAAGCTTACTCCACAAACGCCAGCAATATTGCAGTCTGTGCTTGTGTGCTAGTGCACAATGTGCGCACATCACATACAGCACAGAGGCACAAACTGGTATTTGAGGATACTTATGACATGGCGATATACTATGTAAGGATGTCTCTTGAGGATACCTGACGTAGGTACCCTTTGAAGAATACCTTTTGAAGGATATTTATCTGAAGACAGTTATGGCTCCTGACCCTATTCAGCCCCTGGCTTCTAAACCAAGACCATACCCCCCATAACTTAAAGACTACCGCTGCTGACTTGTCCATAGTCACCACCATCTGTTATAAGATCAGTTTACATTGTATTCACCTTTATTATGATGTTCTACCAGCCTTGCAACCTCGTATCATTGTTGCCGGGTATCATAGCTACCACTATTCCGTCCTGTGCTAGAATGTCTCAACCATAACTAACTTGTGGTACTGCTACGGCTCTTAGTACACTACTGCCGCTACGGGCCCCAATTCATGCCACTATCACAGTTGTGTTCCAATACTGCTTGCTTGAACGACCCGAATCTTATCGAGCAAATGAGCTATCGATCAACTGCTTGAACAAGTGACTCCACATACTGCTCTTCGACTCACTGTGGTGAAAGGGATTCCATAAGTGGGATTCCGTAAGTCCAAGCTTCTGTACAGCTCCAGATAGTCTTACCACCGGCTTCCATCTTGTCTTCAACTATCTGTCCCACGATTTACCACTGTTGTAGTCAACTAATACATTAGTCTTCTACCACGCTAATAGCTTTGTACAACTGCTATTGACTTGTAGCACTACTTCATACTTCCTAGCTAAACCCAACCCTGCTTCGACTCTGTCCTATTTCAGGTTTTTAAAAGGCGTAACAGATTGGTCCATTCGTCTAAGCCAGCCTTATCACTCTAAACAATGCTAAGACCTCGTGCAATCTGGGGTACCCTTACGTATAAGAATCTGTATGTTGGTCGTACCGAAGTGTACGTATGTGTTATACACATTTTGTCACAATGTGTACATCTTGCATGCAGCACCTTGGCACACACTGGATGTGCCGAAATGTGTTTGTGTGCTTATGCACAATGTGTGCACAATACATGCAGAACATACTCACATATGTTGAAAAAGGGATTCTACAAGTATAGTCGGATACTAGAACGGGATTCCACGGACTGTGGGTCTGGTGGTTGATGGAATGTATTTATGTGCTAGTGCACAATCTGTCACAATGTGTACAGATCACATGCTGGGTGTACCAATATGTGCTAATGCACAATGTGCGCACAACACATGCAGCGCATGCGACGAAAAAGGGATGCTGTGTGGTGTGGGGTAGGTCGTGATTGGATGGCTGTGTGTTTGTGGATTGTTTTGCAGTAGTTGGGGTTTGAGACGGTGGGAATTGGGCCCTAAAAATATAGTGGTCCATAGTCTTGATGGTAAGGTAAACTTTAACTAATTCAAATAGTCAGCTGGCTTATAAAACCTTGTACGCAATTTTAAACAAATGTACATGAGGTTTTATAATCAGGCCAACAAAATGCTTTTAAATTATAATAGCTGCAGTCACCAGCTAGAAAACATGCTTTAAAATATATCTTGAATGTTGGACTTTGAAAAACATATTTTTTAAAAATTCGTTAATGTTAATGGTGTGGGGCTGGGTGGGGTGATGTTGGGTGTGGTGGGATGGGATGCAGGCTGAGCGGAGTGAGTTGTAGGGTTGGCATGCCTATATACTCATTCAAAGCCAAGGCACTCTCGTCAGTTATGTTTGGTAACGTCTTTCAAATTTTTGGCCTGTTTATGAAATCTCGTAGCCGATTTCGCAAAATTTTTGATCGAATTTATTTGACAATTTCTCTGGGATGGTAAAATCACTGCATAATGGCCGCAGCCTTTAATGTTAGCGATTCTCTATTAGTTGCATGACGTTTTGAAGTATATTTAACAGCGCGAGTCATTAACTAAATTACAACTGGATATCTACTGAGTTTCGCGCGCACTGCATGATTCGACGACCTTCTAGTTACACCTAATGCATACTTACAAGATTTAAGGTGTACCATTTCACATGGAAATTCTGTTTTGGTTTATCGATGAAGCCCATATTTAGCTACCATACAACACGACAGGTTTGATCATTTTATCAAAAAATTTTATCCACGTTTCAATCGATGATATGTAATGTTTCTGTAAAGATTTTACCAAGGAAAATAATGCTTTCACCCTTTACTGGCCATTTCCATTTGGGCCTTCTTGAACGACCCATTCGCGGAAAGCTTTATACCCAAGCAAGGATATTTATTGACGACACCAACACCAATGCTGACTATTGTGAATGGTGGTGTTGCTTTGGGACATCATTTGCGGAAAACCATGCAGTTAGTTTTTTCTGTATTTATAGCCAGTTTATTTTTCTGTGAATACATGTAGAACGCATGTAAGCAGTTGTAAACCTTCTTTTGTTTCAGCTACCATGACCAAATCATCCGCAAACAGACGATGATTTACTAGTTTATTATCAATGGATACCGGTTCGCACTTTCGATCAAATTCTCCTTTTATATCATCAATAGGAATTTTGAATAGCGTAGGGAATATCACACAGGCTTGTCTTACACCAATTCTTGATACGGATGGGGTCCAATTCCCTTCCTCGTTTGTGTAGCATAAGAGCTATTTTCGAACAATAATTGAATTGTTTTCAAATTAGACCCACTTACCCCCACTCTCTTTAGTTTCTGGAACAACGTGCATCGATTCACCGAATCAAATGCCATACGAAAGTCGACAAATGCCACGTACAGGTGATTATTCTGGTGCCTGTATCTGTTAACTAATGTTTTCATGATGAAAACACCATCAATGGTACTACAATTTTTTGAAAACCCAAATTCATTATCACTTATTATCCAATTTTCTTCTGAGAAACAAGTCTTTATTGAATATTTTATTGAATAGATTTCCAAAGGAGCTGCACAGTGCAATAGCCATGTAGTTATTTGGATCATGACGACCCCCTTTTTGTGGATGGGCTTAAAAACTGTTTCACTCCATACCTTAGGATAATGTGATTAAAGGTTTGTGTTACTTCATCGACTATAAACGGTACAACTGCCTTAAGAAGTTCGTTTCTTATTCTACCTTTGCATGGAAACTTATTTTTCATACCTTTTAATGCATAATGAACATCGCCTGGTGTAATGTCACCATCCTTGATACTATACTTTATTGCTGATGCCTTGTCATTTGCCAATATACGTGCCTCGTTTCTGTGACCGTCATTGCAGTAGAAATTATTGAAAAATCCACCGATGTGTCAGGATCGAGGTCATCGTAATCCGACATTTTACAGGTTCTCATGTTTTCAATCATATTCCAATACTCACGTGGGTCTGATGTTTCTAAAGACTTTATTTTTGATTCAAAATCCCCATAAAATCTTTTTCGTTTAAATTTTAATTCTCTTTTATATTCCTTCTTGGCTTTAAAAAACTTAACAGCAAGAGAACTATCAAATGGGAAGTTTCGTATCATGCTATCTTATAAAAATGTTTTCTTTAGTACCTTACATTTATCATCAAACCACAGCCGTTTTCTTGTTATTTTGTTATTACATTTCACTCGTTTTGATGCCATGTGATTTACTGCCGTTATACTAGATGTTAGTTTGTGTGTTTCATGATTTTTTCAAGGTAGAATTGGCATGATGCTTCCAATTTTATTAAGCAAAATTCTGTAAACCAGTTACCGATCAGAACAGGGATTGGAATGTCCTTCATTGTATTGAGCAAAAAACTTTTAATCTGTAACTATCATTATAGGCTAAAATATGTATATATCCAGCAACCTCAGTTCTGTTACAAATAGGGTACCACATCACATCTATCTTTTCATACATTATTTCCCATTTGTATCGAAATTGTTGTGGCATTGGCCCACTACAGGTAGAAGCTGTCTATATCCGCCGTTTTAGACATTAAAATCAAGGGTAATGAGTTTTTTAGTCAGTTTAGTCAGTTTTAACCCTTTACCTAGCACGGGCTCGTTTCAAAGAGGGGTCATAACCTATGTTTTGAGAAAATAATGAAAAAATAATGGAAATTGATTGGCGATTTTTGTGAATAGCACTGACCGGTTTTGACCGTTACGTTAGATAAAGGGTTAAATACTGGGGTCAATGCCAGGCTAAGGAGAGAAGAGAAATGGTTCAGGTTTTGCAATCGAACCTAATTTTCATGCTCGATCCTAACAAAAATGTAAAGAGAAAAAGTGAATGTAAAACGATGTCTGAAGATACTTACAGGGCATGTGTGTAATACATGTACACCGCAAATATACATAATAAATTTTAACTCTCCACCTTATCCAAAAGAACAGACGACACTTGGCAAAAAAATACTTGAATAACTACCAATTTTCACCTCAAAAACATGGCGTATGACCCTCGTTCCAGCGAGAGGTCATAAGCTACGTTTTTAAGACAAAAAAAAAATTAAATGACGATTTTAGGTTGATTGCACTGACCCCAAGGCGCACGTTGAAAATATAAATTGGGTTCTCCTACATAATGAATATGGACTCTTCCATTTCCTCTCATTGAACTGACATGGAAGATACCACCAGGGTTTAAAGGGTTAAATATTAAGTCTCAACTCTTTACCTAACACGACTTAAAAAACGAAAGTAACTGTTGCAGAAAATATTTCTTAACCCTTTGCCGAACATGAAAAGCAGACGACACTTGCAAAAAAATTCTTGAATAACAGTTTTTTCTCATTTTTTGCCTCAAAAACAGGTTATGACTCCTCGTTGGAACGAGCCCAACGAGGGATCATAACCTATGTTTTTGAGGCAAAAAATGAAAAAAAAATAATGAAAATTAATTGGCGATTTTTGAGAATAGCGCTGGCCGATTTTGGCCGTTACCTTCAACCAACATACACGATATCAAAATTTGTTATTTTAATTATTTTTTTTAAAAATAGGACGCGAGCTCGTTGCAATGAGGGGATCACATGATGTGGTTTTGTTGAATTTTTTTTGGAAAAATATTTTTCCCAACTACTCAGTTTGCGAATTACGTGAGGATGCGATCAATTCGTTAGACAAAGGGATAAATAATCTGAAATGAATAAACGTTTTCATTTTTTGCATCAGAAACATATTTTATGACCTCTCGCTGGAACGAGCTCGACGTGATCGTTCAGAAAAGATGATTATAAGCTTCATTTTAAAAGAAAAGAGGAATCGTTTAATGCCAGGGGCGCAGAAATCGTTCCGAACTGGGGGGGGGGGGGGGGGGGGGGAGGCGCAACGGCAACAGAATGACACACCCACACACGTATATATATATCAGTGGTGGCTCATGTGCTTAGGCCAAACAAAATTAAATAATTGATTCTCAGGCAATTTTCTTACAACGAATGAGGAAGGGCGGTTTTTATTTTTATTTTTGTATTCCTGATGGAATGGTCGCTGATGCCTAAATCCAGTTGTGAGAGCCTAAAATTAAATACTAGAGCTTCCATGTTGATTTTACTGACAGTTTTTTTTTGTAACAGTGATCATTCAAAACAAAATCAATAATGAACAACTAAAATGGAGATAAAAAATAATAAGGAGTTTTTTAACTGGTTGAGTGCTGGAAGCCACAATCAGGCCTTTCAAAAAATGAGGGTACCAGTGCAAAAGCCAACATTTCCTTGCCCATGTTTCGTATTTAGTCAAACATAAATAATGGTTTGTTTGTACAAATTTGTTCTTTCACAAATTATTGGAGAGTGCTTGTTGGCAATCTCCAATAATTTGTAATAAAACAATTTTTGACAATTTTTGATGAACAAATTCAGACCACCAAAAATAATCTAGCCCTCAACCAGTTAAGTAAATATTTATTTTGTACATACACATGAGAATAACAATACTGTATCAATGTACCTGACATATTACATCGCGATGCGATACCGCTAAAATCACACCCTATGATAGTTTTAAACATTTTGAATTCTGGCTGCGAAATAAATATGACGAACGCGGGCCGAAAAAACGAATGTGCCGTCGCCTGGGAATCAAAAGATTAAAAAAGTTTGTTTAGCCTCATATGGCATAATAGGACACACGGTACACAAATGGAACTAATGCACCTCTGCATTGAGAAAATTATCATTTGTTTTGCTCTTTCTCTCTCCGGAAAAAAACAGTTGGAGTATCGCCGAATGTGTTCTCTGTGTCCCCCATAACACCGTTTCGTAGGTTCCTTGCTAAGGCGAGTTGATACAACCCGATAGTGTCGACGCTAACAATTTATCTACAACGGCGGTGATCACCAAAAGCTACAATAGAAAAGTCGGTAACCAAATATTAATATGAATAACTCTCACCTTCAGTGATGTCGTAATATCGTGAACCTAGTTTCGTGGTTGAGTTAGCTGTATAAGAGTTCAGAACGATCGAGTGCAACTGACATTTATTTTCGGACTTTACGAAGAAAAACGAATAACAACTAACATCTTCGAAACATCTCACAGCGCACCTCAGTTTCGAAATACCAGTATTTGTATATATCAAGGACATCTCGGATATTCTGTCGTTGAAAGATTTCAAAAGACGTCCATACTGTTCTCGACTTGTTTCTTGGCACGACACACAAAGAAAAGTGCAGCAAGCAAGGACACACATGTATCCTGGTGGATACATACTGCCTGTGTCTATCTAGAGATGAATTACTCTTCTTTTGTCAGTGGCATGAGTTGTTTTTTTTTTGTTTTTTAAAATATTTTCAATTAAACAATTATGGCAGAAGAGGTATTTAAAGACATAGAATTCTCTGTTTTGGCAACAGTTGCTTTTAAAATGATTTGAAGCAGGGAACCTTTTGAAACTGTTTTCACGGTAAAGCCTGTATTATGAACCGATGCAATCTTCATGTCTGATGGTTGGCTTCAGTCCTGTTTGAGAAAAACATTCATTTCGTCTATGTACGCATAAATCTTCGATGTAAGTCGGTTGTGCTTTGAAACCATGTTTTGACCTGTGTTAAAAAATAAAACATTTTTGTTTATGAAAACGTAAAAGCAGTGGCGGTGGAACTGAAAGTGCGAGTATGTGCGAGGGGCGATTGTGGGGGCACTAATTACTTTTATTATTTTTTGCCTAAAACATATGACCCCTCGCTTGAAATTATTTGACGAGAGAGGAAGGTCCAATTAAGAAGCAAACAATTGTTGAGAAAAAACCTACGACATCAGTAGAAAGTAAATCCACATATCTGTTTGTTACTGTTAAAAAACGAATACAACAGACAGCCTAGCCCTTTACCCAACGCAGGCGATATCAAAATTTATTATTTTAAATATAATTTTTTAAAATTTTTCAAAAAATTTCAACAAAACCATATCATGTGACCCCTCATTGGAACGAGCTCAATGAGCTCGTTCCAATGAGGGGTCACATGATATGGTTTTGTTGAAATATTTTGAAAAATTAAATTTTTTCAACTGCTCAATTTGCATATTACGCGGGCGGATGCGGGCGATTCATTAGGTAAAGGGTTAGATGTCGAAAATGCTTGAAAGTTTACATCTTTTTGGTTTACATCTTTTCCTCAGAATCAGTAGTGTTTTCACAGATAAGAAGATTACTGCGCGTTGTCGGCGACAAACTGCCACAAAGGCAGTGCAGAAGCACATGAAAAAAAAAACAAAAACAAACAAACAAAAAACAATGTTTCGGTTGATGGGTTTGTATAATGGGAAAGAAATATGGGACAGAAGGATTTCTCCATGTTGCAACTAAACGCACAGCTTTAATTCTATCTGACAGCTAATTTTTGAAACAAGCATCAGTATATTAGAATGCGCGTTAATCGGCTTATCGATGGAACATTACCAATTAAACTGGTAGCATATGACGGACTATTTACGCGCTCCTCACTCTGAACAGAAAATATGTAAACTTTAAAGTATTTTTGACATCTAATGGTCACTATCCGTGAAATTATCTCTCAAATATTGAATAATATTCCAAACTGAAGTTGGTTAGTAAAGATTTAAAATTGATTTTGACTTGTTCTCTATTATCCTGAGTTGTTCTCGGGTTTTGGGGTTACCGGTGTAAAGTTTTGATGTTCAGTAAATTCAAGCTTATTTCTCAGACGGCTATGAATTGAAAGTATATTACCAGTTCAACTTTAAGAAAGAAACTAACGCCATCCGCTTTTTAAATAATAATCGTCATTTTTCCTTTCGCAACATTCGAAGGAGAAGGGGAGGTTTCGTGTTTTAAGTCTGCAGAAATATGTAACTGATGCATAACCAACATTGTCAACGAACACCCCGTCTTCGGTTGATTACCCGTTACCAGTACTCTATCTGTTCTGTTCAGTACACTCTTGAATGGAACCGCTCTTAACCCTCTGGACTCTGGCGGTATCTTCCATGTTAGTTCAATAGAAACAATTCGAAAAGTCAATATACATTTTTGGGGGGTAGACCAATTAACCCTTTACCTAACCTGAAAAGCAGACGACACTTGCAAAATAAATTCTTGAATAACTAATTTTTTTCATTTTTTGTCTCAAAAACATAGGTTATGACCCCTCGTTGGAACGAGCTCGTCGAGCTCGTTCCAACGAGGGGTCATAACCTATGTTTTTGAGACAAAAAATGAAAAAAATAATGAAAATTAATTGGCTGTTTTTGAGAATAGCGCTGGCCGTTACGTTGGGTAAAGGGTTAATAGTTTCAACTTGCAGCCTTGAGGCTGCACGTTGAAAAGTTTGATTGGTCTACCCAACGCCTTCATTTAGCAGCCATCTTACTTAATGGAATTATGACTATTATGTTCCTGGGCCGGAAAAGGGGTTAAGGGCTATGTTAAGAAGAAATCTCCACGTACAACAGAAAATGTTCCTTCCAATAATGAACTATTGGCAGACATTTGCAACTTCGTTTTGGTCAGTACAACTCTTGTGATACATAGGAAAACCTTTACATCCAAAATGAAGAATACAATCGCAAACAAATGACTTTATTATACATGTTTTTTCGAGGCACCCTGCTCAGAGTCACAAACGACGTCTACGAAATAGATGAAATCAAAGTCGTCCAACTTAATTTATTACAGTGTCCCGACGACAAGGCCTTCGATCTTCTTTTCGTTGTCAAAAGTCGCTGTGTATTGTCGACGTTGAGCTCGATTCACTTGGTGCACCACTCCTCAGGTTTGCCATCAGCTTCTTCTAATACACCTTCATCGACCTTGCAATATATAGCGGTATATTTTGAATTGTTGATTGAAATCTTTATTTAAAGTATTTTCCGCTGTATTGATCCTCTCCTTCAAATCTGACGACGATGCCCCTGTAATTGTCATCTGCTCAAGCTTGAAGAGATTCGCCTTGAAAATTCGGAAAGGGAACTTTCTTGACGTATACCTCGGTAGTCACTGAATGGCTGTGGAAAAGACAGAACACCTTCTCATTCTTCCTCTCTTTGAAACCCCAATACAAGTCCCTCAACAACAAACGGTTGTCGCTAGACATACCTATTTTATAAACTTTCTGAAAGAGGCCATTGTGCTTTAACCTTTTACCTAACGTAACGGTCAAAACCGGCCAGTTCTATTCTCAAAAATCTCCAATTAATTTTCATTATTTTTCATTTTTTGTCTCTAAAACATAGGTTATGACCCCTCATTGGAACGAGCTCGTCGAGCTCGTTCCAATGAGGGGTCATAACCTAAGTTTTTGAGACAAAAAATGAAAATAATAGTTATTCAAGATTTTTTTTTGCAAGTGTCGTCTGCTTTTCATGTTAGGTAAAGGGTTAAACGACAAATTTTCTCTCCGTATCTTGTAGCGTACTGGTGGTATCAATTGTGTTTTCAAAGATCTTAGGTCGTAGGCGTCCACAGAGGGGACAGGAGAGGACAGTTGTTCCCTCCTGTATTTTGTAAACAAGGCATTTGGTATATAAATATCCACATACCTCCCATACCCACCTCCAATCTAAAAATTGATTCAGGGGCAGGTGAATACAGGTTTTTCAATCAACCGGACTCAGAGAAGGAAATCAGACCCATATTTCTTGATGTGAAATTTTGTTCTCGTGTCGTAACATTAACTGATAAATAAAAATGGTGGACTTACCATTTTTTATTCGTTGATTCGGATTATTCCCATTGAAGAAATAAGAAATATCACATATCACTATAGTGATATTATTAGTTACGCACTTTGTTAGCGACTTTATATGGTATATATACGGCATTAGTTACGCGCCCAAAATGGAATTAACTGACACCGCATATACCGTATTAGGTCACTTATATGGTTAATATTAAATAATAAAATTCTTACTTCTTTAATGTGAAGCGGTTATCGTCTGTCGACATTTTTTAATGACGAATGAACATAGGGTAGATCATTCTAATTGTCAGCCACACATAGATTAATAATATATAATTTTTACACAGCTTACTCCTGGCGTTTTACAATCAATGAAATTCTCAGAAACGCGTAGGAAATAAAATACACAATTATTTTCAGTAAAGGAGAGTGGATTACTACTAACACATTACCGAAAGGCAAACGCCATTTTTTTTATCGTACGTTCCGAAAGAAACATACAAGAAGCATTAGTAATATTTCAGCTCATGAACCACTGGTGGGAGATGAACTGAAAGGTTGCGAGAACATTTTTGTGTTTCTGCTTGTAAATCCTAAATAAAAGTGAATCCCCCACCTTAATAGGCAGACGGCACTTGATTAGAAGCACTTGCTTTACTGTAAGTTTTTCGCGGTATGTCATGTTCAATAAATTCATTCTGATTCCCCGGCTTCTAAGAGTTAAAGGACACTGTATCATTTTATCGCTGTTTAGTAGTATTTTGAACTCAATTAGATGACAAATATTAACAAAAATGGCTTGAGAAAAACATTATAGTTTGCGGAAAATACTTATACCACCCACCATCCCTGCCTACGTTCCAGGAATTTTTTTAACCCCGACTGAAGGCCCAATTTTGTCACTCTATCTTTATGCGTAGCACTTTTGAAACTGACATTTATCATGCAACAAGCAATCCTCACAAATAACGAGAAAATCAGGACATAAAAGTAATGAGAGAAAAAATCACGAAAATTTATTGTCAAAGAAAATCAAACAAATAAAACTGTACAAATAATCATACACATACAAAATTTGGTCAAAGTATCATCTATTGAAATCAGCCGAGTGCATCTATTTAAACATATTTTATTTACATCATAGTAGATCGGGACTGATGAACAGGTTTGGACCTATATTAATATACGAAGGATGATGAGCAATATCTACAAATACATGTGCAAGTGCGGGTGCAAATTTTATTTGAGTGTTTTTCATTTATTATGTTTTATACCATGAATGATTACCTATTCTACTATACACAAAAAGTCTATGACATGAATTTTAGCTTTACACACCAACCATGGTGAACACGCCACCAATGAGATTTCAGTAGTTAAAAATTACACCTACAGTGGCGCAACATCGAAGTTGACCTTTGGAGATCTCGTCCAGACTGCAAACTTGTCTACATTTATCGCTCGCCGCCTCGCGAAGAGTGAAATGAAAGCGGCAATTATTTATTTCGTTTTAAATGAGTTTACCTCAGAAGATAGAAGCACTTAACAAACATACGTTGTCTCATGTTAATAAAGCATCCATAACTCAAAATATTATGTTATTATGTTATTAAAATGAAAAAGGCCCCGTGATTTATGCGTTTCTTTTTCCATTTGGTTTCGGCGATAAAATTGACAGCGGACGTACCGCCCACCGGTACTCATGTAAACAAAACAGATTCAAACGTATGTACGTCTGCTGCTCAGTAAAATCGAGAAAAACAATAGAGACTCTTAATAATCTGGCGATCATGGTATAAATGAAATACACCCAAAAGTACCTTAGTGTATCAAATGTTCACCACTCGTGGCGAAGTGGTGTTTACCGCGCGCCAAAGGCTCGCGGTTAACACCATTTCACCATTTGTGGTGAACATTTGGTACACCAAACTACTTTAGGTATATTCTATATCACTTCCATACAACGGTCATTATAGTTCTGATGGCTCATCTTACTTTACACCTTGGTTCTTTTATCATATCGGGAGTAATAAGCACCTTGAGATACCTAATGGGACAGTTGACCGTGAGGCGTGTTTTCAGGGCTCGTGATTCGAACAGCTCTTGTCCATCGAGAACACCTCCGACCGTGACCGTTTAATGGACGACAATTACAAAGTGTAATCCACTAATCGACCTACCTGTCGGCATTTATGCATCGGAGCAATCTGTTGCGAGCTGTAACACCTCCCGGCTAAGTGGCTCGGCGTTCGAATCTACGAAAACCTCCAAGCACGTCAGCGACAATTACATATTCACTCTATGCACAGCCAAAATTTTGAGACAGTTCTCCTAATGGAGGATAACATAACTGACGGAAACTTGTTTCCTAAACCTCCCCTATGCACCACCGAACGATTGTTTTCCCAATTCGGCCCATCGAGTTGCAAATAGGTATCGACTAGAAGTAAGACAAAGTGATAGTCATTTACATAGAAGCAAATGGGATACATTGCAATCTACTCTACATAGTATTTCTCATCTTGGGAAAAGAGGGTCAGAAACAAGTGTGGAACACCCCAACAGTTAAAGTGTTTCCTTACACGAAATAAGTAGGGAGGATCAGCATACCAAGATTTCGTAGCTGTATGGATTGGATTGGTACGAAATGAGTAAGGAAGCACTGTAAGGATGCCACAGTTGTGTCGTTCGATCTTGCACATGACATTAATTTTCAATGTAGACTTCAGTTTTAAGATCAAAGATAAATTAATTAATTAACCCTTTGAATCTAGTGGTATCTGCCATGCAAGTTCAATGGCAGCAATTATAAGAGTCCATATTCATTATTTGGGATAGACCAATCAATATTTTCAACGTAAAGCCTTGGGGATGATCGTTGAAAATATTGATTGGTCTATCCCACGCATTTACTGAACAACCATCCTATTTACTTACGTTATGACGTACCATATTCTTGGCCGGGAAAAGCGGCCAATCCGCTTCAAATGGTTAACCCTTTACCTAACATGAAAAGCAGACGACACTTGCAAAAAAATTCTTGAATAACTAATTTTTTTCATTTTTTGTCTCAAAAACATAGGTTATGACCCCTCGTTGGAACGAGCTCGACGAGCTCGTTCCAACGAGGGGTCATAACCTATGTTTTTGAGACAAAAAATGAAAATATTTTGAAAATTAATTGGCGATTTTTGAGAATAGCGCTGGCCGGTTTTGGCCGTTACGTTGGGTAAAGGGTTAAAGCGATTGGTTGACAGGATGTACTCGCACCGATTCAATTATCATTACGTTATCCGATTCCGAAGCTTCTGTGTCACTACGTAGAAACATTTTACAAGAAATGTTAAGAGAACTATTCAGTTTAGAAATAGTATGCGCCTACTTTCATTGTACACTGTGCACACTATGAAGAAATGGTTTGGGTGTTCATAATTATGGCTGCATATACAGATGAATCGTCAGTCGGAAATCGGTTAAAAAGATGTGCTTTCGGGTCATTGCATCCATGGCGTAGTCTAGATTGGAGAATCTGGTCCCGTCGAGAGTTCACATAAAAATATTTAAGGGTTGTCATAGATGTATTTTTATTGAGTTTTTAAAATGTAATAAAGTATCTAAATTCCTGGTCTGGTTGTCAGGATTATTCCATAACCTTGTCGCTGATGGAAGATAGCTGTCCGAATAAAACTGAGTTCTCAGTGTTATCGCTCTCAGACTATTGACATTTTTTATTGAGTACCTTGAAATTTGAAAGACGTGTCTTGGTACAAGGAGGGAGAGGTACGCAGACGTTAAGTTGTTCAGCATCCTGTAGAAAATGGACAATTTATGGTTTCTGCGTCTTTCACGAAGCGCTACGAAATTTGTTTTTTCTGTAAACGAGTTCATGGTTCGTGCCACTTATTGTACAGATTGAATGCATTTGTAAATTTTCCAGTATTTGAGCTTTATTTTCAGCACACACTCTCCATATAACGTAGTCGAAAAGTGGGAGTGTGAAACTTTTATTTATTATTTCTAATGATTTACGTGGTCACCTATGTTTTAAACTTCCGAGGCAGGTAATCATTAGACATATTCGTCCTACTAATTTGTTTATACGAATATCCCAACCACCATTATTCTGGAAGTATAGATCTAGATGTTTATGAGATTCCACATCCCTTATTAGTTCATTGTCAAAATACAGAAAGGGATTGTGGGCTTGCATAGCTTTACGAAATATATTCATACTTACAGTTTTTATAGCATTGAAGTCGACATGCCAAAGTTTTGTCCATTTGCAAATCTTGTTTAGGTCTTTATTTAAAATTCCACTCGCAGTTTTATCGTCGTCAACAATTAAGTACAGGATCATTGAAGTATAACAGAAACAAGAGCGGCCCACTACTGAACCTCGAGGAACACAAGCTGTTTTTCTTTTGATTTCCAACTTTTGACCATTTATGCACACGCATTGCGCTATGTTTTCAAGATACCCTTGAAACCATGACAATATTTCGCCCCTTATTTCCAAACAATACAGTTTATGTAGGACCTTTATGTCATACACGATCAAAGACTTATACTTATGTCACAGATAATCAATTTTACCTCTTTACCAGCATCGAGTGCTTTCGCTAAGAAATTATTTATTTCCATTAACCTTCTACCCAACGCAGACGATATCAAAATGTATTATTTTAAATATCATTTTTTATTTTTTTTGAAAAGATTTCAACAAAATCATACCATGTGACCCCTCATTGGAACGAGTCGACGAGCTCGTTCAAAGAGGGGTCACATGATATGATTTTGTTGAAATTTGTTGAAAATAGTATTTTCAGCTGCTGAATTTGCATATTACGCTGTCGGTGTTGCCGATTCGTTTGGTAAAGGGTTAACTGGTAGACTGTGCTATCGCCTGGTATGATTCCAGACTGATAATTAGTCAGTAGTTCATTATAAGTTATCTCCGCCAACATGTACGGTATATGGAGATTTAATACCTGGATGTCGGTTTTTAAACACCGAGCCGCAGGTGGTGTGTTTAAATGAGACATCGAGGTATCAATCTCCATATACCGTACATGTTAGCGGAGATAAGATCAAAGTTTTTGAGTTATGGATTATTCGAGTGGCTTCCGTCACCATTTGTTTCATGCTATAGACATCTTGTTGGTATTTAATTTTGGGACGAATGGTACAAAGACAATCTATATTAAATTCTCCTAAGATGATGCATTTTGGGAATAAATTTTGTCTAGCTAAAGAGAACTTTTCGTCTATTGGACTCCAGTATTATGTATTGGAAGAAGGTGGTCGGTAAAAGGCACATATCACAATATTCTGGTCAAAATGGTTCACTTCGACTCAAATTGCCTCAAGTCCTGGTACCTCAAAGTCTGCCCTTCTATTGAAAGAGATGGTATTTATTTATTTATTTATTAGGGTTTAACGACACTTTAACAGACTAGGTCATATCGTGTCGGGGAAGGTTTTGAGGGTGGATGAAGCCGGAGTACCCGGAGAGAACCACCGAGCAACGACAAGCTGTCAGCTGCTCCCCAACATCGTAACTCCGCACTACAGAACAGGCAGGGTTAGATTGGTTGAAGACATGCGCACCATCGGCGTGCAGTACGCCTTAGTGCACGGCGTCATCGTGCCCCCATGTGGACAATCGGGGTGAAGTGCCTTGCCCAAGGACACAACGCGGGAGTCCGAATCGATCACTCAGACGGTCACCCATCCAAGGACTAACCGGGCTCGACGTTTCTTAACTTCGGTGATCTGACGAGAACCGGTACCGCAAAGCCACCGCGCCCTCAAATAAGATTTCGACAATATATTAAAACCCTGCCTCCTCTACCTGAAGCACGATCCTTTTTGGTAAAACTGTAACCGGGAATTTGAGGGGTGGATATATCTGGATTCAAAAATGACTCTGTTATACAGAATATGTCATATTTGGGGAGTTCCGCATGTATCGAATGGACTTTATCTCTCAATTCCCAGCAGTTAACGTGCACTATTGATAAACGTCTGGGGTCCTGAATTTGTTTGAATGTCACCCCCAAGAATAATCAGATAAAATAGCATGGCACGGATTCCCAGGACGCCAAATGCGGAGGTGAGCAGGATCAAGAAGAAACAGTTCAAACTGTGACCTTTATTTTGGGAACGTGACCCGAACCGACATCTGTATTCTTCTATGTTAATACCCTTTAGCGTGGGTTTTTATTAAGATTCGAGTGAGTTGAGGTGATCGGTTGGCTCTGGTCTGGTCAAACAGCTCAATGTGAGTCTCGGGTCACAGAAAACACGCAGATGTCCGAGTAAATATACAAAACAGGCAACATTGTACAATAAAAATAGAATTTCTGTATATAATTAGTTGGATTGTGTTTCAGCGGGGTGTACGGGACTGTACTACTCTTCTGAGATTCATATTTCCTGAGGTTGAAAGCCGAAGGAAATACGAATCTCATAAGGGTAGTACAGTCCCGTACACCCCGTTGAAACACCGTGTGACGAATTTATTGCCCTGCCCTTCAGTGCGCCGAATTTTGTTTTATTATATAATCCACAAACGGCATTCCAGTGACGAAAACCTTCGCAAAAAATGAGAAACTGGAAGAAACTCTTTTCTTTATCATTCAAAAAGAACGCTAAAACTTCGGAAAGGAATAGTTGAAACCTAAAACAACTTGAAAATGTCAACCGATAAACTTTTTATTAAGATCTCTTCGTCGGAATGACAAGCAAAGAGTTTGAGAGACATTTTGACAAGCAGACGAAAGAATTTTATTTGATTTGGAGTTATTTCCCTTTGATTGAACTCAATTATTTGGGAGCCTTCAATTCAAGAATATTGGGAAATGGCTCGTCGTTATTATTGTGGGACATGAGTTGATTATTAGTGTTTTATTCTACAGAGTGGTGCAGTGTGCGTCTTGGAGAATGGGGACACTGTATTCAAAGTTGTACAAGTACTTTAATAAGTTTCGCGGAAGAGACAACTCATATAAGGAGGTGGCATGTTTTTCGAATCCGCAAAGATCTGTAGTGTAGAAACACCACAACAGAATCCCTCTTCTTGAGAGTAAAATCAGACGTTGAAGGTATGTACACATGTTTTATTTCAAGTGTTTGGAATATTCTCATGAAACAATATTGTTCTCATTTTGTTTATGAGTCTGAATGTTTATTATTACTAACGAAATCGTTTGAGGCGATGGGTGAAAGGAAAATCTGCGAAGTGTACAATAGAATGTCTGTAGCGTTGGCCTACACCCTGTATAGATGCCACTTGGTATTCTCCTCCACCTCGTTTGAACTTAGAACAACCGGTTGGAGTTAAATGTACCGCACTGAATGCTTATATAATTTTAAAAGGGTAATAAACAGTAACACACATAAACATCGTGGAGTGCACAAGTGATAACACTCTGCCGTAAGTATAAGGCTGATACTGATAGGGAAACAACTTCCCGGCTTTTCAATTTATTTGCATTTTAAAAAAAAAACTGATCAGCGTGGCTTAACATAGGTTGTCATTACGGTTTTATACCGTTGGGTTAACCTACTTATTCTTCTGACTATTAAGTAATTTACTGTCCTAAAGTAAGTATTGCAGCACACATAAATGGTGGAAAAGTTTTGTGGCGTGCCCCCTGAACTCCCCTCGGCCTCGCCGTCTCTGATTCGACACAACCTTCCCATAACTAATTTACGAAGTTGCGATTACGATGTATGCTAGCCGGTGATCAGAGATGACATATGGAGATTTGTGCAACTTGGAACCACTAGCGCAAGTGTACACTGCATGGTCCGGCTATATGTACTGGGTAAGGAAAGGTGTTTAATTCAAAATTTAGATAGAAGATTAAATATCTATTTGACAGATAAATCCTGTAAACACGCTAACGACGTCACATGAAATGTGAGTCCATTTGTTTCCAATCAATTTCCATGGCATAAATGCTGCACAATCCAAGTCCGAAAGGTTGGGTGGCAAGAGCTGCCACGATGACCATTTTATTATACTGCCAGCGTAGTTTCTGAAAACGCCCTCATTCATTTCATCGTTTGCGTCGATGTGAACTGCTTGAACGAACATGTATTGTGCTGAAAGACAAAATGACAATAACAGGTTGAGTGCTGGAAGCAAACATCAGGGCTTTTAAAAAATGAAGGTACCAAAGCAAAAGCAAACATTTTCCTTGATAATGTTTCATATTCAGTCAAATGCAAAGGATATCTTGTTTATATAAATTTGTTTTATCATAAATTATTGGAGAGTGCCTGTGGACACTCTCCAATAATTTGTAATAATTAATAAAACAATTTTCGAAAAGCACGTTCAGACCAATAAAAATAATCTAGCTCTCAATCATTTAACGTTTCTGTATATTTAGTGAGTATATCAATGTTTTTTGATAATAAAAATTTTTTTTTGATCCTTTCAGGGCTTAAAATTAACGCGAGAATCAGAATCGATTCTCGCAAGGAAAACAATGAGAATCAACTTTGATTCTCGCAAAAATGTTATTTTATTCTTGCCATTCTTTGTTCCCTCATAATACGGTAGCGCAGCCAAGACTCTACACTAGAAACCGCAGCCAAGCTGCTACTGTAACAGCCACCAGCGAGACCAGCAAAAGCCAGTGTGTTGAAACATGTGTTCTCCGTCTACACGCAAGGCATGGCACTCACCAAAATTGATATTAAGTCAATAATTAGTGTTAAGCTCAGGTTTTTTTAGGAACTGCAAATTGGTTCTCGCATCAGGAGTTCAGGCGAATCAAAATCCAATCAGGCAAATATTATGCCCTCATTTCAAACCCGGATGAATCCTTTTCAGAACTTACATAATGTTTTTGTTAATATTTCATGATTTTCCATGAATGTTTTGGTGTTTGCTTTAAAACATAGTTTATGACCCCTTGCACTGAATCCGACGAGCTCGTTCCATTGGGAAAAATAAAATTTGAATAGCGATTTTTTGTGAAAAGCCGACAACGCCCCCCCTCCCCCACCCCCCACCCCCTCCAGCCGCAACCCCCCCCCCCCCCCCCCAACAAATACAAACCAAAAACAAAAGCAACCTAACGTCTGGTAAAAGGTAATATTCGCATATCGTTGAAATTTCGCAACAAGCTGTAAAATACGATTTAACCCTTTCAGCTCGTAAGACCGACATTTCGGTTCAAGTCCCATTTTTGTCTTATTTTAACAGGTCTATCCACGGGACTTAGATGATAACATAATAACAGCAGTCTGCAGCCAGACGGCTGTAGAGTGCAGCAATTATTTTATCCTCCCTGTATATTGACACTGGACTGACCCATTTTACCGTAAGTGTACACAAGGGCGATACCATTCCAGGAAACGAGGGTTTAAAGGGTTAATGTCTTATACTATTGAAAATATATAAAAAACTTTCTCCTCGCGAAAAAATATAAATACAGACCACGACCAGGGCCTCCAGATTACCATCATTCGCGTCTTTAGTTCTCGATGATCTCAGGAAATTTAACGTCCCGCCCACCCCCACACACTTTTGCAAGGCTGTGTTTTTGTCTCTTACTGTGCCCTATGTGGTCTCCCTCCACACAGCTTATCGGATTTTCTCGAACCCCAAACATGTGAAATATGGGAAGGTCACTGGTTATTCCCCTCCCTTCCTCAATACATTAAATTGTTCCCTGTGTCGGTGCGTCTTTTATAAAACAGCCGTGCTGACCAACAACAGAAAGAGATTCGTGTACTTCAACAATTTGTGTGGTCGTATTATTATTATTATTGAGTGCCGACTACGGATTCAAGTAGTATAGCACGTATGAATCGTGCCCCATTACCCGGACTTTTGGGGGTGCAGCTAGTGTTAAATTCCCATAGGAACCGGACTTTTGGGGGTGCAACTTTTGGGGGTGCAAAAGTACGGCTCCTTGCAGCTAGATCCGCCAAATGGTGTAGTACTGCATATATAGTATGCTATGGTATGTATAGTGATATATGTACGCATGGGGATACAGGTATATATTATGGGTAAGTGATGGAAAGATGATGGGACAATTGGATTTTCTTGAAAGTTTTTTCCCGCGAAACGGTTGACGTTGCTATTGACGTCGTGACGTCATGATACGCGCGCGACGTCATAGAGATGCTAACCGCTGTTATTGTCCAGTATACAATCTGACATAACGTAATTCGAGTCAGGGTATGTCGGGCTTCTCGTATGGGGTGTGGTTATATGGTAGTAGTGGTATATATCCGTGTTGGTATACTATAAGCCCTTGGGTCTTCATATTATGCTATGTCTGCAATAGCCAGGTCAAGCAGTATTGTGGGCATGGGGGTCATGTATGGTCGGGCAGTGCGGTATTGGCGAGATAGTCCTTGGTAGTTTAAATTGGACAGTATAGGATGAATGGTCTGTTAGCCTATTACCCCCTTAGTACAATTAACCTACCGAATCCTTTGTATTATCTTATGGCTGGTATTGGTAGTTCGTAATGCTAGATCAGGCAGTATTATAATCGTTTGTTTAGAAGTAGGGCTTAGGAGGCATTGAATGTACCGCTGTAGGTCCCCTGTTAGTCCTCGAATGACTCTTAGACTCATTTCAGAAAAAAGGGATTCCATAGCCACAGGCGTTTTCGAAAAAGGGATTCCACAAGTGGGATTCCAAAAAGGGATTCCAAAAGTGGGATTCCGTCTTATGTCGAGTGACTCGCAACTATTGCTCGAATGACTCGAATGCCATCGAGCAAATAAGCTATCGAGCAATTGCTCGATCGAGTGACTCCTCGAACGACTCGACGACTCATTTCAGAAAAAAAGGATTCCATAGCCACAGACGATTTCGAAAAAGGGATTCCACAAATGGGATTCCACAAAGGGATTCCATAAGTGGGATTCCGTCTTTTGTCGAGTGACTCGCAACTATTGCTCGAATGACTCGAATCCCATCGAGCAAATGAGCTATTGAGCAATTGCTCGATCGAGTGACTCCTCGAACGACTCGACGACTCATTTCAGAAAAAAAGGATTCCATAGCCACAGGCGTTTTCGAAAAAGGGATTCCACAAATGGGATTCCAAAAAGGGATTCCATAAGTGGGATTCCGTCTTATGTCGAGTGACTCGCAACTATTGCTCGAACGACTCGAATCCCATCGAGCAAATAAGCCAACGAGCAATTGCTCGATCGATTGACTCCTCCAACGACTCTTATCCTCATTTCAGAAAAAAGGGGTGCTGAAGGCCATATGTTTTTCAGAAAAGGGGTGCCAAAATTGGGGTGCCTGGGGATATTGCCCTTGGATATAGGCTTTTATTATATAGTAGGGAGATAACTCTGCATAGAGATTATTGGAAATCAAGCAATCTGATTGGTTAGTTATATAAATGAAACAACAAGAGTACTTGGAATAGGGTAGGAACTACTGGTATTACGTACCACCTTACCAGTAACAGGATGATACAAAGCATTTGATAGGTTAATATCATCAACGGTTAGGATTGGACCTACAGGGGAATATACCAACCATACTCTGCTGCCGTTCTGTATTACCAGGCATTGACCCCACCCCAGAATACCGCTCAATAATATGATGCACCTGGTGGATCAGTAGTACCAAGGTCAGCAAGAGACCTACGGAGATATATACAGCCTATGCTATACTACCGTTCTAAACTACCAAGCATTACCCCCACAAAATCATTAGGTCTACCATAACGTACTACATGTACCAGCCATATAATAAAATAAAGCAATCGGTTGGTTAATAGTACCAAGCACTAACAGGGGCCTATAGGTGTATATACCGCCATACTATAGTACCGTTCTAAACTACCAGGCAGTACCCCTACCCACAATACCCCTATGCCTAGCATTGCATACTACCTATACCAGTCATAGGATAACAGGAAGCATCAGGTGGATTAATAGTACTAAGGGCTAACATGGGTCCTGCAGGGGCCCACAGAGGTATATGTCGTCCTTACTATACTGCTGTTCCTATACTGCCAGGCATTACCCCCACCTCCACAAAATCACTAGGCCTACCATAACATACTACATATACCAGTCATATAATAAAACAAAGCAATCGGTTGGTTAATAGTACCGAGCACTAACAGGGAGCCTATAGGTGTATATACCGCCATACTATAGTACCGTTCTAAACTACCAGGCAGTGCCCCTACCCACAATACCCCCATGCCTAGCATTGCATACTACCTATACCAGTCATAGGATAACATGAAGCATCAGGTGGATTAATAGTACTAAGGGCTAACATGGGACCTGCAGGGGCCCACAGAGGTATATGTCGTCCATACTATACTGCTGTTCTATACTGCCAGGCATTACCCCCACCCCCACTCCACAGTACCACTTGACCTGCCATAACATACTACCTATACCAGTCATAGAATAATACAAAGCAATAGGTTGGTTAACAATACCGAGGACTAACAGGGGATCTACAGCGGTACATTCAATGCCTCCTAAGCCCCACTTCTAAACAAACGATTATAATACTGCCTGACCTAGCATTACGAACTACCAATACCAGCCATAAGATAATACAAAGGATTCGGTAGGTTAATAGTACTAAGGGGATAATAGGCTAACAGACCATTCATCCTATACACACTAAAAACTAAAGTGTTAAAACTGACACTTCCAAGGTGTTAAACCCATTCTTACTCTTAGGGTTTGATTTTAACACTCAAAGTACAATGCTTCAATCACTTGGACATTACAATCGTCAGACATCTGAAACTTGAATGGATGGCACTTCCCGTGTGTCTAGCATTGGTGGTTCTTCCAGAATCGTCCATAATTTGATTTGCGCTTGGTGGGTACATAATTAAAAGGACACAACGCAGATGACGCGGATCAGGCTCGAGAGTTCGAGTCTGATCCGCGTCATCTGCGTTGTTTCCTTTGAAGTGTCGCGACATTACACTTGTCAAGTGGTATTTTTGTAACACCTGTCAAGTTCTGGGATATCTACACTTGAACAAAGTGCTAGTTCAGCACTTAGTAAGTATTAAATACAGCATTTCAAGTGTAGTTTTTAACACTTTAGTTTTTCGCGTGTACTGTCCAATTTAAACCACCAAGGACTATCTCGCCAATACCGCACTGGCCGACCATACATGACCCCCATGCTTACAATACTGCTTGACCTGGCTATTGCAGACATAGCATAATATGAAGACCCTACCATATAACCACACCCCATACGAGAAGCCCGAAAAACCCTGACTCGAATTACGTTATGTCAGATTGTATACTGGACAATAACAGCGGTTAGCATCTCTATGACGTCGCGCGTGTATCATGACGTCACGACGTCAATAGCAACGTCACCGTTTCGCGGGAAAAAAACTTTCAAGAAAACACAATTTTCCCATCATCTTTCCATCACTTACCCATAATATATACCTATATCCCCATGCGTACATATATCACTATACATACCATAGCATACTATATATACAGTACTACGCCATTTGGCGGATCTAGCTGCAAGGCGCCGTACTTTTTCACCCCCAAAAGTTGCACCCCCAAAAGTCCGGTTCCTATGGGAATTTAACACTAGCTGCACATCCAAAAGTCCGGGTAATGGGGCACGATTCATACGTGCTATACTACTAATTCAGTTCGTTCACACGAATATTCAGTTCGTTCTCACGAATTCTGTTCGTTCGCATAAATTCATCTCGTTCCCACGCATTTACTTCGTTCGCACGAATTCAAATCGTGCGCACGAATTCAATTCGTTCGCACGCATCCAGTTCGTTCGCACGAATTCAATTCGTTCGCACCAATTATGTTCGTTCTCAAGAATTCAACTCGTGTGCATGAATTTTTTTTTTGTATGCCAGATGCGGGGTGCCATACATCTCGTAGAAGCCTGGGAAATATCACTAAACTAATTTAACATGAAAAGTCAGGTAGTGGGTCCTAGTTCGGGGTGTACCCTCTGAATTTTCAACTGTACCCTCATCGCTCTTTAACCCTTTTACTGTCACGTGCACTTTAGCCATATATGGAGAACCTCTTTGTACGCCTGTATGCGAGGAAGTTTAATACAATTTATGACATACTTGACACTCTGTCATCTGATTAATTGTTGGAAAAGGGCTTTTTGAGCCCTTTCCAACAATTAATCAGATGGTAGGTCTGGTCACCCGAATGTAGAAATAATCATAAAATAGGTGACAATAGCCGCTCTCGTTAGCGTAAGTGTTAATTGACCATGAAGTGGTTTGGGTCGATTATAATGTCCCTTGAGTGGAACAAAGTGCCTTCTGCAATCCAGTGCAACCCTGTTCCACTCAAGGGGCGATGACATACAATATAACGCACCCTTATAAATTAAGTAACATTGGGGCTCTGCGAATCACATATTTTCGATTCGAATCTCGAATATTATTATTCGATATCGAATCGAACCTCAAATAAAATACCGCCGCCTTGAAGTCCCGATTAATAAAATATCCCAACTACATCATCAAGGCATGCCTTCATCGAAGGCATGCTTTCGTGATGTAGTTGGAATATTACCCAGAAAGGATTTTTGTTCAAAACAGAAACGGGTGCGACAGGGCTTATTTATGTTTTATCGAAATTTGGGAGAATCCATTTGGATCCACGCCAGTGTGGTTGATCCCATTCAGCTGAACCCCTGTTGTATACTGATAACACATGTTAGCACTTTACCCAACACAGCTTTTTATTTTTTAACATTTAAACTGAATTTGATAATTAAAAAAAAAAAAATAAAACAATATTTATCAATAAAACCTTAAAATATGGATGTCATCGGAACCGGATCACTAAGCCGGTTCCAATGACAGCCATATTTGTACAATTTTATTGAAAAAGTGTCAGGATATTTCAGGCATGTGAGCCTTGTATTGGTTAATTTGCCGCTGCTATGTGTAGGTAAAGGGTTAAATTGACTTTTCACGGGAACCCCGGGAGAGCGGCAACGGGTTTCTACATGGATTCTTGCTGGCTTCGTTGCGCGAATCTTTGCGTGAATTGATTCTCGGATTTTCGTCGAAATATAAGCCATGTGCGAGAATTCTATCCCGGGCACTACTACACGGGGCTTGCCGCCAGCAACGTGAGCTCATCGTCGACACTGCTTGGGAACTTTAAGTTTGCTTTCAGTATTGGTAGTAACTGGTGGAACTGAAATTCTTATGGATGGTGGCATGGGTACAGATGCTTTTTACATTAATATAGCGGAACTTACACTCAGTCTTTATTTTCGACATTATTTATGTACAATTTCTATCTTAGCTATATGTTTTGTGAGACGACTAAAATGACTGATACCAAGAGAAATTCCAGTGAAAAGGTTCGAAGGAAAACGAATCGGACAGCCGATTTAGAATCGAACCGAACACCAACCCAAGGTTCGAAATCGAGTCGAATTGAATCTCGTAGCTTCGCAGGGCACTTAGTAACATGTACTGGAAGGGTCCCTTTAAATAAAAAATCTATCCGTAAGGTTCTATGATACGTAGGCCTAATATTAGAAAATAATAACAATGATCTTCTTTTCACATCCACTATATTTTCGAAGTCATTATTTACCACTTAAGTTGGGTAGCCAAGGGCATCATGTGAGAACGCATCTGATTGGTCGTTACGCATCTGACTGACGTTATGACGTGAATGGAATGGTCTGACAGAAAACAGCGTGAAGTAAGAAAGCAAACAGACCACCGAATGTTATATTTTTTCTTTAATTATATCAGTTTCATCCATACAATAATTGCAGATATTTATTCTATTTGTCGTGAATTTCAGTTTGCCGCGAGTGAGTGACATGCCCTATCTCCTCAGCCTCTACGGGCCCTATCGACTTCAAACTCGGCAGGGTGTATGTTTTTCTGTCCGATGTAACGCAATCGACATGTTTGGTGGCAATATTTTGCTTTATTTTCCCGAAATATCGGCAATTATGTCGCATTTTGTTCTTTTCTGCATTCAGACATCAGTCGAAATTGAAATTGTGTAGAGTTGCTTCCCTTGGACCACTGTAAACAGATATGAGTCGCCCTTAAATTTCTCCTGGGAACGGGGTGTTCCGGGGTATGGGGTACAGTGCGGAATTGTTGGTCTGTGATGCGCGATAACACCTTTCCATTATCTGTTTCGGGGTTGAGGTCAAATAAGACTCAAATTTCTTTTCAAGTTTGTGAATGGGGGAAGTCTTCATAAATAATAAGTATTGTATGGTCTAATTAATGTGTAACTAAGTATAACTATTAAGGTTATACAATCAGTATACCATTATTTATTTTTGTTTGTTTATTTTTTGTCTTTATTAATTACTGTCCCTGAGACCTGACAACCGTTACTTATTCCTAGTTTCTTATTCGACATTCGTTATCAACCGATAAAATCGGTTAACAACTGATGTCGAATAAGGAACTGGGAATAAGTAATGATTGTCGCTTCCGTAACCTGTCGAAAAACTGTAGATGACACGGGTCCACCCAATAGTTAACTTAATAAATTAAGTTTAATCATGGTATAAATACAGAACACAACTCAGGTAGAGCACACTAAAAAAAAACGATTTGAAAAACTAGCCGCCAAAAATCTCAACCGTTTCCTTGACCGCGAACTGATATCCGAACTAAATGACATCAGCGCATGCCGTCAAAAAAAAAAAAAATATGAAAAACAAAAACTTACCCCACCACCCCCATCGATACAAAGGATAGGAGTACCAAATCCGTCAAACAGAGTAGGGTCACTGTCCAGCAATATACCATAGGCAACTATAAGGTGGCCGGCATGTTCCCGGGTTGCTAACTTTCATTTTTTAGCGGATATTAAACTTAGGTGCCCGGTGTTGTAGCCGGGATATCTTGCTCAGTCAGTATCGTGAAACAAAAAAACTAGCGGACAATAAATTTCGGTGGCCGGTCTTGTAACCGGGATGTCTCGCTGAGTTGTTATCGTCTAAAATATATCAGGGTGAGAAAGTGGACGTTATAGGGTGGGGAAGGCATACCACACCTTCCTTTCTCTTCTTTCAGATTATTCAACAGACAAACAGAAAATACCTAGGATACTTAGGCTCAGACACTCCTACACACCAACCGATGCAAGACCAAAGACTAACAGGCAGACTGCACTTGCCCGAAGACCCGACTGGGCCACTGATCAAAAAACGATCAACCACCGATGGTCATCTAGCAAACCAATCAACCGAATCTACACATGAAACTAACCAAGGAGCATGAAGCAGACTATACTTCTCCTGAACGGCTACACAGCCTACAAACGACAGACCATAAAGTGCAGACTATACCTGCCTGAAAAACACAAACACCAATACCAGGAGCCTTCTCTTTACACTTTCCTCATCTACTCGTCTGCTGCGAACGGACATGATGTTGATGATACTAAATCCCCCAACGTTAAAGAGGATCGAGTGGGGCTTGTCCTACACTAGTACAGCGTCCCTGCGCGCCTTCGCCGCGCGGTTCCTTTCCTTCTGTTGTAGAGTACGGGGTGCAGTATTTAAGACCCTCGTTGCAGTCCTTCCTGTATTTCACGAGCGCTGTTGATTCCAGTCCTGGTAATCGACCCTCATTGTGTTCTGTCTTAAGTCTACTTTCAACGTAACTAGTTGCTGGTGTACTTATAGAATGACCCAATGATTATAACACAGGCACTCGCCGTACTGGCAGAATATATATATCATACTATCAACATTGAAAAGCATGTTTTTCTTAATGTTGATAATATAATATAATATATATTTTATTGAATATATAATATTCTGGAATGACAAGAGTATTGGAAGCACGAGCGCGTTCCAATGAGGTGTCATAACCTATGTTTTAACGCCAAAAATGAAGAAAATAGTTATTTAAAAATTTTGTTTGCAGGTGTCGTCTGCCTTTCGTGTTAACCATTAACCCTTCAACCAGAGCAGCACTCGTATTCACTCCTATATATTGTCAGAGATATGGAGCTGAAATTTAGCACCTATTTCATCATATGGAGAAATTAAATTATCAAATGAAAACAGTTATATTCTGTCCAGTATGGAAAATAAGATTACAGTCAGTTTCAAATGCACAATTAATACATGTTTTAGACCGAAAAGTTGGCGAGGAATACGGAAGTCATCAGACTATCTTGTCATATTTTACTCACCAGTAGCCATCTTTGTCCCGAGCCAGCTGTTCATTGCTGAATTTTGTATCTCCAATAAATGACCACCATCCAAGCCACATCTTTTCCAACCATCTCTCCAGACAACATTTTTAGCGTAGATTTTGTAGCACAGGTTCAGATATGACTCGTACGTGTAACCTAGTTCGGTGGCCCAGTTAGGACATCCTCTAAGCGTATCTACAAAACAAAAAAAAAAACAAAAAAAAAAAAAAAACAAACAAAAAAACTGCTGTGAGGATAGTCAAAGATTTTGAGTAGAGTACTTGAGTGAGTTTGAATTTTACAATTTAAATGTATAGATGTGACGACGGTTTATGAGACCGGCAGTGATCACGCTGGACATCCTGTAAAACCTGCATCAGGCAAATACCATGTAAAACCCGGTGTGGGCAGCCTTTTGACGATAAGCGAGTCCGTTGTACGTGAAATTTTGTGATAAATACGTTTTTCTCTGAACGAATTCCGAGTTAACATTATTGACTGATGAACTCAGCATCTACAGCATTTCAATAGTTTGTTGAAGAAGGTTCCATTTTGGTTACAAAACTAAATGGATGGTGATAACATGCATTCTGTATCTCAGTGCAGAGTGTTTTCGTTACGAAATAGAGTAGTGTGGTGTTATGGATGTAGACAATTGGACAGTGCTCCTTTGATAAAGACATTTTAGGAAACTAAATCTTACTTCATAACAAAATGTGCCGGATTTAAGTAAGAACATACCTACGATTTATTGTTTTATTGTAAAACCCGTGACGGGCACGGCACAGCCCGGTGCGTGGTTTACTGCATGCCCGCTTCGGGGATTACATTATAATGTCTGCGATATATGGTCAGAAAGACGTCTTTTCGGGTAACTAGTTTGGAATTCTTGTTGATTCCTTTCGAAACTCGCATATAGATTATTATCAAAGACACATCGGTCCATAATTTCTAATTTATAACCAATTAAAGTAAAAAACTAAAACCCGATGCGGGCGTTACTGACACCCGCAGCGGAGTTTTACTGGCCGCAGCGGGCATTATAGGATGACCAGCGTGGTGATCTCTTCAATAAAAAAAGAGTTAATCGACTAAACCCTTTTACTGCCACTCCCACTTTAGCCATATATGGAGGACTTCTATGTACGCATGTTTGCTAGGAAGTGTAACAGAATTTATGAAAAACTAGGAACTGTATCATCTGATTAATTGTTGGAAAGGGCTCTCTGAGACCTTTCCAACTGTTAATCAGCTGGTAGGTTTGATCTGCGCACACCAGAACGTACAGCCAATCATCATAAAATTGGTGACAATAGTCTCTTTCGGCAGCGTGAGTGTTAAAGTCGCTCGTGAGATCTAATATTCTCATGACTGTCAATTTTCGTAATTGGAAGAGATTTAAAAGAAAGTTAGCTCCCTTTAATTTCCTAAAGCTGTCAGTAAATTTAACTCTAAGGGAATGAGTATTTTATATAAAAATTAAAATTTAAAAATTGTAAGCGAATTTGTTTTATCGATGCGCGTATTATTTCACAAACACCCGGCCTTTTCCTGTGGAGTAGTATAAAAAATACAGAAGCTGGCTTTTTTACAATTGTTTCAGTATCAATTTGAACGTTTGACTTTGTTTTCTCCGTTGAATCTCATTTAAAAATAAGAAAGCGGCGTTTTCACCATCTTTTGATATTCTGCAATTTTTTTCCTTTTTCCTATTTATTATATCAACTGTGTACACTTCGTGATATATAATATAGGCACTGTCCTTTCCAATAATATAAAAGTCTAGGGGTGAGATTTGTTAATTTTTTCCCCAAGAAGCGTAAACACACATCACCGTAAAAACACATTCGGGAAATAACGAGCCCAAGTGGACGCTGAATGAATGATATTGCCAGATATTATTATTTATTTATTTATTGGTGTTTTTAAGGTCACATATTTCTGCACAATGGCTAATCATGACCATGAAAGTTTTACGAGTGGTGGAAGCCGGAGTACCAGGAGAGAACCACCGCGCAACTGGCAACTCCCAAACATACTAACTCCATACAAGCAGGGTTAACATTGGTTGGAGACAAGTGCACCATCGACGTGCAGTACGCCTTAGTACACAGCGCCACGTGGGCAGTGGGGGTGAAGTGTCTTGCCCAAGGACACAACGTGGTTGCCGCAGGTGGGATTCGAACCGAGGACCTCTCGGCTTGCAGTCTGCACCTATACCTACTGAGCCACCGCGCCCCCTAGATATTCTTAATGACGTATTATCTGTGAAGTGGTTGCTTCTCATGAGCTTGCCTAATCCATTTGATACTTTTGTTCGTGTTACTACGTACATAATCTTTTGTTTAATTTAACCCTTAAAATTCTTTAGTACGTGTTATTACGAACTAAATCAAACAGCACGTTGATACTTTGTGGTCATTTGTTTTGTTATTATTTTTCGATTTTTAGCTCAACTTAGACGTAAGTCAAATTTGAGCTTATGCCATGGCCAGTCGTCCGTCTGGCCGTCTTGCCGTCTGTCCGTCAACAATTCAATACGGCTCGGGCTAGAGGGCGTATTTATGAACAGATCTTTACAAAACTCCTTGGATACCTTTGTGACCGTGGGACCAGAACGAGTGTTTTGGGGTCCGATCCGAGATTCAAGTTGGCCGTTGGCAGCCATTTTTGTACAAAATTGGGTGCAATCAGATTTTTGCACAGAATTTCCATATGGAAGCTCTGATTTGAATAATTTTTTGTATGAATGTTTAGTACCATTGAATACATCACATATAATACGGGTTTTTTATCGTGCATAAATTATGCAAACTAGACTAACTTTGATGTATTTAGTTTTACTTTCAGCACTGTAAGTGCAAATGCCAATACGGCCGTATTTATGAATCGATCGTTACGAAACTTCTTGGGTACCTTTGGTATCACCGTGGGACGAGCACGAGTGTTTTAGATCCGGTCCGAAATTCAGGATGACCGATGGCAGCCATTTTGTACAAAGTTGGGTGCACTCAGATTTTTGCACAGAACTTCCATATGAAAGCGCTGATTTGAATAATTTGTTGTGTGAATGTTTAGTACCATGGGATACATCACATATAATACGGTTTTTTTCTCTTGCAGAAATTATGAACATTAGATGAACTTTGATTTTTTCAGTGCTACGTACACACAGTAAGTACACATGTCAATACGGTTCGGGCTAGAGTCTGTATTTATGAACCGATCTTCACGAAACGTCTTGGGTCCCTTTGTTATCACCTTGGAACGAAAGTTAGTGTTTCTGGGTGCGGTCGAAAATTCAAGATGGCTGCCAGTGGCCATTTTGTACCGAAATTAGGTCTAATCAGTTTTTTGTACACAACTTCTATACGCCTTAGGCTAGAGGCCGTATTTATGAATCGATCGTTACGAAACTTCTTGGGTACCTTTGTTATCACCGTGGGATGAGAGCGAGTGTTTTTGGGGGTCGTCCGAAATTCAAGATGGCCCCAGCAGCCTTTTTGTACCGAAATGAGTGCAATCAGTTTTTTGTACAGAACTGTATGAAAGTTCTGATTTGAATACTTTTTGTATGAATGTTTATCAACAAAGAAAATATAACATATAATACGTTTTTTTTTCTCGTGCAGAAAGTATGCAAATTAGATGAACTTTGATTTATTCAGTGCTACTTGTACACAGTAAGTGCACATGTCAAATGTCAATACGCTAGAGGCTGTATTTATGAACCGATCTTCACGAAACTTCTTGGGTATCTTTGTTATCACCTTGGGACGAGAACGAGTGTTTCTGGGTGCGGTCCAAAATTCAAGATGGCTGCCAGTGGCCATTTTGTATCGAAATTAGGTCCAATCAGTTTTTTGTCACAACTTCTATACGGCTCGTATTTTTGAACTGATCTTCATGAAACTTCTTGGGTACCTTTGTTATCACATTGGGACAGGAACGAGTGTGTTTTGGGGTGCCTTTGTTATCACTGTGCTATGAGAATAAATATTTTGGGGTTTCGTCAGACCCACTTTGGGACTCAAAGATTTCTTTTCTAGTTTAGCGTCTGACTGTCACCCACCTTAACAATACTCTACCTATACATTTGTTACAGGTTACGGTCAGTATTTGTGTACAGACCGTTACAATACTTTATATGTACCTTTGGTATCAAGTCATTATCTAGATGTTTGTCATTGCTGTGTCACATACTATACGTGTACATGTCTTAAACAAGTTGAACTACAGTGTCATTGACACTTTAATTTAAATTTTTAGCCCAAATTCTTATTTTCTCCCGAACAGTGCCCAGTGATAACCGTTGAGCCAAATGTTATCGTAGCTTAAAATACTAATATAATCATACTGTCAAGACTTCTTATCTAGTTGAGTGTTAGAAGACACTATCAGGGCTTTCAAAAAATGAGAACACAAAAGCAAAAGCAAACACTCTCCTTGCTTATATTTCATATTCTGTCAAACACAGATAATATTTTGTTTATATACATTTGTTTTATTACAAATTATTGGAGAGTGTCTGCGCACTCTCCAATAATTTGTAATAAAACATGTTTGAATAACAAATTCAGACCACCAAAAATAATGTAGCTCTCAGTCAGTCAATCACTAATGTGAAAAATATCTTGTTATTTGAAATTTTCGACGTTTGTCGTCGCAATTTTTTAAAAACGTTGAAGAAACTGAATTCCTAGTGACGTTTGAACGTCAGTATAATTAAAGTCTCAAAGGGTTAAAAAGCCAAGTCCCACTTTTCCCTCCCAGAGTTGACTGTTGTTTTTGTTTATTAAAAATAACAAACGGAAACTTGGTTTTACTTTTTCTGGTTTCACAGGTTTTTCTCCATAGTTACCTGCTTCTCAACGGGACCTTCCTCAATCGTTTGATAATTTCAAGGGAAATAACTTTATCAAAAAAAGATTTTCTTGACGAATTGAGTTAAGGATGTGAATCGGTTAAAAATACTACCCCAGTACGCACGGGGAATGTTGGGCGTGAGTCTGAGAGTGATCGCCCCATTGCACGCAGTCTGTATCCCATCACTGACACATCCGCTCGTACTCACAAACACACACCCCACACTTTGGAATTTGGCCAGACTGAAACATGTAGAGCCCCCTCCCCACCTCCACCCCCGCAGGAACTCCGTGAAGTGTGGGAATGCTAGTCGCTTTGTAACCTGGTCATTTCATAACCTGACCACGGTCATTGCGTAACTAAATAGACCTAAATATATCAGTGTTATATTTCAGGTGTATTTATCGTCACTTTCATACTTACGGGCCTGTTTTTATGCAGCTTGAACTGGTATCCCAACTACAATATGAACCTTATCTAACATGCCCTTCTTAATACACGTTGTCTTATGTTTTCATCCTAAAAGCAGGAGACAGAGCAGTGCTTGTTTACTAGGGTAAATAAGTTCTGCTCCACATCTACAGTATGACCCTGTAATCAACGCCTGGAGGCCAATACTATAAAACTTTTACAATAGTGTTTCCTAGAATTGTATTTTTTTAGTTAGGAATTTAAATGGGTTGAAATGAACAACCAGCATTTTCAAAGATGTGGCAGTTTGTCATTTTGCAAATTGCCATATCTTTTAAAATGCTAATGATTCATTTTAGTCAGTTACATTAATAGGTAGAAAATACAATTATGGAAAATACAATTGTAAAACTTTTATGGTATTGGTTCCTGGATGGAAGTCCCCAAAAGTGGACATAATTATTTTATCGGGGTCTTCCTGTCGACCCAGCCGCTATTGTTCTGGTAGATGTGTGGAACTTTTCTTGATCAAAGAAATGCCGACTATAGTTTTCGTCAGATTGGTGGTTTGTTTGGATGGAAATTTAACTGTAAATTCAGAAAGGCTGGGTGAGTAGGAAAATGACAAAAAGAACAAAAATTATTATTAATTATTTATCACATAAATACACATTATTTCCTGATCTCATAATTATTTATCATATAAATACATATTATCGCATACATAAATAATGATGAACATAATTTTAATAATCTCATAACAGTGATCTCATAATTAGTCAGTCCAATACCAATGTACAGGGAGGATAAAATAATAACTGCAGTCTGCAGCCGTCTGGCTGCAGACTGTAGTTATAATTTTATCAACAATGCCTCATGTATATACCTCTTATAATAACTCAAAAATGGGACGAAATATGCCTTGGACCGAAACATCTGTCTTACGTTTTTAAAGGGTTAAAAGGTTTTTTGAGTGAAAGAAAATTAAATTAAAATCTTAAATTAAAATTCGATGCTATGGACACAGAATCTGAATACTGTAGGAGCCTAATATTACCCCCCCCCCCCCCCCCCCCCCCGAAGAAGACGTTGGGAAATGTTGGGTGGGGAAATCCATATTTCGGTATTTCTTCCTAGGCCTAGGTTTTCCAGCAGCCTTCTATATGATTAGTTGTTCTGGGTCCAACTGAATCGCAATAGTTCCACATTTCAGTTCCGTGATGTCCCTCCAACTTTCATGGATAGTGATGAACTACCAGTTCTCTGTTTTGATATATCAACTCATCAATTAAGTGTTGAGATGAAACATAAGCTCTTTGTTTTGATACAGACTATAACCTTCGCTCAGGTGTTAATTAAAATTTGTGGGCTGGCGTCCGGTGAACAGGAATAACCCATTCCTGAACCTTCGCGTAGAAGGGTCAGATTGGTAAACAAAGCCCCATAGAGTCATGGGTTAACCAGCTGAGTTGGCCTCTCCCGAGCTCTTGTTAGAAGGCTCAGTTAGAGTATATGTGAGTGCGCGCGTGGCTCGCGTGCTCCATTTTTTATCCAGATAGATTTTGGCCGAAGGGAAGGCCATTTCGTGTAGATAAATTATCATCTTCCAGGACGCCGTTTCTTGAAGACAAATTATGATTTTCCCGAGGCCATCTTGCTTGAGATTGGGCCAAAAAGGGCAAAAGCCCGTCGGGGTGCGGGTGGGGTCTGGTGGAGGGGTGTGTGCTCGTGTCGCGCATTGATTATACGACTATCTTGGATCAGACTAAAAACTCCCATATGTTATGAAATACCAATTAATATGTAAAAAAGCTTTGCCACAACGTAATATCTTCTTTTGGATTCGAAAGGTCTGGGTGACGAGATGTCCAAGTTACGAAATGACTGAGTTATGAAGTGACAAGATTAATAAATGTGAAAATACTTTGGGTACCTCATAAAAGTGTTTTTTTTTAAAAATTTTTATTTGTTCTTCAAATCATACTTTTTTATACACTCCCATATTGTAGAAATTATCTCCAGTCTTGCTATGTAGTAATTGAGTAAGGCGAGAGTGTGTCCCCAAAAGGTTGGAAGTCAGAAACCAAGGACATTTGTCCTGCTTCAGTGATAATCCAATGAGATCCACGGGATAGAAATACCAACACCAACGAGACAAAGTATTTTTCTATGTGCGGAGACAACTCTTCCAGGTACACTTTAGTATAAATATGCACACATCTACACATGTAATGTAGGGTTCCCAATCAAATGAGAATAATTTGGATGAAAAACGCAAGTTACTTTTTGAATAATTGATCTGCTGGTTTAGTCAAAACGTCAAATTGAAGAAACTTTACAAGTGCTTCTAATACTTCTTCACAATATTCGCCAGTTATTGCAGTGACTGACGGGAAAGGAGAGTGATCACTCTGCTCTCCACCAATCCATCCTAAACGTTTCACTAGGGGAGCAATTAATCACTCACCTTCATGATGTGTGTTGAAATTATGTCTAAACATCAAGTTATATGTTGCATTTCAATTTCCGTTACCTGACCCAACTAGGAGAAAATACTTGCAAAACATTATATCGCATAACTAAAATCTTTCATTTTTTGCTTAAAACATTTCTTATGACACCTCATTGGAACGAGCTCGTTGAGCTCGTTCCAATGAGGGATCATAAGCTAGGTCTTTATAGCAAAAATAAAAAAAAAAGAAATTTGTATGGCCATTTTCATGTATAGTACTGGTCAGTTTGGTCTGTGATCAAAGATAAGGAGTTACAATCACTCTCCTGAATTTTTCACTCTTGCAAAATCAAAATGAGGAGAGTGATCATCCACTCGCCTGCATTTTCTTCCCGGTAGACATTGGTAATTGTCTGGGTGTAAAGTTCACTTATGGGTCTGCTGTACTTAATCCACACCCTCTCAGCCGTACACTACGCTATATAAGACAGTTGCATTCTCTGGGCTGTTGCTAGCTCCAATTGGAATCCCCTGTGGCGACCGATTTTTATAATCAGTCATTTGTGTGCCGCTAGAAGTGTACACGAATATCGAAATTATAAAATAAGCTTCTGGGCTAAACAGTTTAGCTGTCACATGAAATAGTGTTCTTATCTATATATAAGAAGCGTTTGGATGAAATAATATTCCTAACTAAATCTAAAAAGGGGGCTTAGGCTCGAGTTGAAGGTGGCGATGCAACTTCCCCCCCCCCCCCCCCCACACTCCTCTACAAAACCTTTGGTCGGAAAATTTTAAGGATTTACCGGAACTTTTTTTCAGTCAAGCCCCCGTCGCCTTGGCAGATATACTTAAAATAAACTGGACGGAGCAAACTACCAGGGGCAATTAGAATCAAGATTGCACTATTTAGGCATCTGTTAAAAAATCCACGTTATATGAGATACACCCTCACTTATTATTATTAGGTGCTGGTGTCATGAAGGGCGATGATATTTCCGATTCAGATAAGTGACGCAATTTGTCACTGCGCGCACGGTAATGTTTTATGTTGGTAAAGCAGCAGATCAAAGAGAAGTACTGGAGCCGCAGATCGAACCTACGACCCCTAGCACAAAACGCGATTTACTCCGAGATTAAGAGATCCGGACCAAACAGGGGTAAATACTATTAAATTTTTACAATTGTATTTCTAGAATTGTTTTTTCTACAAATTGCTGCATCGTTGGAATTGCTAATGATTCATTTCAACCCATTTAAAGTCAGAACGAGAAAATACGATTCCAGAAATTAGTGTTGTAAAAGTTCTATAGTATTGCTGCCTTGTTGATTGGTGAATGGTCTTTATACTTCGACCGCTACACTATTTTCACTCGGAGTTTTTAGGATATTGGACTACCACCAGAATAAGCTATTTTTGCACCATCGTTTTTGACCTTTTTGTGGAGATGCCAGTTAAAATCAAGAAGACTGAAATTTCAGTACGAGGGCAGGATAATGATAACTTCCGACAGAAAGTAGCGATGCAATTACTACAGAAACAATTATTTATTCATTGGGGTTTAACGACACTTTCGACAACGCAAAGGATAACCGACGAATTTAATTCTTCGGCTCTCTTTACACAACTTGCAGACGTCACTTGCTTAAAGTGTTTCTTAACGAAAATCTCCCATTATTTGACCTCAAACATAGCTTATGAACCCTTCTTGGAACGAACTTGGACGGTTCGTTCTCAAGGGGAGAATAACGTTTCGGAGGAAAAATAAAAAAATATATATATAAAATACTGAATTGAAATTTTTGTAAGTTGCACTTGTCAGGTATGTCCATTAGGTTTAGTAGTTTGAATACGTTTAATCGTGCCTGATTTAATCTGATGGTGTTGACCACAGCAATGTCACCAGTGGGGCACTGACGAACTTAAAGAAGGAGTGGGCATCCAAATATCATCGAGAATATCGCTTACCTTCGGTGATCTGATAATACTGTGAACCAAGCTTTGTGATTAAGTTTGATGTGTAGATATTCTGTACGGTGGAGAGCAACTGACATTTATTTTCTGGTTTTACATAGAAGAACGAATAACACCTAACATCCTCGAAACATCTCACAGCGCAGCGCAGTTTCGAAATACCAGTACTTGAATATATCAAGGAGGAATAAGAGAGTCTGTCGTTGAAAGATTTTAAAGGATGTCCATACCGCTCTCGATTTGTTTCTTGGCACCTCGCACAAAGAAAAGTGCAGCAAGCAAGTCCACAGAGAAATCCAAGCGGATACATGCCGTCTGTATATAGAGTTGGAAAATGATAATTCTTTTGTCAATGACACAGGTTTTTCAAAAAATATTTTCCTTCAACATAATGTGGAAAAACTAGTACTTTGAAACAACATTCTCTCTATCAGCGATGGTCGCATTGAAATTGGCTTGAAAACACTTTCTGTATCAGTGATGATCGCATAGAGACTGACTTGAAGCAAGGCAATATACTCTTTTAAACTTTTGAGATAATCAATTTTCATAGTAAAACTTGTATTGCGAAACGCAGCATTCATTCCACATTTCTGTGATGGGTGGCTTTAGATCGATTTGAGAAAAATGAATTTTTATTTCATGTGGTGAAAAATCTTCGATAAACATCTTTTGTTTGTTGAAGCCGTGTATGGATCTGTGTTTAAAAAATAGAACAACTTTTATTAACCCTTTATTCAACGTAATGGAAAGAACCGACCAGTGCTATTGACAAAAAAAAACCCATTAAATTTTCATTATTTTTTCACTTTTTGTCTAAAAAACATAGCTTATGACACCTTTTTGGAACGAGCTTGTTCCAATGAGGGGTCATTACCTATGTTTTGACGCCAGAAATGACAAAAATTAGTTATTCGAGAATTGTGTTTGCAACTGCAGTCTGCTTTCGTGTTAGGTGATGGCTTCACTCTTGAATTACTAAAGCACAGAGTACAAATGGTGCCGATACATGTCAACAGGGAAAGTCGTCAATATCCTGATCATTTGTCTGAAGTCAAGGGTAGACTGCCTTTGATATTTCGCGTTGCCCAAGTTGTTCCTCTTTTCTGTAATTCGTTCGAGGAATTTTGTGTCTGGAACTTGTGTGATACCCAGATTACGTTTGAATCTAGGTTTGTTCTGGCACCATTCAGTGATATTTGTCAACATCCGGAATTTATATGGTAGTCTTGTGTATGTTGGCTGCATTTTTTCTTGCACTCTTAAGTGTGATGTCATTACCACTAGCAGGAAGTTTTGTGATACCCCGTTGCAGATACAGTAGAAGTAAAATGAAGGGGAGGAGAGGGGTGGTGTGGTAGTGTGGTGTTTGTGCCATTAATTTTTTCGATGATTTGCATGACATAGCTTATGGCAATCATTAGAATGAACTTTTCCCGGTGAGAGTCATAAACTTCGATTTTGAGGAAAAAAAATGAATTTTCACAGCAGTCAATCCAGAACTTTTTGCAAGTGTCTAATGCTATTCGTCTTTACAAAAGCTTTAATATTAAAAGAAATATTTATTTAAAAAAAATGTCATGGGTAATTTATTCAATCAAAAGTGGGAGGAGCAAAATATATCTAATATATGAAAAAGAGGTGGGGCAGTCTTTTCGTCGCTTGTGGCTAGGTGTATGCTGCTGGTATATACATGTATTCTTGTGCCATTTAAAGTGTTACCATTGCCACCAACCCAACTATTTCTGACTTGCTTTGATGGCCTCCGTTGTACAATTTGATGAGATTTGTCCACATTTGGGGGATCTCGTTCGCAAGTGACGTCATTTCGCGGTACATTGTAGGTGTAACATGTGTTGTCTTGGTAAACCGCGTGGATGGCCTTGTAGCGTCATTGTCATGGTGAAACGTGCTGGCAGTGCTCAAGCGGACAGTTTAGGTGACACGTGTTTTCGTATTCCATTTTGAATGATGGAGCCCACCCTCATGGGTTCTATGGTAGAACGTGGTTGCTATCAGCCGGACAGGACTTTAATATAGTGGAGTGTTAATTGTAGGGCTGTCTTCGAATGTATGGGGGTATATGCTGGTTCGAATTCTTTCAGAATACTCGTTTCAACCTTATTCTCGCCATTCATGGTTACTCCTAGCTATTTTTTGACCACGCTCACTCTCTGTTCATAACAGTTATCTCCCTTTGTTGATATTTGTGGTTCCGTGCAAGTCTTTTCAGTTGAAGAGTAATGAGAGCAATTTCTCCAAGAAAATGATCTTTCGACTCTTCGACTGATTTCGGATAAAAGGAAATGTCTAGCCGGATTATACAAAGTGATTCTATGAAAGGGATTCTGCAAGCAGTATTCTCTGAGCCCAAATATAGCCGATGACTTCCCACACGCAGTCTTCAACCACAGTCAATCCGGTGATTAGTCCTAAGTACCTAGCATTATACTGCTTCACAAAAAGCCTCTCTGAGGGTTCACTTATTGTGAATCGGGGAGGACAAAGAACTAAACGACTCTGATGTCAGGACAAAATAAATCATGTCTGGGAACGACAGGAAGACAGCCTTTCTGGCTATGCCATTTCCATGCAGTGTACACTTTTTTATTGTTATTTTGTTTTTATGTAAACTGTACATGAGTATGCTGCAAAATAAAGTTTCATTTCATTACCGCTACAGAGCCCGATTCATGTCACAACCGTACCTGGCTTTCACTATTATTAGCAGTCAAATACAGACAGCTTGCTTTAACCCTTTGAAACCTCAATTCCTGGAATGGTATCGATTTTGTGTACACTTACAGTGAGATATGTCGCTCTAATATAGAGAAGATAAAATAATAACTGCAGTCTGCAGCCGTCCGACTGCAGTTATTATTTTTTCATCAATGTCTCGTGTATAGACCTCTTATAATAAGACAAAAATTGGATGAAATTATGCCTTGGACCGAAAAATTGGGCTTGAAAGTTCAGAGGGTTAAGAACTCTTTTGCATTTTGATCGCAAGGCATATTGGCATCCCATTTAGACGACAGTCCCCATTATAGTAGAATAATTTAATTAGGCTTTCCCAAACCCAGTTTGGGAAAGACTATTGTTATTCTTCTTTTTCAAAATTTTTCTTCTCTATTTTTTCTTTTTTTTTTCTTCTTTTTCTTTTTTTTTTCCTCCCCGAATTTTGTCTGTTGAACTGCTCGAAAACAAGCTGTACGAATTTGACCAAATTTGGCACACTTGTATAATGTCATAAAATCTTGTGAAATGCGGTAGCCCGTAATTTGTCCAACCTTCAAAATTTCACCATTTTTCGAATGATTCAAAATTGTTTACAGTTATTTAGCTCAAATTTTCCACACATTTAGAGCATAATATGATACACCACAATCACCACTCAGATTTTTCAAATTTAACCCCCACTGGCCAAAAATGAAATGAATATAGAATTTTTCTTCAAAATTGACAAACTTCAAGGGCAAATTTCTCTAATAACAAGGTTGTTGTAACAATTATTTTGGTTTGGATAGATGCAACAATGATTGCGGAAGAAAGTTACTGTTTACTTTTTTACCTCAGATTTAACCCTCAAGCACAATGAGGGTGAGAATAAGAGTACCGTTTGAAAATGTCAAAATTAGCCAACTTTGGTTGCTTTTCCCATCACTTTGGAAAAGGGGCAATTTCAAACACTTTTCGTGTACGTATTCACAATTGACTACCGAGCATATTTGCTGTTATAAATTTTGTTGTAAAGTTTAACCCTATCCTGTTCTGGTTGCATAAAAGTAGGTACCGTCCAAAAAAAAACTCCAATTTTTTCAGAATTGGGTAAGTTTAGGTGACGATTTACTCCATTTTTAATTGCTTGAGCTCTGAATGTTTTCTATAGCTGCTTGCAGCAGTCAAAGTATGACAATTTTTGTTCTATATGTTATTATTAAAAGTTTAACCCTTGGCAGATTTGAGACTTCCCATAAGGGTACTGTCAGAATAATTGTGATTTTCGCCAACTTCAAGAGCAATTTTTTCTAATTACAAGGTAGTTGTAATAATTAAAGTTTAACCCTATGCTCGTTCTGTTTGCATAAAGATACGTGCAGTCCAAAAAACTCTCGTTTTCAGAATTTGGTAAGTTTAAGTGACGATTTACTCCATTCCTAATTGATTGAGCGCTGAACGTTTTCTATGGCTGTATGCAGCAGTCATAGTATGACAAATTTTGTTTTATATGTCATTATTAAAAGTTTAACCGTTGGCAGATTCGAGACTGCCCATATGGGTATGGTCGGAATAATTTTAATTTTCATAAAATCACTGAATATCGATAAGCGTGCAGTGGTAGTTTGGATTAGAATATAAGAAAATGCTTTCGATATTCGGATTCTCAGTTCAATTCCAAGAATATTTTCTGTTATAAGGTTTCTGTAAAGTTTAACGCAATCCCTGTCTCAGATGCATAATGGTAGATGCCGTCGAAAAAACTCATTTTTTCAGAATTTCGTAGGTTTAAGTGACAATTTACTCCATTCCTAATTCATTGAACGCTGAATGTTTTCTATGCCTGCATGCAGCAAGCATAGCATGACAACTTCTGTTTTATACGTCATTATCAAAGGTTTAACCCTTGGCATATTTTGGAGTTCCCATGTGGGTATAGTCGGAATAATTGTTATTTTCGAAAAATCAATCTCTGAATATATTGGTAACCGTGCAGTAGCCTTTCAGCGGTGCCACATGAAGCCGCAAATAGTTAAGGTTGAAAAGTTCATCAAATAGACAAATAATACTAACTCAACCGGTGACAGGTAAATAATGAATGGAAAAGTCGTTGAGTTGAGAATAAAGTAGGGACTAATCGTGCCCTCGGTTTCCACCTGATCCACGGTATTTCCACACGGTCTCGGCACTTGACAAAGATACTAAACTGTCGGGCAGGGACAGTGGGAAACATTCTAAGAATTTCAAGTTGCTGCTTTGCATGATCGGGGCATAATTGGAATATATCCGACATTGTATCTGTCGGATATATTCCAATTATGTCCCGATCACTTCACTCCGACTGTCCGCACGGGGGCACCATGCTGCCGTGTACTAAGGCATACTGCACGTCGATGGTGCGCATGTCTTCAACCAATCTAACCCTGCCTGTGCTACAGTGCGGAGGCATTATGTTGGGGAGCTGGCAGCTGCTCGTCTTTGCTCGGTGGTTCTCCCTGGGTACTCCTGCTTCCTCCACCAATACATCTGCCACCGACATAATATGACCTTGGCTGTTAATGTGTTGTTAAAACCTAATAAATAAATAAATAAATAAATAAATAAATAAATAAATAAATAAATAAAAAAATAAATAAATAAATAAATAAATAAATAAATAAATCCAGTACCAGTTTTGCTCGTACAAATATTAGTACCGTCAGACAAAATTCATTTTCTGATTAATTTCGTACTTTTCTGTACTCACCTTCCCTGAGTAAGATTGGTATACCGTTTCAATCTCAGATTTAACCCACAAGCACAATGAGAGTGAGAATAAGTGTACCATTAGGAAATACCCAAATTATCCAACTTTGGTTACTCTCTACTATCATTTTGGAATGGGTTAATTTTGAGACACTTTGCTTTGCTATATGCAGAGATGTGTAATCAATAAATCCGGCTTTAGTTATGTTCTGGGACTTAATGAAACATGTGCTTTGGCCACTTAAAAATAGCACTGTCTGCAAAAAATGACTTTGAATGAACACTCACTTGTCCAAAAACAAAAAGGAAAGAGCACTTTGAGCTTTTCACAACTGCTTTCAAAAATCAATGGCGAACAAATTTTGTGTTATAAGTTTTGGTGTTCCGTGTTATCCAACACCAGTTTGGCCGTACAGATATGAATACCGCCAGGAAAGAAAGCACATTTTCTCAGTAGTAGACTGTTTGACTTCCATGATAGAGGTCCCGAGTTCTATCTGTGACGACCCACGTAATGTCCCTGGGCAAGGCACTTTATCCCGGTTGCCAACATGGGGGCACGATGATGCCATGTACTAAGGCAATGGTGCACATGTCTTCAACCGCTGGTACCCTGCTTCAGCGGAGCTTGAACATAATTAGAATGTTGAGCTGACAGTTGCTCGTCGATGCTCGGTCGTTCACTCTGGGTCTTCCGACTTCCCCAACCGTAAAACTGTCACGGTCACGATTAGCCATTGTGGATAAGTATGTGACTGTAAACACCAATAAATAAATACTGTCAGGGAAACCCTCTGTGAAATCCTTCTGTCAATAAATAGAAAAGTAGTAATGTAATGCAAGAAATATTAACAAGCTGTTCAACATCCCTTTAATCAACTCATTTTGACTTGAACTGTACTCATCACCGTGTATACTAGCTCTCTAGATGGTTTAAACCATATCAAATAAACAACTAATTTGTGTGTGACAGTAACTCATATTACATCTATTTCATTGTATCGGAAACAGATATGTTGGAAAAATTGTTGTGAAATCATGGAGTAGGAAGCTTACCCTCGTTTGTTGACAAATCCCACACATTCACAAACAGACAGAATGATAGAGAATAAATTAATTATTGATATTTAAGGTCACTTTCAGCATCTACAGCTATATCATGACCATAATATAGGTATTTATTCAAGTCCAGGTATTCATTGCACAGGCGTACAGGGCTATTTTTCGGGGGGGGGGGGGGGGGATGAACCTTTTTAGCCCGAAAAAGTTGAATCTCAGGAGGAAATGCCAAATGTGGGTATGGGGGGAGGGGGTCTCTCTCCCATTGAGTACCTGGAGAGAACCACCGAGCAATGGCAAGCGACTCAGACTCCCCAACATACTAACTCCACAAAAGCATGGTTAGCATTGATTGAAGACAAGTGCACCCTCAAAGTACCCTTAGTACACATCGCCATCACCCCCCCCCCCACCCCACGTGGGGAATTAAATTGGGATGAAGTGTCTTGCTCAAGGGTACATTGTGGTTGCCACAGGCGGGATTCGAACCGAGGACTTCTTGGATTGCAACAATCATCTCTACCTTCTGAGCCACCGTGCTCCCGTAATATGCAGTAATAGAACTCTTTATATGTACTTGTGTGATTATAAATGAATAATATTAACGTGGATACGGTTCCACTGAATCAACTTGTACAGTATAATGGTCAGTTTACTTGCAACTTCTAAGTGATGAGACAGGAAGACAACATATTGTGTGGAAAACCAAAATGTTTTGTGGTCATTTCTGGCAACTTTCTTTTCTTGTCCGAAATTTTCTGGCATATTGGCTGAAAAATCGGCTCCTTCCTGACTCAGGGGTGGGGTGGGGCACAGTCTTTCATGAAACCCCGGCCCGTACGCCCATAATTCATATGTACTAATTTTTTCCATAGCAGAAAGGACATCGTTTGTTTTGCTTTCTATGAAAATATTCTGTAATTATTGAAGAGCAAATTTTGTGTTAAATGTTTTGATGTCCTGCTGTATCTCAAATATCTGTTTTGGTTGCATAAAAACTAGTAGCATCACAAAAACTTTGATTTCCACTAAATTTTCTGTTTTCAAAACTGATCGATAGTTTTGTGTACAATACAGTTTGCCTTTTCACATTAAAAAGTTGGGAAAGCCCGTAATTTGTCCAACAAATTACAATTCTCTAGGTTTTTTTTTTCTATTTTTTATTTTTTTTCCTCCCTGAATTTTGTCTGTTGAACTGCTCGAAAACAAGCTGTACGATTTTGACCAAATTTGGCACAATTGTATAATGTCATAAAATCTTGTGAAATGCGGTAGCCCGTAATTTGTCCAACAAATCACAATTCTCTAGTTTTCTTTAATATTTTATGCGAATTCCTTGCATACGATTGGTCGAGTTTTTCATAACTAGATGAATAATTTTTCTGCCGTATGAATGTTTTTCTTCGTTCCGACTATTTGGCAAATAAAAATTAAACTGTAATTGCTGCATGTGGGTTTCTAGTATTGACGTAGGTTGTCACGCCAGTTTTGCGGTTGATTATTCGAGACCGCAAGTATTAGTCCATGTTGAAAATAATAAAACTCCCGTGTGCAAAACAGTTGAAATGACTGCAGTGATATAAAGATGGAGACTTCTGCAGCGTAAATGTACATTATAATACAAGCAAACACTATAAATTACATTAAACAGTTGAAATGAATTATCTTCCGCTTTAATAGAGTGTGATTGTGGGGTGGGCGTGTTAAGATTCGTATGAAGTGGTATGCTATGGACGTTTCCTATCATGCCCTTTTTATTTATTAATCCTGTATCGGGAAAGCTTTATGCAGATCGCAGTCACAAATCTGAGTGAGTTTTGACTTTCTCATTATTTCATAATTTAATTTTCTTTAAAAATATCCGATGATTGGTCGAGATGAGTTTTTCATAACTCAGTAAATGATGTTTCTGGCGTATGAATGTTTTTGCTTTGTCAAATACAAAAACAAATTGTCCACCAGTGCAATTACACTTTAATTGCTGCAAATGGATTGTTCATTAGTATTCACGCGGGCTGTTCACACTTTCTCTGTATCTAGCAGAGATTGCGCATATTGACCTATGTTGAAACTCATAAAATTCTCTTCTCCGCAAAAGCTGATATGACTACAATAAAATGAATGACGGAAACTTCGGTCACGTGAGGGTACATTATAATACACTCTGAATAAAATTATAAGAATTGAAATGAATTATCTGTCGCTTTATTGGAGTATGAATGTTGGATGGGCGTGTTAAGGTTTATACGAAGTGCTACGCACTTTTATTATATGCTAAACGATAGGTTATGGAAGAAATAGTGAAAAGATTGAAATCGTGTCCACCACGGTGAAGATATATAAATTTTCACTTTAATGGTATCAATCAAAATGGCGGCTTTTAAAACATCTCTTCAATGTGAATACGAATCAAATTAATCACTGGAAATGGTCAAAAAGTAAATCTAGTATTTTTTAGTGGCTACCGATCATTTCCAACAATAATTCACCTTGAATTGATGCATAAAACCCGCCAGTCCAAACATGGCCTGAAAGCCCGTAATAGAAGTTTTTGGTATGATACGTCCTTTCAAAGGAGGTACCAAACAAAAAACTTATATTATGGACTTCCAGGCCAGGTTTGGACTAGAAACCCGCCAGCTGAATCAGATCGCAATACGCTATCTGTTCCGAGTATCGATCAAATCACTTCTGCGTATCAAAGATTCAATGCGCTGTTTACTTTCATTCCTCAATTCACGGCTGAAACGAGTGGAATTATCAGATTCTTATAAGAAGCGTATATTAAAAAGAATATCTAGTGTTTTTGACTGGACACCGAAAATATATTACTTGTGACCGAGACAAATGGATATTTTCACTCGCGCAAGCATTCTCGAAAACCCCCCATTTGTATCGGCCACTCATGAGATAATTTTCGGTATCCACTCAAAAAACACTAGATATCCTCTATATACAACTCAACACGCCCATCCCACATTCATACCCACATTCATACTCCGATAAAGCGACAGATAATATATTTCAATTCTTGTTTACATAATTATATTCTTTTCGGTATTATAGATTCCACGTGACTCATTACCTGAAAATGAAATGTATTTTTTTTTATAAAAGTCAATATATCTTTAAGCAGAAATAAATTAATTTTTCCAGCCCTGTTTGTCACTTAAGCAACATCGCCTAACGTCAAATTGTTTAAAAAATCCCATACACGTCACGGTAACAGTCCTGGCATATATACATTACATAACCGTACCCTCCCAGCATGTCCTTATTTTACCATTGACCAACTTCGCACAGTTTAAGTTTTAAATCCGGTAACAAAGTAAAGTTTAACTTAGAACGTCACCTAATGTGAAGCCAAAACAACCTCAGAAAATTGACACAACTGATGTCTTCTTTCTAAGCAATGATCAATAGAACTCTAGAAGTTTTTATTTCCAATAAAACAATACAACAAGAAAACCAGCGACCATTGTTTCCGCCAACTTCGAAGTCAGGATGTCATTCAGTGCGCCAATTAGGAAATCCATCTGTGTAATGGACGCAAGGTATGGTTTTAACCACGTACAAATTGACTTTTTTGTCTTTTCGGGGCACGCACATGGTGCAGACAGCTTGATATAGAGGCGTGCTGTGACCTGACTTGATTTCCGCTGGCTCACTTAGTCTACCCGTTTATTGAACAAAGGACAGAATATTTGTCAGTAACCAAACAGGATGTCGGTATTTTAAAAGCTTTCCACGCGGTACGTTGACACTCTCAGCACTGGACAACTGTTCAAAGACATGAAATACCTCCATCTCCATTGGTATCTATTACAAAACTTGGCGAGTGGGCATGAATGGGAAAATCTTCAACCACGCTTCAAAAGAAGGGCAAGGAGATGAGTTCTATTATGACCCCGGGAAGGGGGTTGCTAAGGGAGCGTACGGGGTGTGTGAACCCCCTCCACCAAATTCTCATACCCGAACAGTTTCGTCAGGATTGGAATGCAAGATATCAATTATCTCCTACTAGTAATTATGCACCTTCTCAAAAAACTAGATTTCATACTTGGACTCGTGTCACACATATAATAGGTCACACAAATGGGGTCTATAGTACCATATTCGCGGGGCCAGGGGCCTGGGTAATAACCACGGGACCCGGAGAAATTTTGGAGGCCCTGGCTTGGCCCAGGGTTGTTGGATCAGGCCAGGATCTCTCAAAGGTCAAACTCCTGTGCCAAGCCTTTATCACCCCCGATCCCCGAGCGAGAATCGGTAAGATAAGTCGTGTTGGAATACTAGTTGCCACTCATGTAAAGAATGAATGGGAGCGCCCGGTGGAGATTTTCAGCTGTTAACCCTTTACGTAACATGACCCCTCATTGGAACGATCTCGATGAGGTCGTTCCAATGAGAAGGTCATATGCTATGTTTTTGAGGCAACACATGAAAATCGAATGTCAGTTTTTGTGAATAGTGCTGGCCGGTTTTGGCCGTTAGATTAGATAATGGTTTGACAGACTGTTATCTATATACATATGCTCCAGACCCGGTGCTATCACTTCAAGAATTCTCCACTTCAAGAACTTAGGCATCTGTATCAGTATCCCGACACCTTCGAAAGGGGGCCCCGTTACATAATTAACCATGAGGCCTGAATTTTCTCTCCCCGATCCTGCCTATTCGAGCTGTTGTGGTCCCAGTATGACCATCTTGAATTTTTTTTAACTCTTGTCCTGAGTGTCTAATATTCCCACTACATCAAGAGGCATACATTCGGCCATCTTCGCAAAGCCCCCGTCCAGGGCCCTTTGAAGGTCATGGTGTCGAACATATGATACGTGTCTCGAACATCCTGGGAATGTTTCTGAATTGCTGTAAAACTCGCCTCTATCTCGAATTCTTGCGTGAAATGAATATATATATATATACACACCGGGAATTTAATTAAGCACCTTTTTTTTCGCAGTGGTGTAAATAGAAACAGTCGTTACTTCCATGCTATCTTTCAGATGGCCAGATGTGATTGTTAGCGGAAAGAAAGAAGGTCTATTGACAAATAAAAGACGACACAATGATGAAAATATGCAGTATTTTAATGGCGCTAATTATACAAATACGTGCCTAGTGTTTTTTGAAGGAATATGTTCTCTCGACAAGTATAGTGGTGGAACGGTCCATGATGAAACAATGCAGATAATTACTGACAAAAAATGTAACTTGTTATCCACTGAACACAATAGCAGTGTCTGACGCCAGTGGCGAGTCTTTCCACCGCGTGTCCGCATGACAGTTTGAACCCTCTTAATGCTACCAGTGAGTCTTCTGATACGGTCCAGAGACAACTGCTGCCACCCCTCATGCAATGCAGCTTCCAAATCGGCCATATTCTGTACAGGCGGATAACTTGCTTGCACACGACGTCAAAGAATCAAATCGGGGCTCATTGCAGGCCAAGGTAGTGTTGTAATAACGTTGTCTTGAAGGAAGCATGGGAACGACGCGACCTTGCATTGTCGTCCATGAACACAGGACGAGTAGCCCACGGGTGGCTGTCAAAATGAGGCACAACGGCCGGATCGAGACTGTCCCGGAGGCACTTATGACCACTGAGATTCCCACGTACAGTCACCATATCAAGTTTGCAATCGTGAGAGAGGCATCCCCGGATCATCACTGATCCTTCACCATAATGAACAGCAGGTCTGATGTTCCTGGGCACGTAAGCAGTATTTCTATGCCTCCACGCTCTCATGCGACCATCTGTGACGTGAAGCAGGAACCTACTCTCGTTTGACCAATAGACTGTCCTCCACGTCCTCTGATTCCAATGTTGTCGTTCCATACACCACTCCAAACCTCGTCTTTGGTGCTGACCGGACAGAGCTGGACGCTTGATGACCCTTCTGGACCTCATATCTAGTGCTTTGAGACGGTGGCGGACAGTTCTGTTGCACAAACGCCTGTTGGGGAGCCAAAGGCGTTTCAAAACCTCCCTTTGAAGCTAAGGTTTCACGCCTAACGGGATGTGCCAAACTCCGATCTTCCCGAGGAGAGGTCTTTTTGGGGTTGTCCTTGCCTTGCTCGGTCCTTAACATCGTTGGCTTGTTGATGTTTGCCTTCCAATAGCTTTGGCATGCCTTTTGCATGCATGCCAACAATCTGCCATCTTAGTGCCTCTGACAGTCTCCCCCTTTCCATGTCAATATATATTGATATAAAAAGTGGCAGATTTTCTTGTTTTATACCCAGATATTGCATGTGGATGATAGTGTTTTTTTGACATTAGCGGATAGCATTCTTCACGTGAACGAGGGGATGTGTTGGGGGTACGCTATCAACCAGAAAGGCGATTTCTCACTAGATGAAATGCACTGCAAGACATAGCAAACATTAAAACATAATAATCAGTAGCAGCAACTTCACTGTGATGAAACATTTCAGATGGTGCTTAATTAAGTTCCAGGCGTGTAGTTAACAAACTGGACGTCTCCATGGGGTTCTCAAATGCCGTCTGGAATAATCTGACAGTTTTTGTTCAATTTCAATGAGTAAATTTAGTGGCAAGTCCCCCGCCCTCAGAATCCCCGGCTTACTACCCCGGCAGACCAGCGCTACCGTCGATCTTCTCTGCCCCTTTGCAACTTATTGAACAAAAAGAGTTATTGCATTTTGTCTTTGTACACGCATCTAATTTCACAGTTTTGATCGGTTTGCATTGATATTTTAGACTGTGTTGCTAAGTATAATTTTTTACCAGTTATGGCAGAGTTGGTTTGGGTTTAACCCTTTGCGACTATGCTACGTAATATTACGTACGTAAATTACCGTACGTTGCGACTACGCTACGTAATATTACGTACTCCGACTTTGAACCACAAGGCTGCACGTGGCAAATATTAATTGGTTTACCCCAAATACTGAATATGGACACTTATAGACTCTTCCTGTTGCTGTCGTCGAACTGATATGGACGATACCACCAGGGTTCAAAGGGCTAACGATTGCGTTTGACGTCGCCAAAACCTGATTCTTCGTGGCGTTAAAACCTCACGATAACCATAGTCGGAAAGGGTAAATAAATAAAGAGGTTATTACTAGGCTAGTTTCATATAGGTCGAGCCATCAGTCCTCCGTAACTTTACATCAGCTCTCGACCTTCAGTCTCAGGCTGATATGAAGTTACCTCGAACTCAATCTCGACCGATATGAAACTAACCAAATTATTACCTCTAACTTTTGGGACTGTGGCTTTCGCTCACAGTTTGGGGAGCTGATCAGATGGGATGGTACTTTCTTGGTATGCGTCACTAAGATATAGCCTTAGATGCTCATTGTACGTAGCCCTAGCTTCACTGGTCCTTGTATCAATCTGATAATCCACCATGATGTTATAAACTATGTTATAGCCAATGTTATCACATGTCGATTGTGATATGATACACTATAAATGTGACACACATTTTTTTTGGTGGTGATTACTGATACAGGACACATGCGTGGCGCGTGGAACTACATCTGAGCACCGAGAATCAAATGAGAATATACGCGTCCGCAGCCCCCCCCCCCCATCTGCGCACGTGCTTCCAACGTCCCTGCCTGTACGTCATGAGCATAGCTTTTGTCACAAAACCGGTCATCTTTCATATCGCGAAACTTGAGTTTTATTTTCTTCGAAAGGCCCTGAAGTAATATCGATCATGTATGTGCAAAGGTTTGAACAATGGCGGCTACTGCTGGTAACCTGCTGCATTTTAGAGGGCCTTCTCTGGTACTTTGACACATTCGACACAGTCGACCCACATTTCTTTTCACAGGCGAACTCTGACAGGTTGGCTCTAAACTATATTGCGTGGGTCGTGGAAACTCGATATATTCCCGGAACGCTGCAAAAGTTTGTAAAAAACGTAAATGGCAACTTCACATCTTCTGAAAGAAAACATTTCATGAAACAAGCTTCAGTATTCTAGGCTGGTCACCTCAGTATTTGCAGCTTTGCACTTACAATAGTAAAAGTATTGGAAATACCCCACCTTTCTCTCACAAAAATCAAACCACACACAATAAAACACATAAAAGATCACATTGGTTATTCCACACTTACAGTTTTTTTTTCAGACACCAAATAAGTTGATTTTTTTGTTTCAAAACCAAAGGTGACCTTGTTCCATACGTATGATCGCTACAGTGAAGTGATCTGGGTCGTAGTATCGCCTCGAGTTGAGGAGGTCCGATCGCGAATCAAACGAGCTGCCGCAGGCAGCTCGTTTGATCTGGAAGGTTTCACCCCCACCCCTTAAAGAGACGTGATGCAACGTCCCTTATCATTTCACTGTAGCGATGAAAGGTTTATAATGTTACGTAAAGTTCAACATCGCATGCCAACGCTAGCATTACAATTCCCCCAACCTTTTTTGGTAAATTGGATTGATGTGAAAAAGAACTATTTTTGGTCATACCAAGCCTGACGTATGAGCATAAACTACTTCATAAATATTGGCTTCACCAACTCCGGATCTACCATATTTGTAGATGATGACAAATGTTCATATTAGCTAGAAAATGTTAAAGTGCATGCATGGTACCTCTGGAAAATATATTGCGAGTAAAAAAGTTCAGTAATGTTGGAATATAGACGACGAAAGGCCTTAAAGGCCCCCAAGAGCCTATCGGAAGACTTATTGGCATGGACAAAATACCGAGGTCCCGTCTTTGCCCATGTGTGTTCAGAACAACATTATGAGAATGGAAAGGGTTTTCATTATTCTCAATTTTCCATAAAATAAAATTTTTGAAGACATGTGCACCATCGATGTGCAGTACGTTTCAGTACACAACGCTACCGTGCCCCCATATTAAGATCTTGAGAGGGTTAAAATACTACCTTTAAATACTCCATTTTAATCCTGTAAAAGGGGGCGCAGAGGCGCAGGCTGCAAGCTGAGAGGCATCCGCACTCCATCCTTGGGCAAGACACTTCGCCCTATTGCCCATGTGAGGACACGATGGCGATGTGTACTAAAGTGTACTGCACATAGATGGCGCACATGTCTTCAATCAATGCTAACCCTGTTTGTGTGGAGTTAGTATGTAGAGGAGCTGACAGTTGCTCCGTATTGCCCGATGGTTCTCCCCGGGTACTCCGGCTTCATCCACCCGTAAAACACTCGTGGTCATGATCAGCCATTGTGCTAAACACCCAAAAATAACCTTAATGACATTAAACACCCATAAATAATTAATAATCCTTTAAAAATGAGCTCATTCCAATGAGGGTTCAAAAGCTATGTTTTTCAAGCAAAAATGAAAAACTAATTAAAACTGAATAGACATTTCTGTAAATAACGCTGACCGGTTTTCGCAGTTTTGTTGGGTAAAGGGTTGAGAATGTCTTACTTTGGAAGGCACACTGAAAAGGTGTCCTATTCCACATAGAATTAAATGTTACAGAAAAAAGCGAAAAACATTCTGTAGCCATGAGTTATATTAAAGGTGTTTGTACTCACATCGAAGTATTAAGAGGGTTAACGTCTGACTATTCAAATATTCCGTTTCCTTACTTTGTAATTGTGATAGGTGTTTCGAGAAAGCCACACACCACTCCATCCCAAAACTTGTCAATCCTGAGTTATGATTGAGGATAGATATATTTTAAAAATGCTTTGAAAAAGGAAGGGTTTTCTCTTCAATGATTTGAGAATGAAGTTTGTAACATGATTCTAAATAAATATACAATGCTGTTCAATCTAACAAAGAAATTCTACTTTAGCTTTCTCTCTGGCCCTTTGTTTATGAGAGATTATATTCTGTTTTAGATGATGGCTTTTGCTTCGGCTAGCTCATTTCCCAGTAAATGTTGTAAACATATTTTAACCTCTAGAAACCTCAATGCCCCACATGCCTCCAAATCATAGATGACCAAGAAATAATGGCAGGCAGTCTATCAGTATAGCAAAAACATTGAGATAGGATTTATTGTATCTGGGTTATCGTGTTGGCAAACAGTGCATAGAATGCAGAAATATTCCAACTACACCATCAAGGCATGCCTTCTATGAATGTTATATTTTTATTGGGGTTTAACGACACTTTTGACAACCAGGGTCGCCTCGTGTCGGACAGTTTTACGGATGGAGGAAGCCTGACAACCCGGAGAGAACCACCAATCAGCGGCAAGCGACTGCCAGGCTCCCCAACATACTAACTCCACACAAGCAGAGTTACTGCAAGTGCATCATCGACGTGCAGTATGCCTTAGTACATAACGTCACCATGCCCTCACGTGGGCAATGGGGGTGAAGTGTTTTGCCCAAAGACACAAGGCGGTTGCCGCAGGTAGGATTCGAACTGAGGACCTCATGGCTTGCAGCCTGCACCTCTGACTACTTAGCCACCGCGCCCCTCTATGAATGTAATGAGAATACTTTGGGGGCTTATTTTCGGGGGTAAAATAGTTTTGAAGAAATCAGAAATAGGTTTTCCTTGACATAATTTAAACATTTCCATTCAGGAATCAGATAATTGTTTCCAAGAAACCGGAAAAGGCATACATTTGTACAGCATTCACAGGGACCGATCAAGGAATGCACTAGGTAGGTCCAAAAATGTGATTTCCAGCAATTCTGCAAAATGCTCTCAGTGACTCCTGGGTGACATTGGCCCAAATTTTGAACCCCCTTCGAGTGTCGACTCGTTTGGTATAGGTCCCAGGTCCATATATCATAGTATGCTTGAGACATGAGCGTGAACCACTTTCAAAATTTTTGGCCACACACACTTTGGGAATGCATTATGGAGTCAAAAAATGTGATTTCCAGCAATTCTAAAAATGCACTCAATAACCTCTGGATGACGTCAGTGACCTCGATCCATACTTCTATCGTCGACTCATTTGTTGTTAGTCCCAGGTCCACAGGTCTTACCATGCCTGAGATATGGGCGTAACCTACTTTTAAAGCACCCCCTCGGACACCCCTGATACCTCAGGAATCTGAAAAAACATTGGGGGCCGAGAATTTATGACTGTCTGTCAGAATGCCAAAAATCAGTGCGATAGGGCAATTAATTTTCGAGTTATCGTGCGGACAAGGAAGTGAGAAGAAGACTGAAGACAGGAGAAGAAGAAGACTGAAGACAGGAGAAGAAGAAGAAGAAGAAGAAGAAAAGAAGAAGAAGAAGAAGAAGAGAAGAAGAAGAAGAAGAATAAGAAGAAGAAGAAGAAGAAGAAGAAGAAAAAAAAAGAAAGAAAAAGAAACCGTGCAAAAGCAAAAGTCTGTGTGTTTCACACTGACAAATTACAGTGATAACTGCATTTACTGAGTCAAAAATGTATTTTTGTCGGTGACGCTTGACGATATATCCACACCTGTTTTCTCTACAAGAGGTATTTCAACCTGTCGTGAAGTGAAATTAATTATCTGGAAGACAACGGGATTTCCCCCTGCAGAAGACAAACATAATACGGATGTTCGTATAATCATTGCTTTTTACCGGAGCATATAAAACCCCCTCAGTATCCTCAAATAAATTGTGACTCAGTACATTTTGAATCGACATCATGCTAGGTCTCAAAAGTTAATATTGGGCTTGAGGCATAACAGGTACAGTACAGCCACCGTGGACTGGTCACATGCCGCGGGTAGACAATATTTTAACGGACGCAATAATGTTAGAATCCAAACACTAATTATTGGAATAATCATCAACAATTTTTTTAAAGAAGCACCGGGTATAACCCGGTGCTTCATTAATTAAAATTTTTCTGATAATGATTTTTTAATAGCTGGTAAACGCATGCGTGGCCATCACTGCCCACTCGTTGATTACGACCAGTCCACGGCGACTGTATTGTACGATCTGAAAGTCACGACGTAACAATTTATCACTTTCACGAAGATGATTTCTTGGGACCAGACTATGATTGCTCAAGTCCCGTCTGGTGAAATATTCGAACTAAACCACCAAGGCATGCCTTGATGATGTAATTGGGGCATTGGTCAGCCAGGATTATTAGTAAGAGAGTGGTGGGCGTGTGGACAAGTGCACTGGTATCTCATGTTAGATATCCCAGGATCGATCCTCGGTCGGGAAAAGTTCTAGAGGTGCCCGAACACTCTCAGTCAGCATTGTGGCGGTGACGCTCTCACAGCGTGCCGTCTCTATCTGGTGGGGACGTAAAATATCTGTCTTCTGTGCGGAGAGAGACAATCTCCGTGCATACTAAAGATCCCTTCGAAGTATGCGAGAAGAGCGAGACGAGGAAGTTACCATACGAAGGTCTCCCCACGCATTTGCGCCATTTGTCCATGGAGCGGCGTTAATATAAGTTGTATAACTTGCTGACCAAATTTAAGTTGACTTAAAAAAAAGTCAGGATTATGGTTAAAAAACCCTCAAAACTTCTTTTAAATTTATTTATGAATAAATAAAATGTACATGCAGTAGTCGCGACGCATCTGCTTATTTAACCCTTTACCCAACGCAGACGATATCAAAATTTATTATTTTAAATATAATTTTTGAAACTTTTTCAAAAAAGTTCAACAAACCCATATCATGTGACCCCTCATTGGAACGAGCTCAATGAGCTCGTTCCAATGAGGGGTCACATGATATAGTTTTGTTGAAATATTTTGAAAAAATTAATTTTTTCAACTGCTCAATTTGCATATTACGCGGGCGGATGCGGGCGATTCGTTAGGTAAAAGGTTAATGAACACATACCTTACACCAAATAGCTTAGAATGAGTTTCCAACTGCCCAAATATGGTTCCACAGCCGTTCATTTTAGTATGATAGACTGTGTGTATGACCAAGTTCAAGAATCAAATTTAGTCTCATAACAAAGTATATGAGTACAAGCAAGTGTGAATAGACTTATAAGCCTCCAATCAAGACGACAATATTCCCGAAAAGAAAATTATGTGGTGGCGGGGCGGGGGTGGGGGTCAAATCCGTAACCCCCAAACCCTTATTAGCGACGTCCCCGCTTTCACCTCCGGCGTCTTACATGATATGTAATATAAAGTAGCCTAAATGTAGGCCTATACAGCGAAATGGACTAATCTATTTAGTATTAGTGAGTGTGTGTGGGGTGGGAGTGGATACGTTGAACGATGAAGTATTTCTGGAAATCACGCCATAAGCATACAGGGCGTGGTATCAGTCGGTTGGGGGTACCATGTAGCCCCAAACGTTCATTGAAGTCAAAAAAAATCTATTAGGACAAATTTTTAGCGTTCAGACAAATTGTACGCACCTATAAATTGAAACCGCAATATATTAATAAAAAACTCTGGTGATCGAAGACCCAAAGTACGGATGTTCTGTCGAACGAATGAATGAATGTTTAAATGAGAGATTTGTAGATTTGCAAACTCGAAAAAAAAAACAATCTGTTAAGTGTTTTATGATTGTTCCCGATAAGCGAAGTTCATATAAGCCAAGTTTTAGTGGTGTACTCACCACAAAAAGTTCAGGCATATTTGTCGTTCAAGTTCAAGCAACTTCCTTTCCACTCCCTTCCCACTACAAGATTTTCTCTCTCTTGTACGCCTTTTCTTCCCGATTTTTTGTTCTTCGTGTCGTATAGCAACTTTTCCTCCACGCAATAATTCATGTTCACTCTCTTCAAAGAGTGACAAGGAGCTCGAGCTCTAGAAAATTGTAACAAACTAATGCGTTTTATGAATTTTTATCTCACAATCAGGGCGTTTTTGCACTGTTACACAAATAAAGTTTAATGTATCTGGGCCCTTGTTCCGAATCCGTATCAAGGGCCTCTGATACAAGCGAGTGATTCTTCTGTTGCCAAAACAACGGCATTTATATCATTTTTCGATCGCTTCGCGTTTTCCCTTTAGAGAAAACAATATTCGCCTCACCTAATATTGTTTTCTCTGACGTATTCTTCTTCTGTAACGTATTTATTATGAACGGCATGCTAAAATGTCATTGGAGAAGTTAACTCAACGAATAGTTAAATTATGCGCACTTTTCGGCATCTTGGGCTGGTTTGTAGCCTATTATTGGGATTTTCCTGAACGCTCGAGTCGAGGCTTCTCTCTTGAAGTTAAAGGATTAGCTTTCGCTATGAAATGTGGAAAACTCCACCTCAATAATCGATGAATGGCATATTTTAAAATATAATAAACCTGTACACCAAGAGGGACTAAATATTTAATTCACCAGTAATTATTGCAAAACTAACAACCAAATTCACGTTGACGAACACACAATTGCTCCACTTTGCAAGACAGTATTCAGTAAAGTGAATCCCAGTGACGTAATTTCCTCTGAAGTGTAACGTCATCACTGACCTCAATATGGAGATCAATGAACGCTATTCTATTTTTCAATTTGCGACTTTCCATCGATAAGGCAAATGAAAAAGTTCCTTTTAAAATAGTTTTATAACACATTTTGTGGTCAATATTGTGAGATAAATTTACCATCACCACTGTGTGTGTCTCCGGAAATTCTGTCTCGTTGTAGGCACAAAATCGCATTTCGACTCGCCCCAACGGGCTCGTCGAAATACTGTTCTGTTCCTACAACTCGACTTGATCTGAATTCCCGGAGACACACAATGGTGATAATCTGTATGTGGAAGAGAAATGATTGCAGAATAATTTTATGGAGCTCACGAACAACAGTACTATGATCGCACAAACGGCCTTTTTCTCATACTGTGATGACCAAAGCGACCTTTTTCTCGATTTTATTATTTGACCAACGCGAATATCCCCTAATACTACAGTTAGGCTATTTGCCTGTCAATTTTGACTCGTCAGAAAACTAGAGTCTCAAATTTTCCAAATCCGTATCATGCCAGTCTCAAAAGCCTCTCGTGACGTCATTGTTTTTACATTTTAGAAGGGACAATTTTACAAACGCGAAATAAAAACGGGAATGCCGATATGCTTAACAGTTCGGACAAACGCCCATACTTCATTTTTGTTTACATTTATGGCGCTGTATTAAATTCTAAAAGATCCGTTATCATATACTGTAAAAAAAATTATTACAAGAGTCAGTTTATCTAGGTTGTCATACTCCGTCTCGTTGACGACACCTGAGCAACCAGATTAAACACGACACCCATGGCGTCTGGCAGAGGTGTAGGAAGCATCTTCAACTGGGGGTCGGGGGGGGGGGCGGGCTGGTGGTGGCCATACAGGAGCATCCAGACACAGATATATGCCAGTAGTGGTGGCCCATGTGCCTCAGTGGGATGGTAGGAATACAATACACAAACTTATGTTTGAGATTCATACACCTCTGCATTTGTGTATTTGTTCCATATTAAACAAATTTCCCCATCGGACCGAAACATTGTTTCGGCCCGAATGGGAGATGTGTTAAATATGGAACCGTAAATGTACATTTACGTCTACTTCAAATGCCGCAGTAGAGACAAATCAAAGCGAGGGAATCTTTGGTCACATCCTTAGGGTGAGTGAGGAGTCTGTGCAATCCCTCCGTGCTAATTTCCAAAAAAATTGCAAAGATAAGTTGGTAAATACAGTGTTGACCTAAATTCTCTCTCTCTCTCTTTCTCTCTCTCTCTTTCTCAGCTCTTTCTAGAAAAGTTGGAGAGATGACACGTGCCTCCTGTGCCCCCGGTTCCTACGTTCCTGGCATCTTGTTTGATCTGTTTGATTTGGCTCAACTGGCATCGTCGACTCGACAGAATCCGACAATCCAGATCAATTGACTGTTTTAATATTCTGTACAGATCGCCTTCTGGTCGCGACATATATATACCAGAGGGTTATAAGATTTCTTAAATAAAATATCGAGCATCCCAGACTAAACCAAGCGAAGCATTCTGCATTCAGCAACAAACAAAAAATAACATCTGAGATACCATGTTCTCACAATTCTTTTTCGAGCAATGAGGATATCCAGTGTTGTGATGCTGTGGCGGGGAAGGAGAGGGGCGGAAAACATGTAAAACAAAAGCTGAAGTCTTTTGAATCTTCAATTTCCGTATCCAGTTACCCCAATTTTTTCCATCCAGTTCTATCTGATTTCAAGAGTTGGTTGCTCGGAATAGACAGAAAAAAACATGTAGCACTGTTTCGGACCGGGAATCCTGTCGCCCTTTTTTGACAGTCTCTTCCAAGCCAGAAAATAAGCAATCTGTCACTTGCACAATGAGGTCCCCAGAGGGTGAATTTGCTGATGCATCCCATACAGTGGGTCAATTTATCCTCTGGGTACCTCTTTCTGTTTAGGTTTGAGACCCTGATTCAGACTGAGGTTTACAGAGGGTAAGTCTAGTGATGCCACCCTGCTGTGCAGGGTAGTATCACCAAAGTTCACCCTCAGGGGACCTCATTTTGCAGATGACAGTCTGCTTATTTTCTGGCTTGGTCCCTTCTCTGGAAGACCAGATTTGTTTTGTTTGCTAAATGAAACGTCACAACTGGAAAATTGTTCGATAAATGTCGACCGATATACTCATGGGGTGGGGGTAGGGGGCGCAAACAACCACCCCACAAACTTTGGGCCTGTCGGGCGGTCGTCGTCCCCCCATCTAAAACTTTCGCTGCTCCCCCAAACTTTGGCCCAATGCAACTTTCACGTAGCATATAGAGCATAAAATGGTCTCCAGTCAAGCCTGAATGTAAGTAACCTGTCATTTGAAAAATGGGACCCCAGAAGGTGAATTTGCTGATGCTATCCCATACAGTGGGCCAATTTATCCTCTTGGTACATCTTTCTGTTTTGACTTGAGACCTTGATTCAGACTGAGGTTCAAAGAGGGTCAATATTGTGATGGTACCCTACTGTGCAGGGTAGCATCATCAAATTCACCCTCTGGGGACCTCATTTTGCAGATGACAGTCTGCTTATTTTCATGCTTGTCCCCAATATAGGGCTACATACTCTATAAATGCCCGATTCGCCCTTAGAGCATTCAATCATAGTTTGCAAACATTGCCTGGGAAGTGAGCCTTGTCCTAACGAAGACGCGACATCTATTACCCCATCCTCCCACTTCCCTCCAAGGGACGTAGGAGAAGGGGTAACAACCGGCTGGCCCAAGTTAAGAGTAGGGGAAACCTCCACCCCCTCACAATGGCCTTCCAAATAACACCTTTGCTCCTCACTCCCCTGTTATAGAATCCTGGATACGCCCCTGATATTGACCCATGTATTCAACCCAAGCGGCAAGCTGATCCAAATTGGAACAGTTGAACACAGACTCGGATTTAGTGTTGATCACCGCAGAGGGAACCATATTTACAGAATCGCACGTAAATCAAGGTCGATTTGTTACGTATTATTATTTGCAAATGATGCCAGAAAAATAAGTTCTTGAATAACTTCAAAAGGATTGTTTTTCGATGGAAATCCTGGAATTCGATTAAAGTAAAGATCCCACAAACCTCCACAACAGTAATGTAAACGCGTCCTCACAGGCGATTATGACACGAATTGTGTGCGTTTTATTTGGTCAGGTATAAAGTGGCAAAACGGTCCGTTAAAACACTGCTTGGTAATATTTACGCGTGATTTAGCTATTTATTTTGCATAATGTCGTCCCCAAATTCATCCCAAATGTTCGCGCAGAAGCATAAATGTCTCAAAACTTCGAGTATATTTTGAGGCACATATCAGGCTCAGAGAAGCAAGAAAATTTGCTTTTTTTTCTGGAAAACTTTTATCCATGGTTTACCGACACCAGTGATGTCTCTTCGTCGACAATCTCTATACATACATTTTTATGAATTCGAAAAAAAAATTGCCAGAAACCAAATACTTTTCCCAAAACATTAACAGTTGTCAGAAACAATACATTTCAGTTTAAGGAAGATGAGGCCCATGTCCTAACACGAGCCCCCTTTGTAATCAGCTGAGCGAGTCCGTATCAAAACAGGAAATGTATTCTTTCATGGAAATCTTGTATGACGAATTAGATGGATTACGGCTGTTTGAACTAAACAGCAGACATGAAGAGTGTCAAGCGGGTTTATGCACGATCCAAGTGCATCACAAAAATAAATCAACATTTATTTGTCAACTGTCTACTGTTCTCACGTCTGGGACATGTACACATTATTTTAAATGCTAATACGGGATCAAGTGCACCGTTGCACTGCCAAGACGAATCGGCCCTGAATTTGAGCCAGGCTTATTTCTGGGGATTTTCTTCCAAGTGTGTTCATTTATTTTTTGGTTTATTTTTTATCATAAGGCGGGCGGTATGCTGTTACGTAACCCACTTGTGAAAGGTGAAAGAGGCTCGGAGAGACCTTTTTATGAGTGTGTTAGGTAACCACAGTCCGTCAAGAAAATCAAGGATAGACAGAGATATTGCCCCTCTTCAGGACCGATCAGGGCACAAAACACCTCAACAACGTGTGCTGTTATGGTGAATGGTGAATTGCTAAGATTATTATATCAATGTTGGGCGTTCTCTGGGCAATGAAATTACTGTACGTGCAAATTTTAGAAGAAGATAACGAACATTAGATCAACGCGGGAGATTCGCCGGAATATTATTATGTTAGTCGCTGGTATTCTACCCATCACATTCTCTGGACCCGAATAAACTGCAAGTGTTGCAGGCTCTTTAAATAATCGAAGACACCGTGGTTTGGTGGAATAATTTTATCATGTCATTTTCACCTTTGCCGAAGATGAGGGATTTTGTCTTTCGATTCATGTGTGTTTTGACATGTAATGGCGGAGAATTTCGACTCCCAGTTTCGTGGATGAATTCGCAAAACTGTTTTACGAGAAATAAGAACTTGCTGAGGCATATTACTCTAATCATTTTACCGCTACCCCTACTTTGCGCCTGCGATGAAGACTGTGACATTGGCCACAGGAAAGTTTAAAAACTTTTACTGACGTCATCCATTGTTATTCATTGGAATATAGTTTGACTATCCCACGCTTAATAGTTGGATAGTTGTTTATCCAACAGCTAAGTGTTGGCTATTTTACATCTTTTGAACTATCCAACGTATTCTTCCTACTAACAGTTTCAGATGTTTCGCACATGAATGGGTTACACCGTTAGAAATGTTTTGTTCATGAATGCCGTTATATCCGGGTTTGGTCGAATATCCAAGAAAAATAAAAAAAAGCAGAACTTTCATGCATTTAAGATGTCATTGATGGACTGAAACAGGATATGGAGACGTGTACAAAAGGAAACCATTTGCATACAACTGGTCAATCCACTCCAGAATTCCGTCTGCTGAGTTCCCTTTTATCAAAAACTTGGCCACATCACAGTATTTACCAGATAGGTGAGTTGAACATTTCTTTCGTAAAATTTTGTCTATTTACAAGTCTGGACCCCTTCAACTGTAATGTCCTGAATGGAATCGTTGTATGCATTACTATTTCAGTGGTGGATCCATGATTATGAGTTTGTGTCGGCGGTGGTGTGTGTGTGTGTGGGGGGGGGGGGGGGGGGGGGGGGGGCAGTGTTTAGTTATAGGTCATAATACTTAGCATTAACTTGGGAGCGAGTACGACACAGACGTGTTTCCCTTTCATCATGGGATTTCAGTCATGGGTCGTGATACGAAGCATTAATCAGCACACATAACACCGAGTTGGGGAGGGGCACGAGAAGGGGGTTACCCAATCTCATCCACGCGCGGTATAGAGAATTCCCTATGGACAATCTTGGAACAATGGAACGTCACTTCGACCCCTAATAGTTTCTTCGCAAGAGCTAGAGCTGTGTCCATAGAGGTGAGAGTGGGGACAGGTGTGCTGTATTATCCGCGACAACACATAGAAAACCACACCACCCAGTGTTATTGCCGACAATACCGTGTCATCATGGACTCAATGCTGGCAAAGACTTATGATGAGGGGACTTCATTCTCAGCTCAGCTCATAGATCACAGTGTTGAAATCATCCCATCGCACCAGAGGTATCGGAAGCTCAGTGAACCTGCATGTGTGTGTTGTGTGTGGCGGTGTCGATGGGCTTGTGGTGTGGCTCAAGTGTCCAAGACGCACCGACCTACCACTGTTTATCCAATCGAAATTGTATATCGGCTAGTATACCTTGGTACCATGAGCTTCAGATTTACTCATTAGGTCATATTTCATACTGGCTGAGCAGATACCTTGGTAAATCTCTATTCATCAAACGTTTTTTCTGAGTTTTTGGGTGCAAATTAAGTTGCTTGTGAGATAAAGATTATTATTCATTAGATTTGATTTTCTTTCTCGGAATTTCCCATTGTCGAGCTCGGCTGATATGACTTCAAACTTGACCGATATAACGCCGATTTCAGCCGATATGAACCAAGCTAGAGTGGAACCCCTTGATTCTTTACTTGGCGTAGCCATTTTGTTTACAGCAACATCGTTCACTATTATTCGCCGAAATAAATTATTCACAAGAAGAGAATTGAACTCAAATTCAGCGGAAACAAAGATTCATAATCGTTAGCGGAGATTCGTGGAAGTGAGAGAAGAGACAGTTCAGCTATCCGAACATCGACTGGGGAAGCCGCGACGTTTGGATAGCTGAACTAGGAGAACAGAAAACTTCGGACTTTATTAACCCTTTACCCAACGTAACGGCCAAAACCGGCCAGCGCTATTCTCAAAAAACGCCAATTAATTTTCATTATTTTTTTCATTTTTTGTCTCAAAAACATAGGTTATGACCCCTCGTTGGAACGAGCTCGTCGAGCTCGTTCCAACGAGGGGTCATAACCTATGTTTTTGAGACAAAAAATGAAAAAAATTAGTTATTCAAGAATTATTTTTGCAAGTGTCGTCTGCTTTCCACGTTAGGTAAAGGGTTAACCCTTTACCCAACGTAACGGCCAAAAACGGCTAGCGCTATTCTCAAAAATCGCCAATTAATTTTCATTATTTTTTCATTTTTTGTCTCAAAAACATAGGTCATGACTCCCCATTGGAACGAGCTCGACGAGCTCGTTTTTGAGACAAATTCTAATCGATTTCATACGATTACTAATTACGATAACCCACGTCCTGACCATGGTTCTTTGGGATGGTATTAAATTAGAAAAACGGATTCATAGGAATGTCATTACCTTAATTTTCAGGTCATGACGAGGGAAACATAAGGTGTTAAAAAGTGTGATGGGGACGCTGGGGATTGGGGTGATAAATATTCTATTCCAACTACTTTTGTGTCATACTGGTGACGTCACAGATAATAATCGTATATCACCGAATGTACCCGCTAGTCTCTTTTAAGGTTGTGTGTGCAGTGGCCTGATCTTTATTCGATTCGGAGGATGATTGCATTAAAAGAAACAGACCTAACCTGTTGAAGGTTTTATGCCCTGACCAAAAGGAATTAACATTGTTTATAGAGCCTCATTAAACATTTCAAACTTGAGGGTGGAGGGGCGGGCACGGTTATACAAGAGCACCCACAGACTGGTATATATCAGTGGTGGTCCTTGTGCCTCAGTGGTGTTGTAAGAATACACACACACAACGCTTTGTTTGGGACTCACGCACCTCCACCTTGAGAAAAATGCAATTTTTAGGCTCCATTTTTAATATGTGTTCCCATCGCCGATCAGGGAAATTTGTTAATTATGGAGTCTAAAATGTGCATTCTTTTCGACTTTATATGCTGTAGAGTAATCAAACGAGGGAATTTCAGTCACCTCTTAAGAGTAAAGAGTATGTGCACATTCTTCATGCCAATTCCCAATGACAAGATAATGTTGACTTAAAGTGAACTCTCTCCTTTTAAACACACTGTGTGATAATGTATCATGTCCATAGAAAATAGTGTGTGTGTGGTGTTATGGTGTTAGAAGAAACTGCAGATGTGACACAACGTTAGACCGGATCGCTAACTTCAGGCAAATATGACTGTGCAGTTTCAAAGCTGTTGTAATAGCAATTTTCACAACGGTTGGGGTCTAAGGGACAACAAGCGATATCTATCGGAGCTTACCTTGTAGATTTATCTTGCACATTAGAGATCAAACCATCTTATAAGTCTTCTTCTTCTTCGCCTTCTTCTTCTTTTTCTTCTTCTTCTTACTTCATCTTCATCATCTTCTTCCTCTTCGTATTCTTCTTATTCTTCTTCTCACTTTCTTGTCCGCAAAGTCACTGATGCGCGGTCATTTGCTTTCAGGCTTCTGCAGACCTTGGGTGTGGCCCCAGGTTATCTTCTCTTTATTCCCCTGTCCTCATCATAACTTGAATACAAATAGTCCTATGTTGATGAGTTTTTAATACCCGGATAGACAGTTACCAGTACGAGGTTATCTATGTTTTATTCAGGCTGTTGAAGGCGTGATCTAAGGGACCACATGGTTTTCATACCCCCTTATTTTACTGGTAACAGTAAAGACATCTTCAACAGTAACTATTATAGGAGAGAATCTCTCTCATATTACAAACACTAGAGAATATTATCGACGATAAGATTTTAGAGTACAGCTGTAATTGTCACATTAAATCACCTTATCTGTTGTATTAGCCCGTATAATTAGGTATTTCACATTCATCCCCAAACCAAGTTGGATAAACCCATTCCTTCGCTAGGCAGTTTTATATATTATTCAATTTTGTCTTGGGGATGAATGGGTTCTTTTTAAGTGTATGTTCCAGGGTGAATCTAGCCCTGAAAAACACCAAACCACGCTTCTCCTTGATTCTTTCTGGCAACTATCTCCGCCCGGTTCCATTATATGTTTATCTTCTAAAACGGCGGGCCAGAAACAAACTCAGACATGCCTGTAAAGTTTCCGATAAGTCACGCCCCAAAAATTTGACATTTCAGCACCTATAGTGAATCGTGTCGACCAGGTTTACGAGTCGAGGAAGCAAAGGACAGAGAATTAACCACTGATGGAACGGAATGGATTGTCAAGCTTCCCAGCTTATAACCGACAGAAACAACGCTGCTCAAGACGTTTGAATGCATGTGGACTATTGCTTTGGCGATTGTCTAAGTACACTGCAAATTGCTTCAGTGTGAGCAAGTCGGATTTCCTTATTGACACAGCCTAGGTGAGCCTAGATGGACTGAAACTCATCACCCCACTAACAAGTATTTGACACGCTGACCAATGCACTGCCTCACTTGACCAGCAGATCATAATGCGTGATTTTCTCCCCTTTGCAGAAAACGTATTAAAATTATTTCTACGTCTCAGAAAAATAAGAGAGACTAACGTGACAACCGTTATTTATTCCCATTTCCTTATACGACATTCGTTATCAACCGATTCATCGGTTGATAACGAATTTCGAACGAGGAACTGGGAATAAGTAACGGTTGTCACGTCCCCATAGAGAGCGGGTTAAAACGTAAACATTTCAAGCTGTCTTAATTGATTATTAGGAACAACGCTCGTCGACCGACTACACATCAGAAACAACTTCTGTGTGTATAACAATGACATCCTTAAATATTGACAAAATACCAGGCCAAACAAATGTAGCTGGATAAATGGCGTTGAATTTTGGGGGGAGGGGGGGGGGGGGGGATGCAGGCTCGATTCATTTTTATTTTGGCTCCCACTTCAAATTTTTTCTGCAACATTTACGGACACCTACACCATTTCCAAGAGATATTCAAAGAGATTATGGAAATTATTGAATGTATACTCGTTGAATTCGTTCCAATGAGGGATCATAAGTTATGTTTTTGAGGCAAAAATCGAAAATTTTTAGTAATTCAATAATCTATTTTGCAAGTGTCGTCTGCTACCTGCATTGGGTAAAAGTCAACTTAAGAATGACCAGTTCCAGCTACTAATACAGTATAATGATCATGCAAGTGAACATGTATGTCATCACGTGACTTGTATGCTTTACTCTGTCTCATATAATTGATGTGAGTCAGTGTGACAATGTTTGTCTGTTTTGGAGCAAGTTTGTTCCTTTGTTAACCCAGAAAATACAGTAGTTCAAAAGTAACGGTTAATCGATCAGTTACTTTTTTGATCGATCAAGACGTTGATCATTGGTTAATCGATTAATCGGTTAACCGTTTCAACTCTAAGAACATCGCAGAAGGGAATCAAAGTAGTTTCTGAAGCGAGACCCCCATAAACTCTTATTCTACCATCAGACCTCCTGTACAGGAGGCCTGATGGTAGAAGACGAGTTCAAGAGGAGACATTTGGTAAAGTTTTGAGAACATGGCAACGCTTATAAAAGCAGAACCAACGCGACTCGAATCTAATAGCATCATCAGTTTAATTTGGAATCGAATCGAAGTACGAAGCCTCTCAGGGCTCTAATTTGGTATTATTCAGTGCTTTTTCAAGGCTGGCTAGTATTAACAGTCAATGATCTAACCGTTGTTAGATCAGTTTCATGACAACATTCTTTGATGTACGTTATTTTATTATTTTATTACACGAGCACATTTAGTTCGGTCCAGTGGGGGGGGGGGGGGGGGGGGAGGGGGGGGGGGGGCTTATCCTATGTTTTGAGGCAAAAATGAAAATATTTATTCAAGATTTGTTTTGTTTTAGAGTTAGGGGTCAATTTACCAAAACATGTCGGTGAAATAACAGGAGAGATAACATTCTGTGACATCGCGGTTAAAATAGTTCAACACAACATTTTGATTTTTTTTCCAGAGACGATGACTTCCACCAAGAATCTGGCTACAGTGGTTGTTTTCCTGACCTGTGCTTTCCTCATATTCACACCGGAGACACAAGGCAATGGGATTGGCGATTGTTGGGAGACGTGGAGTAGATGCTCAAGATGGAGTTCACCCGCAACTGGTTTTTTGTGGAAATCCTGTTCCGATCACTGTAAATGTAAAGGTTATGCAAGGGGAACCTGTCGACTCGTGCCCTCCAAATGTCGGTTATCAGCAAAAGCATGGCAATGCCAGTGCAATGGGAGACTGTCAGGAACAAAACCGAAATGGTGTGGTTTTTAAATTCTTCCTGACGATGATAGACTGGTACACAAAATAAAATTGTCTTAAATCAACTAAGATTGACTTGCGTATTTTTAAAACTCACACAGGGACGCCAGAAGGTTGGAAGAGAAAGTGAGCTTCGGGGCGGGGTGGGGGTGGGGTCTGGGGTGGAAACTTGAGAGGGCAACCTGGACTGAGGGTAAGAATGTTCTAATTGGCTACATATAGTACCGATGCCCATTGCTCAGGTTCGCGAGGCGTAATTTACGAATCAGGGTCTCAACAACTTTCTTTTCATCGATTTTATATAAAACATTACAAAATATTATGTAGCAAGTTGAGGTTCGGATTACAACAAGCATTATTCTGAACGTTGCAAAAACGGTGAACCGCAGTATTTAAGAAGATGATATGGACGCTCTCAAATCCCCATGAAAGGCCACGGATACGCACTCTCTCTCCTTCGGTGACTTAGTCGAATACCAATCTCCCCGTCTCCGATTATCTCCTACCTAAGGCATCGGGTATATTCAGAGAGCGTTATTCACAAAACTCGCCATTTCAAATTTTATTTTGTCTTCCAAACTGATAGTTTCAATCGTGAATTTACAAATTTTTTCAGGAGTAATCCCATCACAGAACCAACAAAAACTTTTTCACGACTTGCATTACGTACAGAGAACCACAGAAGTGGTCCGGTACAAGGATCGTTTGTAGAGCCGATTTAGATTCCCAGTCTACCAAGACCAGTGGCGTTGGCACGGGACAGAGGGGATCAGGATGGCATCCTCCTTTTCTTGAAAAATGTCAGCCTTATATGCTACTGAAACCGGAAATCCCTGACAGTTGCTTAGGCAATCACGTCGATATTTCAAGGGTGCTTTTGTTACTGTTATGGTTTGCGTTGTGAGGACTTAAACCTTAAACTGTTCTCAGAATACGCCAACTATCACACTCTAAAATCAGTTGTGATTACAATCAATTCAAATCAACTTGATTGAATGAATATGAACCCAATCGGGTTCATATTCACTCAACCCAGTTGATTTGGGCTTATATTTAACCCAACTGATTTTTAGAGTGCATGAAAAGTTAAAAACAACATTGCAAAGACTCTGGATATTCACACCCTTACCTAACATGAGGTAAAATGAAGTTAGGATACTATATTTTATTACACGCCTCTTCTGTGAAATCGCCATCTACAGGAACACTAAACCACACGGAAATTGAACATCCGTCCGCACACATGTGCCGAACAGAAATCGTTGACCAGACGATTGATCACCCGAAACTGCACAGATTGCGAAATAACTAAATAAATGTCTAAAATTGAAGGATATGGCGAGTTTATTGTGTACGAAAGTAGCGAGGAAGAAATAGAGTCGATATATGAAGGGGATAATGAATATCCAGAAGAAGAAGAGGATGAGTACGCAAATGTGGTTGGCGATAAAATGTGTTCTTTTTGTTGATAGTTGCCAAATGAATTGCTGAATGTCCTTTTAATAATTGTTTTGATAGATATGAAGGCGTGTTATAAACACAGAACGACACGTGCGTGTGAATGGTTTAATCGATATGGCACTTGACCCTTCGCGGAAGGATAAACCTCGAGGTCTGCGGCCTCTCGTTTAATCTTTCCACGCTGGCACTCATGGTACATCGATTAATCCATTCACATGCTCGTGTCGTTCTCTTGTCGTTCTGTGTATTTTCTGCTGCCATTGGTAGCAGAAAAATATTGTGCAGCCCACTTCATGTTTAGCCCGACTACGCCACACCCCAAATTTCATGCCTTGTTATAACATTTGTACCTGTTTTGGTACTCAATCGTGACAACTGTTTGTAGACTCCAGACTGCTGAAAGATATAACGTGAACTCACAGTCCGTGCAACATTTCAATGATACATTATCACACGAGTGAATAAGGTAATAACTGTGACCAGATATTTTGCCACTCGATTTCAAACTGTGCGACACCATACCGCTGATAATTTTGCCGAGAGGATAAATAGCAGCACGACAAAATGACGCGGAGAAAAATATCGAAATCTGATACAAGAAAAGGGATGTTTCCAAGAAAAATGGGCGGGACACATATTTTTAATAAAAATAATAGTAACAACTTTGTTTTTTGTCTGTTTTATTTGATTATATTGAAACTGCTGTGGTCAACAAGCAGTGTAATTTGGAAGCAATAGCAAACGCATTATGCAAAAAGTCTTTAATGATTATGTGAAAACAGTATACCTAAATGACAGTGTGTGCATTCATTCCACTGTTTATTGAAGCGGCAATGACGATGTCACCAAGTCTCTTTTTTACGACATTTTTTGCTGCAAAATGACATTTTTTCGACTGTTTCTCTACAACATTTTGTGGAGCAGATATTATCTCTTCAGTAGGGCGATAATCAATTGTAGGTTTATAAAATTTTGTAAATTCATCTCAGAACACCGAGTGACTACGTCGAAGTTAGGCGACCTTCCATTTAGTAGCCTTTTGAAATATAACAAAATGCCATTTGGAGGTTGCCGAATAACAGATAAAGAAAGGATTCACCTCACTAGCTCGATTGGGCATAACATTGATTTGAAATCCATTTTATTGTGGGAATAAATCATCGCAGACCAAGCCGGTGTTTGTCATGCAAGGCTGTCTTGTTGCTCAGGAGACATGTCAGAACAGTGTACTTTTTATGATTAATGATGTCAATGCCGATCTGCCACAGTATGTCGTGTATTGACGAGTGGGTTATTTAACCCTTTACCTAACGTAACGGACAAAACCGGCCAGCGGTATTCACAAAAATCGCCAATTAATTTTTATTATTTTTTTATTTTTGTCTCAAAAACATAGGTTATGACTCCTCTTTGGAACGAGCTCGTTCTAAAGAGGGTTCATAACCTATGTTTTTGAGACAAAAATGAAAAATATTAGTTATTCAAGAATTTTGTTTGCAAGTGTCGTCTGCTTTTCATGTTAGGTAAGGGTTAAAGTGGACCATGGGCTCTTTTCCGTTATCTTTAGATTTGATAGGAGTGGTATGTTCTTGATGTAAGAAATATTTCCTTCCTGTAAGAACTATATTCCTGAAGAATACAGTCTTTACAACAAGAAAATATTATCGCATTGCTAAAGAAATTTTGTGTGCTAAGAAAAAGTTAAGAAAATGTGATTGCAGATGACACCTTTGTGCTTTCTGCTTCCCACTTCTAGGAATTATCATATATCGTCATATGACGTACACTCGTTGGAAATGAATTTAATGTATCGAAAACAATTTTCAATGGCAGTGTACGATGCAATAAAGTTGTGGAGATGGTCGGCTGTTCCGATCTAAACTTATCGGGTAATGCGCATCACTTCCAGCGAGATATATATATGTTATCACCACTTCTTGTTGATCGTGAAACTTGCATCAAACCGAGATAGTGTTCACATTAGGTATCGCGGCGAATCCTTTATGGCTACATCCATAAAATCCTCAGCTGTGCACATTACAGAACTATGATCGCAAAAATGGACTCTTTCGAGATCAGATTACGACACATTTACAACACGTTCCTTGAGTGCAGCATGGCACCATCTGCAATGCTAAAGCATTGCAGATGGCACATTGTTGCACTCAATAGACAATAAATTTCGCAAATAAAATATTGCGAAATGAAAGCTGAATCAAGATTAACAGCATGTAAACGACATTACAAAAATGCCACCTGAGATGCGATATTTTAGCATTTCCTGCTTGACGATTGTCTGGAGTGTCTGGAGAACAAAGAATTTCAACTAGATCGAGACCCATTGGCGATCTGGGAGAATTCCTCTGCGTAATGTTTCAATCACGGCGGTGTACATTTTTACCACACAAGCAGTTAACGTTGTGACAATATTAAATCATACACACGCAAGATATTTTTATACCATGATTCCCTATTCTACTTAATATACTGAGACAAAAAAGAAAGTATAATAGAAACAAATGTGAAAAAATAGCATAACGGATGAAATATAATAGTTCTAATGTTGCATGTTTGTGGACAAGAAGTCGGGCAAAGAGTTTAATGACATGTTGTTGTCCACCCAACCGTATACAATTTTGCTACGGATTTCAAAATAGTACGTGCTACCCGAGAATGTCAAATTGAATGGAAGACCGACGATTTTCTTCGTGTTGTGTTGTGCTAGTGACCCTGGGTTATTGAGAAAACACGCTAGTTTTTGTCTTCGGACATTTTAAAAAATCCCAAGGTTAACCGCCAATCAGAGGTTGCGTGCCATTGGTATGCATGAGACTGGGATAGCTTCAGATGAGCTCGCTGCTGAGTTCGGAGCCACTGTGGCCACTATTTACCGTCTCATGGGAAGGTATAGAACCACTGGATCTACTGCCGATCGACCGCGTTCAGGTCGACCAAGAGTCACGACCCCTGCACCAAACCGACATATCAGGACTTCTCATTTGCGGGATCGTTTCCTTCCGGCGACGAGGCCATCAGCAATAACTCCTGGTAGAACTAACAATGGAATCAGTGCACAAACTGTCCGCAACAGACTCGCTGAACACGGCATCCGCAATAGGCGTCCATACCACGGACCAATCCTTATCCAACGTCATCGCACCCACAGAACGGAATGGTATACGTCAGCGTGTTCGCTGGTCTCAGCAGCGTTGGGGCACAGTTCTTTTTAGTGATGAATCACGATGATTTTGTCTAGGGCGCGCTAATGGTAGGGCAAGAGTGTATCGCCGACGAGGGGGACGGTTTTCTGATGCTTGCGTGTGGGAATGGGACCGTTTCGACGGGGGTAGTGTAATGGTTTAGACAGGAATTTTCTTGCACCATCGAACGCAGTTAATCTTCACCGATGGTAATTTGAATGGAGAGCGATATAGGGACGAAATTCTTAACGCTGTTGTTGTCCCGTTGTTCAACGCTAACTTCGGATTGCAATTATTCCAGCAAGACAATGCCCGATGTCACGTGGCGCGAATCTGTCGTGACTTTCTTGAGTAGCAGAGCATCGAACTTCTTCTTTGGCCCCCACTTTCTCCAGATTTGTCGCCAATCGAGCATCTTTGGGATCAATTGGACCGTCAGGTACGACCTCATGATCTTCAGACGTTAGGCGATTTACGTAATGTACTAAGGCAGGAGTGAAACGCAATACCACAGAGTGACATCCAGAGACTTGTCAGGTCCATGCGCCGTCGATGTTTTGTCATCCAAGAGGCAAGCGGTGGCCATACACGCTATTGACTGCACGTGTGAACTTTTCATTTCGCCCCATGTCTGAATTACGACGTCCCGACGTGACGCTGGCAACAGTAAGAATATGAAATTATGCAAATTCATACAGCTAGACTCGAAATATGAATTTACAATAATTTGTTCGGGATTAAAGTCGATAATACTAAAAAAAATTGCTCCTCAAAGATTATTATACTTTCTTTTTTGACTCAGTAAATATATAAAAAGCCTGTGACATAAATTTTGGCTTTACACACCAACCGTAGTGAACACGCCAGCAATGTGATTTCAATAGTTAAAATTTACACCTGCAGTGGAACTACACCACATTGACCTTTGGTAGCCTCGCCTTGGATGCAAACTTGTCTAAATTTATCACTCGACGCCTCGTGAAGAGTGACATGAAACCGGCAATTATTTATTATGTTTTTTAATAAGTTTACCTCATACGATACCAAAAATTAACAACCATACGTTGTCTTATGTTAATAAAATACCCATAACTCGAAATAGTATGTTATTATGTTATTAAAATGAAAGAGGCCCCGTAATTTGCGCGTTTTCTATTTCGTTTCTGCGATAAAATTACCATCCACCGGTGCTGATGTAAACAAAAACAGATTCGCACGTGTGAATATTGATGTATTTAACATTTAAACTCTTATTAATCTGACGCTCATGGTATAAATAAGTAGGTTGGTGTACAAAAATGCTCACCACTCGTGGTGAAGTGGTGTTAGGCTCGCGGTTAACACCAATTCACCACGAGTGGTGAACATTTGGTACACCAAGCTACTATGGGTATATTCTGTATATCAACTAACTATCGGGTATCTCCAATACGGGAAGTAGTCGTGTAATTAGTGGCTTGATACATACATATTGCAAGATAAATATCAGTAACCATGTAGTGTCACGTAAAACATTTTGTTGGAAGTGGTCTCCCTACAATGACCACGCGACTTTGTTCTCACGCCACCGATTCGAAGTATTGCGTTCACATGGCATTTTCGTATCACCGTGGATGCTAGACGATATTGTTGCTATCTTTTATGTCCATGTAGCTTGTAACGTGTTTGCGAAACCCATGTGTGTGCATATCTTGTCTTACCAGCCAAACACATGACGACAGATCTTGTATATCAAACATTTGTAGTGTTGCGTAGCGTTTACTGCTCCCACCAGCCCTGCTTTATCACCGGACCATTTTTTAATCTCAGTCAACAAACCTGGATTAATTACTGAGAGTACACAAACACGACGAAATCGTGTTTACTAAATTTCTATCATAAGTTATTTTAAAAGTTTGGCTTTGCCATTACTTTTGTTGACAAATTCAATGATTCCACATAGCAAATAAAATAGTAGATTAAAATTAAAACAGATTAAAAACAACATGAAAAAGTAATATCTCCACCATTTGATATGAGAATGGCGGCGATGTGACATTCAGACAGGGACGATACTAATACTCTGCTAATTGTTTTTAACAAGTGACAAATATCTTGTGTCATCACTGTCATTTGACATTACATCCGCACCTGTTTTCTGAAATGCGCATTTCAATCTAGGCAACAGGATCTCCCCTTCAGAAGACACATGGAACCTTGATATATTGGATACTGTTTATCGGAAATATTGACAAAAACATCCCAAAAAACCTCTAAATCATTCATGACTCAGTAGATTTAGAATCAGGATTACGTGAAGGCTCAAATGTTAACCCTTTACCCAACGTAACGGCCAAAAGCGGCCAGCGCTATTCTCAAAAATCGCCAATTAATTTTCATTATTTTTTTCATTTTTTGTCTCAAAAACATAGGTTATGACCCCTCATTGGAACGAGCTCGTCGAGCTCGTTCCAATGAGGGGTCATAACCTATGTTTTTGAGACAAAAAATGAAAAAAATAAGTTATTCAAGAATTTTTTTTGCAAGTGTCGTCTGCTTTTCATGTTAGGTAAAGGGTTTAACTATAGAGCATGAGGTAAAACAGGTACGATCTGGCGTTCACAACGTAACCAAATATACTTTTCAATCCTGGCACCTTGAATGCTATCGTACTGTAAATTGCTGTCTACGATAAATTGAAAGAATCTCTTTGGTATTGTTGGTCAGTTCAGCAATATTTCAGTGACTGTATGGTTCACGTATTTCCGGGCATTCTTCCACTAGCGACGTGTCAGTGGGTTGTGGGCCTACAGCCTCCCAACCCAGTGGTCGTTTAAGCAACAAACGTATTTGGGAAAATTTCTGTCAAAATTTAGGCGTCCATTAAACAGTACGTACATATCATGTGAAAGAGGAATGTATCATAAAAAATGTGATGACCGAAGACCAAATGTTCGGATGTTTAGTCGAATTATTTTTTAATCTAGAGATTGTAAATTTAGCTGTTCGAACATCGATAAATAATCATCGTTAAAGGGACAATAAGCCGCAATTTTGAAAAATAAGTTGACCCTTTAACCCTTTACCCAACGTTACGGTCAAAACCGGCGAGCGCTATTCTCAAAAATCGTCAATTAATTTTCATTATTTTTGCATTTTTTGTCTCAAAAGACCCCTTGTTGACAAAAATTACTTGTTCAAGAATTTTTTTTTTGCAAGTGTCTTCTGTTTTTCGTGTTAGGTAAAGGGCTAACAATAATTTCGGTTATGTTACCCTCATGTTTTACATATCATTTGTACGAAAACGTCCGATTGGATTTAATAAATTAACTTCTTAGCGATAATTTCTCTAATTATTAACCCTTTAACACAAAAGACCGCCTTTCGTTCGGGGTCGTGTCACAGCCTGAATTTACAAAGAAGATAGTCGCTTAGTGATTTTGTATGGTAGACCAATCAGGATTTTCAACAAGGTTGCATGTTGAAAATATTGATTGGTCTTGTCCCAAGTAACAAAAATAGACTCTATCAGTTGATCGCTCTGAACTGGCATGGCATGTACCATCCTTTTTCAAAGGATTAATGAGTCACGATTTGACATGTACGCCTCCGCTTACCTTGACTTCGCGCCTGTGATGCATACTATATTAGAATGTTCAATCGCCTTACCGGTATTCTTCCTTCATACAGTTTCGGGTGTTTCGCTCTTAAACGGGTTACATAGTCACAGACTTGATGTTCGTGAATATCGTTACATCCGGGTACTGTCAAATATAAAAAAGTAGGATTTTGTTGCATCTATTATACCATTGATAGCCTGAAACTGGATATGAAGACGATTATAAAAGGATAGCATTTGCGCATAAAGTGGTCACTCCACACCAGAACACTAGTCTGCTGAATTTCCTCTTCGAAACAATTTGGTTGCAGCACAACATTTACCTGACAGGTAAAGTTAACTTTTCTGTTGTCACATTGTGTTTTATTTATAAGTCTTTAAGAATTTCAACCTTATTTTCCTGAATGAAATCGTTGTATGTAGCGAAAGAGCGAATTCATTTCATAATTATATTGATGTTCTCCAAGAATTTAATCCCACAACCCGATAGGGATGTTGGATAAATTATGACAAATCGCCCTTATCGGGGTTTTTTTATCTTTTTTTATCGTCTGCCCATCGGCTCTCAAATATTTTCTTCACTCAAGGCTTCATTTTTACTTCAGCTCATAAACCACATGTTTTAAATCATCCCATCGCACCAGGGGCGGTGTACGCTTAATGATAGTTTATGGGTGTGTGGGAAGGAGTGAGCCACAAGTGTCCAAGATGCACGGCCCACCATGGTACATTCTCGTGGGAGAAAATTTAAAATACGGATCCACAGAAATGCCCTTGCCTTGTATCTCAAATTTGATATCGTGTACGTTGGATAAGTTGAACTCATCGTGTGATCATGAAGTATGTCTTTGAAAAATGTGTACGCGTGTTTGTGTGAGAGTGTGTGTGTGTGTGTGTGTGTGTTTTTCAAATGACACAATCATGTTTTAGAGGAATTTTTGAATGTTGGTTTCTGATCCCCCGCCGGGATTCGAACCCTCGGCAACACCGCCTGGCAATCAGGAGCCCAGCGTCTAAACCACTAGACCATTGCACACCGTCAAAAACGATGGCTGGAATCTAGCTTTTTAGATGAAGTCCTCATGATTACTTGGTTCATCTTCTATTCGGCAACAGCATGAAAGTGTGGAACGCTCTGGCTACAGTACGACGAAAGTGCTGTGGATGGCCTCAGACGAAGACTGGCACGGGCTTGTGTGTGTTTTTCAAATGACACAATCATGTTTTAGAGGAATTTTTGAATGTTGGTTTCTGATCCCCCGCCGGGATTCGAACCCTCGGCAACACCGCCTGGCAATCAGGAGCCCAGCGTCTAAACCACTAGACCATTGCACACCGTCAAAAACGATGGCTGGAATCTAGCTTTTTAGATGAAGTCCTCATGATTACTTGGTTCATCTTCCTTTCGGCAACAGCATGAAAGTGTGGAACGCTCTGGCTACAGTACGACGAAAGTGCTGTGGATGGCCTCAGACGAAGACTGGCACGGGCTTGTGTGTGTTTTTCAAATGACACAATCATGTTTTAGAGGAATTTTTGAATGTTGGTTTCTGATCCCCCGCCGGGATTCGAACCCTCGGCAACACCGCCTGGCAATCAGGAGCCCAGCGTCTAAACCACTAGACCATTGCACACCGTCAAAAACGATGGCTGGAATCTAGCTTTTTAGAAGAAGTCCTCATGATTACTTGGTTCATCTTCCTTTCGGCAACAGCATGAAAGTGTGGAACGCTCTGGCACTTGTGTGAGAATGTGTGAGAATGTGTGTGTGTGTGTGTGTGTGTGTGTGTGTGTGTGTGCGTGTGCGTGTGTGTGTGTGTTCGTGGAGTGGCAAAGACGATATCCCCACTCTATTATAAATATCTTATGGTTTGCTACAAGTTATTCAATATTTGCAGTGAAACAGACCACGTGTGTGTTGCGCAAACACCGATGTGCATCAATAACACCTGATTGGATGGTGCTCGCGATACGTCATATACAACATTCTCGGTAGTTGCGACAACTTTTCATCTATAACGTGTTTGTATTCAAAATGAAAAACTATTTAGCGCGAGATGATCCGTGACTCTCCTTCCCCATCCCGAAGCCAATCTGGTCTCCCCTTAAAAATCATTCTGTTTGATCACCTCCTCCACTCTCCTAAACAGCTTTGCAACATATGTGCAATTATTGCTTTGGGGGGGGGGGGGGGGGGGAATCTCCACTCTATGGGTGATTTAGTGATAATGCACTCTTCACGTACTGGAGGTAAAGGGTTAAAACAGTTTCTACCAAATGAAACTCAAGTTACTGTAGAAAGGTAGAATTTATTTATTTATTTATTTGTTTATATTTATTTATTTATTTATTAGTGTTTAAGGTCACATATGCACAGTTATCGTCACCAGCCACTATGTCTTCGGTAAGTTTATTATATCCATTTTTTCTTGTTTAAACAGGTTTCAATTTTATTATTTTCTTCTCTTTTTATTATATGTATATAAGCAAAAAAACTCTGTGTTCCCGGGGTGTATTCTCGTGAGGAGAACGATTGCTGTGTTTGTTTCTGAGGTGGATAAGTCTGCTTTACTGGCATAATACCAAGTGCTCTAAGTATGCTATGCACATGCCATGTTTAACGAGTGATGAGACGATTCACGCGTGACAAGATTACCATCTAATGGGGTGCTTTGCACGCATTAAGGTTTCAACGCCGTCCCTTGAGTTCCAATGTGTTCTCTTTGCCAGTAGGCACATAGAACACATTGAAACTCAGGGGACGACGTGACAAGTTTTCAGGAAAGGGTCTTTAGCATTTTGAGTTCGTAAAAAGTACCCGTAACTTCTTCACCATCCAATGCTTGTGCCAGAATTTAATGAGGAACTTAAAACAATATTTGACTTGTGCGCATCCAACCACTTTGTCCTGAACCCTAAGAAAACTAACTATATTGTTCTTAATCCATGTCAAAAAAGAATGTAACACTCCAGAATATTAAAATAAATAATCATATCATTAATACCGGTGACCGTGCCGACAAGGAAACATCTATAAAGTTTCTTGGGATAACTATTGATGAAAAATTATGGTATAACGCCCACATATCTCAGATCTCCTCGCAAGTTGCCCTTGCGAATTATGTCCTCAATAGAGTGAAAAACATCCTATCCCGCAAAGTAATGAAAACCCTATACCTTACACTAACACAAAGTAATTTTATCTGTGGAATTCCCTTATGGGGTGCCTCAAAAACCTGTAACCGTCTTTGTAAAGTACAAAAGCGATCAATACGAATCATAAACAACAAGAAGTACAATGCTCACACTGACCCTCTTTTTATTAATGATAAAATACTAAAAATAAAGGATTTGTATCCTCTACATGTCTCCTTATTTATGTTCGATTGGCAAAAATGCAAACCTACCAAAGTCCTTTGCTGGCTTCTTTTCTACTAAATAATACACGCCAAACGGGGCTCATACGAAGTCATAGAACTAGAACCAAAGCGCTAGACAACCTACCTGTCTTTGCTTTTCCGAAACTGTGGAATGGATTGGATATATCCATCCGAAAAACAAGAAATAGGAAAGAGTTGAAGCCTAAGCTTATAACAAAAATTCTTTCCACTTATTCAGATAATATTTCCTGTTCTAATCCCTACTGCCCAAACTGTGTCACTCAGTACGCCCTCGAACCTTAAACAACCCAAGAATGCAACCCATTTGTTTTCTATTCTCAGTTTCTGCCCACAAGTAATAATATTAACTTTCCCGGATTATCATAGTATTACAAGTAAATACAATACAAGGTGCCACGAAGTCTTCATTCTATGCATGACATGTCTTCAATGGGGACTCTCGTTATTTCTGGTCTTCTGATTTGGTCTCAGCTGTTCCAAAGTATAAAGCCGTTACTCTCATAAAAATCAGCCGAGGCTCGGAACAGTAAACCGATATAATTTTTAGAGGCCATTTCAAGAGTTCCGTGCTGTAAATGATACTGACCATCTAACATAGCTTGTGCAAATGCTACTGTGTAACTCTGTCTGTTGGAGTTAAAACAAAAATAACAATGTTGCCCTTGTATATCATTTTCTTCTTCGGGTTCCTTCCGTCATTCTGTAGATTTCTCTTTTTCTGTCAGAGAGAAAGGCGGGAAGACAGCCAGTCTGGCTATGCCTTTCCCTACCGGTATACAAAAATATGTTATATCCAATTATCTATGTGTATCTGAAGTAAAATTACTGTATACGTAAATCCTGTTATGAAGTATTGTTGTGTATATAGAGAATAATCTCTTGACTGGACTGGTTACGTGAAATAATTCATGAGAGGTGAGGGACGTTGTGCAAACACGAGTGCGCGAATGCGCACGAGTGTTTTACAATATAGTCCCTCGCCTCGAATGAATTATTTCACGTAACCAGTCCAGTCAAGCGATTCCTCTGTTTATTACTTTTCATTATTAACGATAATTATATCATTTAACCCTTTACCTAACGTACCGACAAAACCGGCCACCTTTATTCTCAAAAACCGTCAATTAATTTTCATTATTTTTTCATTTTTTGTCTCTAAAACATAGGTTATGACCCCTCATTGGAACGAGCTCGTTCCAATGAGGGGTCATAACCTACGTTTTTGAGACAAAAAAATGAAAATAATAGTTATTCAAGAATTTTTTTGCAAGTGTCGTCTGCTTTTCAAGTTAGGTAAAGGATTAAAAAAAGCAAAAAAAAAAAAAGAAAAAAGAAATGAAGTCTCCATTACACCCACGGCAAAGCGTCTTCGTTTGCACGGATACATGACACAATTGTTGATTGCATAATTCACTTGTGAAGTTATTGTTTATAATCAAACCCGGAAATCCCAGTAAATCACACTTTGGAAAGTAATAAATATTTATCATCTTGTATTTTTGTATACTGGTATATGGACATATATCATAATGCTTCAAGCTAGTATGTGACCGGATCTTGTATTCAGGTTGAGACAAACTCTTGCCGGAGACCAACAATTTATCATAATCCTATTACTCGGGTCTCAATAAGAGATTCATCAACAGATTCGTCTTTCCACAATTAGATTTTTCCACGACCAATCCTCTTACGACTTTTGGAAAAAAAAATGAATGACTCTTTCATGGCGTTTCGTTCCAAGTTAAATCTATAATTTCCAGGACTATTTTTTTTCTTCTGATTTTTCTCTGATATTTTTTTCTTTTTTGTTAACAAAAATGTGTTTTAAGTGTTTTTATTGTTTGTTTGATTGGCAATCGTTCCGGATCCGTTGTTTACTTTTTTAGCGAATTCTAATGACCATCTATCGACTCCTGTACGTTTCCTTTCTTTATCCTCGTTAATATCTCCTCTGATCTCGAAGTGACTTTTTGTCGTTTGGGAAGCGCCATCAATTTCTCCACTAAATCCGCGGCTCTCGTATGAGCCTTTGCCTCAACTCCTTTATCAGCTTCGCTCGCCATTGTTTTACTGACGTCCCAGCCAGACTTTTTACCCACGTTTGCGACCGTGAAAGCACGTTGTTTCGCAGCGTCCTCTGTGAAGAGACGCGCTAGGAATCCAGTCACCGAATCGAAAACATTCGATCCACCCTGAGCCCAAGACCTTCGAAATCCAATATTTTTTATCACTAACATTTTTAAATGTTTAATATGCTAGTCTTTTAACAACCTCATCAGATTTTTTTTTTACATTCGCTTGTCGAAGATCTTCAACCTCAACAATTCGTCGGCGATGCAAACAATCTCGTTCCTCACATCTGTATTACCACCGGCTCTACTAGCAGCCATGTGTTCCAATCTCTCGAACAACGCTTTGGGACCGCATGGTATGACGACTCCTGTCAGAGGACAAATTTGAAGAAGACTTTACATTTATCACAAATCGGTTTCACTATCTTCTTCCACTTGTAAGGTATGTTCGTCTTAGGTTTCGTCTCGTTAGGATCCTTATTCGTTTTTATGGCATTCATCTTGAGTAGAATATCGTCGTAAGCCTGAATATCTTCAACTTGTACACTGTAAAAAATTCCCGTAAGTTTTTATGGTCATATGACCGGCAGCTAGTTTTCAGGCATATGACCGTAAGCATTACGGCAAACCATAAAAAAATGTTAACTGTCATTTGCCGTATATTCCCGTAATTCTTTTTTTCACGGTTTGCCGTTATTTGTACGGTCATATGCCTGGAAACTAGCTGCCGGTCATATGACCGTAAAAAACTTCAACCATCATTTGCCTTATTTTCCTGTAAAAGTTACCATCAAAATAATTACGGTCAAAATGACCGGAGGCAGAGTTCCATCCATATGGCCCTTAATCAACTGAAAACCATAATTTAAAAAAGGTAAACAAATCCCTGGGTATGCCGGCCTAAGCGGAGATCCGTGGCCACAAGCCATAAGAACTATCGAATATCGGTGACGCAGTACGAGCAGTCTGCTATTCTGCATGATTACCGAAACAATAAACGCATAAAACATTGACGTTATTTGATTTTCATGTCCAAGACTGCAATGGACATGATTCACTCGGCCACAAACTTACAGCATCGGGCGTCCTTCTTGGAAATGACGACTTCCAGAGTGGCATATGACAAGGCCGACCCATAATTCGCCATTTTTACCGCCGTGCGACGTAGCTGGACAGCAAGACGGGAGTAATACGTTCATTAGATCAAATTCGCGGGTTTTTCTACGGCAACACCGTTAAAATTAATTTACGGCCTCGAGACCGTTGCATTTGACAGTCATCTGACAGCAGTTAACCGTAGAATTACGGTAATTTTTTTACAGTGTAACCATCTCTCAAGAGATTACTCAACACGAGCAAATGTCCCTGATTGTCTTAGTATGTTCGTCCGTCTATAATCAGATTATCTCGATTTTATTAAACCTCCTTATACCTATGCAGAGTTAACCATCACTTTCTTGACGCAAATCGTAAGTAGAATCCAAATGTAGAGGATTCTCGTTGTATAATTCGAGGTAGATTTGATTTATGTCTCTCGTGACATAGGAATCAATCTCGAGTTCGCTGTTTGCCGCAACACTACTGTTGTTGTTGGTCTCAATTCTTAAAAGAAATGAATTGGGTAAAGTTATCGACGTGCCAATCGGAGAAGCTTGCCTGGTGGTTTCAATTCTACGATCTGTTTGCTGGATTTCTCTTGCATTTCGACCACAGGTGCGAACATATTGCTCACGTCGCGTCTCATTTGATATCACCCAGTCGTCTCCCCTAGTTACTCTTTTGAATGTTTCCTCGTTTGGAATAACTGACGAGCTCTGTCGTCTCTCTTCTTGGTATCTTCAACTTTAAAAGATGTTCTGTTTTTTATTCTTTCTTCTATTTTTATTATTTTACTTCTTTATGTTTTTTTTTATCAAACATCCGTTCCGTATGAATGTCTGTTCCACAATAAGCTAAAGATGACCTCTCGGGAATAACTGCTAAACTTCGTTCTCGGAAGGTGCGAGCTGTCATCTGTACAGAATCAGCTCTATCGACTATCTTAACCCTTTACCCAACGTAACGGCCAAAACTGATCAGCGCCATTCTAAAAAATCGCCAATTAATTTTCTTTTTTTTCATTTCTTGTTTCAAAAACATAGGTTATGACCCCTCATTGGAACGAGCTCGTTCCAATGAGGGATCATAACCTATGTTTTGGGGACAAAAAACGAAAATAATTAGTTATTCAAGAATTGTTTTGCAAGTGTCGTCTGCTTTTCATGTTAGGTGAAGGGTTAACACTCGCTTGTCCTAGACTTTCTCGGGCGCTGGAGTAAAACACATGACTAAAGCATCTTCATATTCCGTTATCAGACCACATCGTGTTATTTCACCGACAAAATATCATCCATGCAGCAAGGACATTTTCCGTGGGAATCTCCTCCACGCAAAGAGCTTAAACACAGAAAAGCCCTCTATTCTTTTTTGTTTTTTTCCTATTTGGTATAAGTTTATTTTTTCTCCTTTTGTCCTTGTAAAAGGATGGATATCTTAAGCTTCCCATTTCATATTTCATGCACAAAACATTTTATTTTACCGTTTCCCACGTTGAAAAAATCCCCTTGAGCTAATTCTTATTTCTGGGATTGTAAAATGAAGTTAGAAGTCATATTAAAACTTGAAAGTCTTTCAATTTCTAATGGGTTTTGTGGACGGAAAAGGGCATAACTATGTTGGGGTTGTAGGGAGTGTCACACCTCAATAATTTTCCAGTCGGGGCATTTTCGTCAGGATTGAAGTCTATGATATCAATTCTCTCTTGCTAGTAATCATGTACTTTATCAAAAGACTAGATTTGAATTTTGGTCTGGTGTAACACATGCAGTCGCTCATTCAAATAGAGGTCTGCTGTAGTACCCAATTCCGGTTGTTGGATCCAGGCATGGTCAACTGAGAGTACTAATTAATTGAATAAGAAGTTGCGTCACGACTACTGTGTATTTTATTGATTGATTATTAAATTTCGAAGTCTTGTGTTTTTTACCTATAACCCCGACTGACTAATATTCCAACTGCATCAACAAGGCATGCCTTAACCAGTCATCTTCGCGAGGCCCCTCTGTGCGGATGATGATATACCACCGATTGGTGAGATCTTTGAGCCAGACATGGAGAAAATAATCTCACCATCCATGTAACATAACGTCAGATCATAATCATATAAGTCAACATTATGAGTTCCGTCATGGTGCATCTCCGTATTTTTTCTCAGCACTTCAGCGCCATTGATCCATCATTTATGCCCTTCGCCATACACCAGTCATAACCTCTGGTCAGAGATGTTGCTAGAGGTTTTAGTTCGGGGGAGGGAGTGCCCCATCCCAATTTCCAAATGTTATCCCATTTCCAGGTTGTCGGACATTCAAATCTTGAAAGAAAACCATTCGAACCATAGACAATTTGACAGGGTGAGACCCTCCCCCCATGGCCAATTACCCGGCCCTGTCGTCGTTTCTCACTTGTGATGTATGCAACCTTTTTGTCGCTCTTTTTAAATATGTGATTTTATAACATACTATACCTATTAGATAGCGAAAAATGTCTAACAAATATTTTTCGATATGTATTGTTACGAAAAATAGAAGAAAATATTCCTCCAAAAGAGTTTTTTTTTTTAAACCTTTCAACCAGGTGAGCATAAATGTTTGCGTGAATAAAAAATTGATGGTGGACGAGCAGACGATATAAAAAGCAAAGAATCTGAAGCGAGGCTTGATAATATGTAATCCAACAGCTCGATAAGGCTGTTGGATCAAATTATTACTGAACCTGGAAACAAACTAGTATGGTTTCGCACCTTACGCAATAAGTTCAGATCTATATATATACATCACTGCGTTTTTTACATTAAACTTTGGATATCTTTATTGCAATTAAAATTTTACAACCCATATATAAAAAGAATATCTGGTGTTTTTGAATGGGTATCAAAATTATTTAATTCATGAATCGTAAATGCAAAGAAATCCCAAGTTTTCAGCCGCACGTTCAAACTTCTGTTTCTGTGGAGTCACTCAGACGATAATTCTTCTATTCTTCTACCTACGCAAAAGAAATAGATATTCTCTTTATATTTTGAAATTATTGTGGAATTAGGTGGCACAGTCTCTACATTTTACGGATGTCAAGTTGGCACTTGGTAGGAGATAAATTACTTCGATCATTTGTGGGTGTGGGGTGGGAAAAGCTCTCCCTCGGAATAAAATATGTGCGCTCGACACTATAGAATGCGCCGTTTGATTCAAATATCTTGTCTCTGGCGTGAGATTTCCCTTTTCCACACCTCACATATCGAGATAATAATAGCACCAAAAGAAGTATATACTTCAAGCGGGATTTTAAGACTACATGTACATTGTCTAGCATTGTATTCTTCTGTAAGTGGCTCTCTGGGGCATTCGCAGCCATCTCCTTATTCACGGATTTACTCGCATTTTAGAGTGCATGAGGACTAAAATTGTTCCTGAAAATATATATTCCAGGGTTAGAACGCCATTTCGCAATTTAGCGACGAAAACACAAACAAAACACTTGATTATGCCTGCGTTTATTATTAAAAAAATGGGACACATTTAGAGGGTGCGTGCAATGGGTCCATCTTGACTGAACACGTCACTTGACCCAACTAACACTGTAAAAAATCGAACATTAGGCGACAGTAGTGTTTGAAAACGCATGAAAATCTCATCATAACACTCTAAAAAGCGAGGGTTATATCGTGCTGGACAGTTTTATGGGTGGACAGACTAGACCGGTGGGTCACTGTTGGACTCCAGCTCACCAACATTTAACTGACATGGAAGATACCACCAGGGTTCAAAAGGGTTAAGTAGCAACCAACAATTGGGAACAAGTGTTGCCCGAAATATTCTGGACACGCACTCCCACAGCACATTCGTACAGATCAGAAGAGCATCACTTTTTGGGATGCGGCGACGGGTCTCTCAACACTGCTCAGCCCCAATGTTATGATATTAAACACATTAAAAACGTTAGAAAATACACGAAATAATATTTGCAACCACAGGCCATAAGGTTGCAGGATGAAAATATTTAATTTATTCATTAACACAAAAAGTAAATTTTAACCCTTTGCCAGATATAACGGTCTTCACAAAACACCATTCCACTTTTATTATGTTCAGTTTTTTGTTTCCAAAACACAGCTTATGATCTCTCATTGGAACGAGCTCATTGATCTCGTTAAATGAGCGGTTATAGGTTATGTTTTAAAACAAAAAATGAACTTTTTTAGTTAAGGATGATCTTTTAGAAGTGATGTTTGCTAATCTGCTTTACGTGCAAGATAAAAGGTTAAATTTATCAATACATATCAGAAAACTAACATGAAAGAGCACATTGTACAATGTTTTCAGTTTTTTTTCAGAAACCATGCCGACCACCAAGAACCTGACTACAATCTCTGTTTTTGTGATTTGTGCAATCTTGATATCCACACCACAGACACGAGGCAGTTGGGTTGGAGATTGTTGGGACACGTGGAGCAGATGCACAAGATGGAGTTCACTTGGAACTGGTGTTTTATGGCAACCCTGTTCCTACCGCTGTAAATGTAAAGGCCATGCAGGGGGAAACTGTCGACGTGTGCCTTCGAAATGTTGGTTTTCAAAAACAGCATGGCAATGCCAGTGCTATGGCAGACGGAACGGTGCTAAACCCAAAAGGTGTGGGTTTTAAATTATTCAAGACAAAGACAGACCTGTAACATAAAATACAACTTTCTAAAATCAGCTTTCACTGATGCTCGTGTTTGTTTATTATTTCATCTCCGACATTACAGAAAATAATTCTCGTTGTCAGTCCAACATTACGTGTTGGGCGAGGGGATACGATAACCATTACTTCTTCCCAGTTCCTTATTCGACATTCGTTATCAACCGATAAAATCGGTTGATAGCGAATGTTGAATAAGGAACTGGGAAGAAGGAACGGGTGTCATGTCCGTGTTGGGAGACTCCATAATTTCTTTGTATGGTATACATCAATTAACCAGCTGCCTAACGCAGGGACGGCGCAGGGATAGGCGGTATCTAGGGCGGGGGCCAAAAGTCTCTCCCTTCCTCCTTGTCAAGGAGATCAAGCCTGCCTATCGGGAAGATTTCCTCCTTTATTATGGGCTTGTTGGGAAATATCTAAGCTTACCCCCTCCTTGTAGGGGAGCACAAACGCCCTTGTCGGATAAATCCCGACGTCACAGCCTGACTAAACGTAACGATCATATTCAGCAAGCGCTTTTTATAAGACTCACCGTTCAGCTTTTATTATCTTTTCAATTTGTGCCTCCAGAACAAAAACATGGTTGTCCCCCTCCTCCAAACTGTCAATGTCAGTCATAATTTTTCAAATGTTTGCAAGAAAGATCACAGGTATCCATTAAAACGCGGAGAAATATGAAAAATTGTATTTAATAATTTTTCTATCGATCCTCTTCAAGTCCTTTGTAAAAATCAATATAAGAAGGTACACAACTCCCTTTTTTCAAAACAAACCATCAGACCATCTTTCAGTTCGAATCACTTCGTGTATTCCCGAATATCTAACGTCAGTTATTATTTATTTATTTATTGGTGTTTAAGGTCATACACTTATGCACAATGGCTAATCATGACCGTGACAGTTCTACGGGTGGAGGAAGTCGGAGTACCTGGAGAGAACCACCGAGCAACGACAAGCAGCTGCCAGCTCCCCAACATCGTAACTCCGCACTGCAGCAAAGGCAGAGTTAGATTGGTTGAAGACATGCGTACCATCGACGTGCAGTACGCCTTAGTACACGCCGTCATCGTGCCCCCATGTGGTCAATCGGGGTTAAGTGCCTTGTCCAAGGACACAACGCGGGAGTCCGAATTGATCACTCAGACGGTCACCCATCCAATGATTAACCGGGCTCGACGTTGCTTAACTTCGGTGATCTGACGAGAACCGGTTACCACAACGCCACAGCCCTCCCCCACCCCAATGTCAGTTGAAAGAGGAGATAATAAGCTCTACACTGATTTATAACTCGATCGTTGGTATTTCTTCGACCATTCATAATTACTAAGGATTTTGGGAGTAAATACGAAAACAATTAACTCTCCAAATGCAGCTGTATTTTAATACATGTAATTTGCTACCAGAGTTAACGACCAGACACGGAAGGGTAGAATGTCGTCCGCGGCAAGACTGACTCTGTGGGGTAATTTAAATGGGGATGGAAACGCAGTCTTCGTGCTTAATTTGTTATATGGTTCGCTTTCTTGAGGTAATACTGACTTTAGGCTGTGTGATGACACACCCTTGCAAATACAGCATGATAACAGAAAAAACAGTGTATAGAGCTGGTAGAGTGCTAAATTATTTTTGATCCTTAACAATTTTTCACATGTCTTTGCATTTTAACAACTTATGGGAGAGTGCTTATAGGCACTCTCCTATGAATTGTCATAAGGCAAGTCCTCACATACTAAACAAGTTCATTTTAATGATAATGTGAAGCACATTCACATGATATGAAGCTTCAAGTTACAGTGACTTTCAACACTCTACCAGTTAATACCCTAAGTACACAATTTTCAATGGTCAGTTCTCGTCAGATCACCGAAGGTAAGCAACGTTGAGCCCGGTTAGTCCTTGGATGGGTGACCGCTGAGCGATCGATTCGGACACCCGCGTTGTGTCCTTGGACAAGGCACTTAACCCCGATTGTCCACACGGGGGCACGATGGCGCCATGTATTAAGGCGCACTAAACGTCGATGGTGCACATGTCTTCAACCAATCTAACCCTGCCCGTGCTGCAGTGCGGAGTAACGATGTTGGACAGCTGACAGCTGCTCGGCGTTGCTCTGTGGTTCTCTCCGGGTTCTCCGGTTCATCCACCCGTAAAACTGTCACCGACACGATATGATCTTGACTGTTAAAGTGTCGTTAAACCCTAATAAATAAATAAATAAATAAATAAATAAATAAATAAATGGTCAATACCACGAATGTCTATATCTCCCCTTTACTCAACGGTACCCACAATGTCGTGAATGTCGGTGCACTCGTGGAAACTGTATGAAATTCTCCGCCCTACCCTTTTCACATTCGTGACTGATTCCTGATTCGCTTTAACTCCAGGCTTCACTCTCACACTTTCTCGACAGTTTGTTTTCCTCTCCATTTTCAGTATTCATGTCCTCCTCAGTAAGAGAGGTTTTAAGTTCATTATGGCTACCCTACCTACATATAATATGAATTTATTAAGTCCTCCTCAGTATTATAATTTTATAGTTCTTCATCGTTGCAATATCAATCGTATTAAACCCTTCACCGATGAACTGACTAAATTAGACTTCTGTCCAACGCCTGCCGCGTCTGTATCCCTTGTCGACGACAAGCCTGGTGTTTAGTCTACATTACCGCGCTTATTTTGTCCCCAACTTGTATCCATGTTGCCTTTGCAGCCTCCGAACGCCGCCATCGGTTACATATACTCAGCCCTACACGACACTTTGCGTGCGTCTAAAAATTCTCGTCTCTGACTGATATCGTCACGAAAATCAACTTTCGGTGAAGTTATCTCCCTTTAAGTTATTAGAGATGAGCGGAGAAGGTCCAATTGAGAATCAATTTATTGTTCAGAAAATAAAACCAAGTCAGCGTTTGTTATTTTTTAACATTTTGAACCCGAGCGGTCGTTTTTCCGACCAGGACCACGACACGTCATAACGTCATTATATAGGATAGATTTCAATAAATGTGTGGGGTAGACCAATCAATATTTTCAACGTGCAGCCCCGAGGCTTTATATAGGATAGATTTCTGTAAATGTGTGGGGAAGACCAATCAATATTTTCAACGTGCAGCCCCGAGGCTGCAGGTTGAAAATATGGATTGGTCTACCCCAAATAATGAATATGGACTCTTCTAATTGCTGCCCTTGAACTGGCATAGAAGACACCACAAGAGTTGAAAGGGTTAATAAAATAGGAGTTTATTAAGGTTACAAAACGAGACTTCGCTTTTCTATGGAAGCAACCACTTTGTAGACAACCTGTCATTAAGAATAGCCATCAATATCACACCTAGCAACACTAAGCGTCCATTTTGGCTCTTTGTTTTGAGAACGTTTTTTACAATAATCTGCAAGTTCTTGTTCTTCGTGTGGAAAAAATGAGCAAATCCCCCCTCCTAGTCTTTTATATTATTGAAAGAACGGTGCCTGAATTATATGTCACTATGCGCACGCTGCTGATATAATAAACAGAAAAAAATTACAGAACATCAAAGGATAGTGAAAACGCCGTTTTCTTATTTTTAATTGGGTTCCAACAGAAAATAATAGTCAAGCGTTCAAAATGATTAAGAAAAATTGTAAAAAAAAACGGTTTTGTATTTTTATGCTTTTCTGCATGAAAGTTGTCTGAAGTTTGTGATGATACAAATTCGCTAACTTTTCAAAATTTCAATTTTTATATGAAATTACCATACCTTTAATGTTAAATTTATCGACAGCTTTAGGAAATTATTGGGAGGAAAATTGTCAACCATGTCGTCACTATTTGACCGATCCCAAAACCACACCTCCCTCTCAACGCCTGTGATCATCTCATCTCCTTTTAAAACTAATCCTCTTTTAAATACCTTAGAATTGCTGGTCATCAACTCCATATGTCTCCTGTGTGCGGCCTGATTCGCGTGCAAACTTTTGAGTTAAGTATACAGTACACGGAGAGTGGGTTGTTACTAAATCATTCATGGGGTGGTGTCTCCACTCAGTCAAAAATTCATTGCAGGGGAAAAAGCTTTAGAACGAGCAAAGTTTCAGCCAAGGGACCTCCGGGTTGAACCCGGACGTCCCTTGGCTAAAACTGTGCCTGTCCCTTTGATGCATTACCACAAGAATCGAATGTTATTATCTGGGTAGAAACTTCACTCCACGAGTGTTTTTGTGACGATTCACTCTCCACGTTCTGTATACCAAAAGCCTACTAGACCATTTGGAATTAACTTAGTTTTCAATAGATTAACCGCATGATATTGTGTATCCTGGGGGCGCGGTGGAGTCGCGGTAGCCGGTTCTCGTCAGATCACCGAAGTTAAGCAACGTCGAGCGCGGTTAGTGGATGGATGGGTGACCATTTCAGCGACTGATTCACGCTCCCGGGTTGTGTCCTTGGGCAAGGCACTTCACCCCGATTGCTTACGTGGGGGCACGATGACGCTGTGTACTAAGGCGTACTGCACGTCGATGGTGCGCATGTCTTCAACCAATCTTACCCTGCCTGAAGCCGCTGTGCAGAGTTCAGAGTTACGATGTTGGAGAGCTGACAACTGCTCGTCGTTGCTCGGTGGTTCTCTCCGGGTGCTCCGGCTTCCTCCACCCGTAAAACTGTCACCGACTTGATATGACCCTGGCTGTTAATGTGTCGTTAAACCCTAATAAAATAAAAAATCGTGTATTCTGAGAACTCTAAACAATAATAGTTCTCAGATATTCATATGAATCCTTTCACGCAGGCAGTCTCGAATTTTTAACCCTGTTGATAACAATCTCTTCTCCCCGAAGAGCATGTAATCTGAAAATACAAAATAAAATTGCCTACAACTTCACAGAGTTGAGTATTTTTCTTACAACAAGATCTTATTTCTCCCAATACAAGAAAAACGTCTAGACAAAACACAAATCTGCTTTGAGGGTAGCAACCACACGTGCGAACATTCGATTCAGAATGAGCACGTTTTTTACCTGAACATATCAGGAATCGAGTTATTAGACATGACGAGGTCAACGTTTCTGATGAGAGTAACTAAAAGATAAATAAATCACCAACTCAACGAAACAAATTAGAGCAGGTCATTTTTTTGCCCGGGTGATATTTTTATATAGGCCAAACAAAGAAACACACAGCTGAAACACTTCTACAAACTTAACCGGTTATAGTTCAAATAGAAGAATGATTAAGGATTACGTCATGCACAGGGCAGGAACGCTATACCATATCATCGTGATCTCCGTTCACAAAAAATCAATACATAGACGCTGACTGAATGTCAAAACAGAGGCCGTTAAAAACTGTACCCAATCCCTTCATTATGCGAACAAAGTAAGAAAGAGGGGAATATTTTAAGATAAATTATTTATTACCATAGTGTGGGTTTCCGAGATGGTGCAATCTATATATTTATATACATCCTGCACGCTCCTTTAATCGCTGGGACGTGAATATAGTGTCCATAAATCCAGGAACTGAGAACTCTCTTCGAGGTTGGATGTATTCACAAGAGTATCTGTAGAAAAAAGTAATTATTAAAACTGTCCCTACAGCCGGAGACAGTGTTTGGTGTTTAAAAACATAGCGATTAAACGCTCTTTAGCTCAAGATGTGTTTACAAGCACAGAAAGAGTTAAGATGTCTCAAACTACCTGAGAGAGTATTTGAGCAAATAAGGTAGGTGGGGAAATATCCGATGGGTGAATATCCGCTAGATAATTAAGGAAAGTGGGGAAATGTCCCACGGTGAAGTGGTGTGATGGGGAAATGTCCTGTTTGAAAAATGGGGAGGAGAAAGTTGTCTGGTGGGAAAATGTCCGGATACCGCTTCAAAGAAAATGGGTGAGGCATATAGGATTAATGTTCGAAAAAATAACCGTAACACTTTGTCTTTGGCTATCCGAATGCCAGATTCTTCCACCCCACAGGACATCTACCCAACCGGACATATGCCATGTGGATGCTCGCCACACGGGCATGGGCCCCCTAGGTCCGGACGTTACACCTGTAAAATTAACTATTCTATTTCTCAATTAGTAAAACCTTTTTTTCAGACCTGTTAATATTTTTATCACATAATCACCCTCAAATAGCTCATTTCGGAAAATATCGTTCACAATACGTCAAATACAGGAATGACGCCAGAAATTACGTCGGCGTCGTAACGTTGTGAGTGAGGAGGTTTCCGAAGTAGAATTGAAGTAATCTTCTCTTTTTTTCATTAAATCGTCTCCTGAGTTCCAATGTATTCTACGTGTCAGTAGGCACATAGAACACATTGGAATTCAAGAGTCGAAATGTTTACCTTGTACAAATAAATCTAATCAGGCAAACTGAGGATAGCTATCATGAGCCTGTCACATGTGAAGTTAGTCCTAAAAGGAGCCTCCAGTCGGTATACCTCCAGTCGGTATCCCTCCAGCCGGTAGACCTAGTTGACCTTTTTTGTGCAAATGTAATCCAACTGAGTCTCATCAGTGTCAGGCTCTGTAATACGGGAAGCCCAAATGCTTGATTCCAAATGTTGCTCAACTTGCCTCTGTTGTTTGATTTTGACAATAAAATTCCTCTGAACTCGAAAGGCATCTTCTTATTGGAGAATGAGAGTTGGTAAAGCGATTGGATACCCAGGAATTTGAGGAGGGCATTTCCTACAGCCTGCATTTTCTGAAATGCCAGGCCTGAATCGACATATGCAATATCCGGAAGCTTTCATATATATATATGCACCTAAGACACTGGGATGAAAATGAGTAACCTTTGGTCAGTACTACATATATGAACCTCTTACTAAAAATATGAACAGCCAAGTAATCATTTTGAACTGCGTTCAATCCCTATGACTAATTTACATTTATGATCACCCTATATTCTAACATTTGAAAGGTGGAGAGGGAGTGTTACAAGTTCCTATATTGCACTCTAAGGCGTGAACACTGTTTCGGCCAGGTTGGGAAACTTGTTAACCTTTTGAACCCTGATGGTATCTCCCACGCCAATTCAGTGTCCTAACTTGGAAGAGTCTGTATTCGTTACTTGGGGAAGACCAATCAATAGGCTCAGAATTAACCCCACAAAATGGGGTAGGGATGGGAAGATAAAGTCACTTTTAATTTTATCTATTAAAATAAGTTGTAAAGTGAATATGAAAATGAAAGAGTTCGTTTCAATGAGGGGCCATTAGCCCTGTTTTAGAAGCACAAAATGGAGAATTAATGAAATTTGAAAGGATGTTGTTGAGTTTTATGAATAGCACAGGGTGAGGACGAGATCCATTACATTGTATGAGGGGTAAAGGCCTTTATAGTTAATTTCGCCCTCGACCAGGTGAGAACCGTAACTCGCCTCCATTGTTATGGAAAGGAATGGTAACCAATAAGATTGAGATATCTAGCTAATGTTTTTATGCCCACAAACAACTTAGATGATTTTGAAATCGCAATGTGAGTTTCCAAAAGTCATCCAACGAAGAACATTTTGGCGGCGATCGCCGTTTTGACGTTTGATCTACACTGTGATGGTTGTTGCCTTGACACAAGCTGAAAGGTTGATTTTATCCTTTTTGACGTCATTTGCGTTGAAACTTCAAAAAGGTGCAGGTGCATAGTTTGCAAACAAACTGGACAAGACTTCAAAACTGTCACTGCTGCGTCCACACGCGAAGTTTGGTCTCCATAAGTGCCATGGTCATATACAGGATTGACACAACTTGAAAGCGGTATTTTTTCCTCTTTTGACGTGATTTGCTTTTAACATCAAAAGTCTTGAGTTGATAGCATTCAAATTTGGCAAAGCTTCAGAACTAGCAAAGCCGTCTCGACATGCAAAGTTTGGTCTCTAGAAGTGTTATGGCTCTTGCTGGTAGCGTGATAGAAGCTGAAAGTGGTATTTTTTTTCTTCGATGACGTTATTAAGCTTGTAACTACTGGATTTTTTCGTCAATCTAAAATACACTTGGCAATGCTTCAGAACTGTCACCGCTTCATCGGCAAGCCAAGTTTGGTTCCTAAGTGTTATGGTAATAGCTGCACGCGTGACACACGAAAAGGCCATTTTCCTTGTTTGTGTTATTTGCTTTATTTGCGTTGTAACTCAAAACGTTATGCGCCAAGGGCAAAGAAATTTGGCAATGCTCGAGAATAATTGCTACCACGCCAACACGAGAAGTTTGGTGTCTGAAAGTGCAATGGCAACTACCATAGGATTGACACACGTGTTTTGGGTACCAATAGCGCCATTTGAAGTAAAAACCTAGAAAATGACGTTAAATCAAAAATGCCAAAGCAGCTATCTTTTTATTTGTCAAGCTCTACAACATACTAAAATTTTATGGAAATCACACGAACATGAATTTTTGCGACATTGACGTCCGACCGTCACCGAAACGGCAACTCCCGACGCGATTTTGCCCTCGAAAAACTAATTGAATTTTTAAATACTATTTCTGTTGGAGACCCTATTTCCAAAATTGTGAGAAGGAGAGTTCTATATTAAACGTTCATGAAAAGGCGTAAATATGACATTATTTTGGGTAAACGTTGAAATTTGAACTTGCAACAACTGTGGTGAATACAGACATTATCAACGTTTTGGTGTGTGAAATGTCATAGCTGCGTGTGTTATTAATAGAGAGCTATACATATTAGAAAATCTGCGTTTTAATGAAAACTGTCTAAAAATCCAAAATTTGAAGTAACGTTAAAATCTAAAAATTGCGATAGATCGAAAAACTGCAAAACACCTTTCTCTTAATTTTGTGAACTCTACAAACTCTAAACAGTTTATGAAAATCGGCGAACATTAAATTTTAGGTGACGGCGACGTCAATAACGTCACCAAAAATATCCCAGGTCAGTAGCACATGTTCATATACAGTTTTTGTTAGAGAATATATTACCAAAATGTCGAGAACGAAAGCGGAATGGTGGCGTAGAAAATAAAAAGGTTAAAGAAAGGGCCAAAATTGAGGACTGTATTGGAAAAAGTCATGAAATAAAAAATAGTAGCCCTAGGCGAGAACTAGAAATAAAGGTCAAAACGTGTGTCAAATTTCATCAGGATTGCGTTACGGGAAGTACCCAAAATCGTGGCAGAAGGAAAAAGGCTGACGATCGCTTTAAGTCATTCCAACGTCGTTTGATGACTAAATTACCAGTAAAATCGGTTACATTTCTGGTCCCTAAACTGACGTCATGTGGGTGGAAGAGGCTGGATAGACGCCCCTCTTTTGTAGGTTTTCAAATATGCAACATGCCGTAGACAAAAAGGTAATCATCACGTTCACTCTTCTTCGTCAACTCTAAATCGGTTTTCCGCTAAATTTCTACTGTTCAGTTGGAAATCTAGTTCGACTGCGTGACTTCCCCAAACAACCCTGAATACATCTATGGACATATACATTGCCAGTCAGGCACCTGGATGGTTACAGTGACAGTCCGGGTCTGTTGGAAGTAACAATTGTTTGGGGGTTGGACCTGTAGGGCCGATCATGAGTGTATGCCCAATACTTTTCGACTTCTAAATCCCGATTCTAGGTCGCGAATCCCGGAAACAACACTATACTCTGTTGCATACAGGATGTCTGGTGCGGTGTCATGGTAACGTGAATGAGCGGCTATTTTGTGACATCATTCTTATGGTAATATTTGGCGTGTATCCTCGCGCAGAGCACGTTTTTATGTTTTTATTTCCACTGTCCATTGGCTGTGATAGATGCTGTCATCTTCGTTTCTGTCGTGGGACTTGGGTGCTTTGGGCTCGAGTGACCTTCCAACATTATTAGGATGTGTACCTACTGTTGGACCGTTTTCTAGAAAGTCAGATGCCGTAATTTGTTGTCATGGGCAATGAATAATGCTATAGATATCGTAGTGTAGTGTCGCCTGTGGGTGTGCTCGATTCTGGAAGAAACTAAATCCTCATGTTTGCCTATCCCACGTACTATTCTGTGCATTTCTTGGCTGTCGCGACTGTTCTTGTTCTTGATCAGAATACCCCATAACATTCATCTTCTATCTAAGGGCTGAATCGACCAATCAAATCGCTTCTCTAGAATTATACAGCCAATCAGATGCAACTGTTAGCTTGCCCCCACCACCTACTATCGATCAATTTAATTCCATTACCGACGTGAGTATGATCTCTGTCAACGTTCGTGAGACTTCCTGTGTATCAGTGTACGATCTGCGTACAGCAAATGCAGCATACAGGCTCATCAACCCTTTACCTAACATGAAAAGCAGACGACACTTGCAAACAAAATTCTTTAATAACTAAATTATTTTTCTTTCATTTTTTGTCTCAGAAACATAGGTTATGACCCCCTCATTGGAACGAGTTCGTTCCAAAGAGGGGTCATATAACCTATGTTTCTGAGACAAAAATGGAAAAATAATGGAAATTGTATGGTGATTTTTGTAAATAGCGCAGGCCAGTTTTAACGGTTACGTTGGATAAAGGGTTAACCACCGGCTATCATATATCCTAGGAACGCTCTACAATAACTATTCTCAGATATTCATATCAATTCTTTCACACTCGTCTATCTGAAGGGATGTAATCTAAAAATGATAAATAAAATTACATGCAATTTCACAGAGTTGAATATTTCGCAAACAACAAGAGCGTATTTCTCCCAATACAAGTAAAAACGTCTAGACAAAATACAGATATATTTTTAGGGTAGCAACTGCACGTGCGATCCTTCGGTTCAGAAAGAGCACGTTTTTTACTTTTACCTGAACCTAGCTGGCATCGCGTTATTAGACATATCGAGCACAACATATTTGATAACAGTAATTGAATGATAAATAAATCACCAACTCAGCGAAACGAATTAGAGTGGATCATTTTTTGTCCGGGTAATATTTTGATATAGGTCTACCATGTGTTAAACATGAGAAATAAAACAAAGAAACAAATAGCTGAAACACTTCTACAAAATTAACCGGTTATATTTCAAGTAGAAGAATGACTGGGGATTCTGTCATGCACAGAGCAGGAACGCTGTACCATGACGTCATGATCTCCGTTCATAAAAAAGTCAATTCAGAGACGCTGACTGAATGTCAAAACAGATGCCGTTATTCATTATGCGAACAAGTCAAGAAAGAAAGGAATATTGTAAGATAAATTATTTATTAACACAATGGGGGTTTCCGAGATGGTGCTACATGTATCTATATATTTATATACGTCCTACACGCCTTTTTAATCATTGGGAAGTGAATATAGGGTCCTACACTGTCCCTAAACCTAGGAACGTCCTTCTCGCCGTTCCGAATCTACTCACATAATTTATTCGGTTTCTTCTGTATGTTTGAGAACTCTCTTCGAGGTTTGATGTATTCACAGCAGTATCTGCAGAAAAATAGTGATTATTTAAGACTGTCATCGCAACCAGAGACAGTGTTTGGTGTTTAAAAACATAGCGATTAAACAATCTTTAGCTCAAGATATGTTCACATCCGCAGAAAGCGTTGAGATGTCTCCACAACCTGAGAGAGTATTTGAGCAAAAAAGGTTTGTGGGGAAACGATCGATAGGGAATCTTCGAGTCAATCAAGGTCGGTGTGAAACACCCGATGGCTAAATGACCGCTAGATAATTAAACAAAGTGGAGAAATGTTAGATGGTGATGTGTTGCGATGGGAGAAATGTCCTGTTTGAAAGACGGAAAGGGGAGTGGTGCCTGGTGGGGGAAATGTCCGGATACCGCTTCAAAGAAAATGGATGAGGCATATAGGATTAATTTTCGGAAAAATAACCGTAACACTTTGTCCTTGGCTATCCGAATGCCGGATTTTTGCCGCCCAGAACATTTGCCCAACCGGACATATGCCATGTTGATGCCTGCCAACAAGGACAAGGAACCCTTGGTTTATTACTGATTTCGGACATTAGTCCCCAGCCACACCTGTAAAATTAACTATTGCAGTTCTTAACTATTCAAACCTTTTTTCAGACTTGTTTATATTTTTAATTTCTAATAACTCATTGCGGAAATCACGTCGACGTCGTAACTTTGTGAGTGATGGGTTCGGAAGCAGAATTGAATTGATCTCTTATTGTTCATTAAACGTCTCCCTAGTACAAATAGCAGACGACATTTACAGAAAACATTTCATGCAAACTGAAGATAGCTATTATTAGACGTTTGGGCTTCGCGCATCACAAACTTGCCTCTTGTTCAATTCTTACAATAAAATTTCTGAAGTTGAAAGACATGTTCTTATTGAAGAATGAGAGTTAGGAAAGCGATTGGACACCTAGGAATTTGAGAAGGGCATTTTCTGCACCCATGTGTTTGCTGATGTGCCAGGCCTGAATTGACGTGTACAATATGCAGAAACGTGCATACTTTCGCACACTAGGACACTGGAATGAAAATAAGAAACTTTTGGTCAGTACTGTATACATGGACCTCTTTTTTTCGGCCCGTGGGGGTTGGTCTTATCCAATTGGTCTTATCCAACGGTTCACGGACAGTATTCTATGTTCGGGGGGTTGATATGCCCTCTCGTACATTGGTAGCGTTTCTCTCACAAACCGTTTACTATCCACCATAATATTATTCCAAAAGAGGTTCTATCACTAAACCTAATGTGCCAATGATAGAAACTATAACCCTTACCGAATTGTTGCTTAGTGTATTACTTATTGTATTAATTATCATACTAAATAAAATAAGTCGTATCCCTTGTCTACATCCTTGTAGAGTGGTGAGGGAGGAGGCTACAGAGGTATCAGTGGTGAATTCTCCACCCGACAAGTTTCTAATAACTGGCGAATATAGGCCACAGGAACTGGCGATGGGTTTTCGGTCGTGGGGGTTGGTCTTATCCAACGGTTCGCGGACCGACGTTTCATCGGCGCTTATTGTATTCTATGTTCGAGGGGTTGATATGCCCACACGTACATTGGTAGCGTACATTGGTAGCGTTTCTCTCACAGACTGTTTACTATCCCCCATAGTATCTTTCCAAGAAAAGGTTCCATCACTAAACCTAATGAGCCATCAACACAAATCTTGCTGTCATGAATATACTTTTCGTCAAAAGGGAATGGTAGGAAGACAGCCTCTCAGGCTATGCCATTTCCCTGCAGCGCATTCAACTATAACCTGTTTTATTGTTATCTTGTATATTCTTATACTGCAAAATAAATCAATCAATCAATCTTACTAAAAATATGAACAGCCAAGTAATCAATTTTGAACTGCATTCATCTATCACTACTTTAACATTTATGATCACCCTATATTCTAATATTTAAGAGTTGGGGATGGAGTGTTGCACGCACCAACTTTGCACTCTAAGGCGTGAAAACTGTTTCGACCCGGTTGGGAAAATTGTTAACCCTTTGAACCCTGATGGTACCTTCCACGCCTATTCAGTGTCCTAACTTGGAAGAGTCTACATTCGTTACTCGGGGGAGACCAATCAATATTTTCAATGTGCAGCCTTGGGGCAGCGCGTTCAAAATCTTGATTGGTTTGCCACACAAATTCACCGAGCAACTATCTATTTTATGAATTCAGGCCGTATCAAGATCCTGATCAGGAAAAGCGGCCTTTCGGGTTCAAATGGTTAAATAGAACTTGTCAAAATAAAATGAGCAAATGTTTAACCCTTTACACAACGCAGCTGATATCAAAATTTATTATTTTAAATATTATTTTTTAAATTTTTTCAAAACATTTCAACAAAACCATATCATGTGACCCCTCTTTGGAACGAGCTCGACGAGTTCGTTCCAAAGAGGAGTCACATGACATGGTTTTGTTGAAATCTTTCGAAAAATAATATTTTTTCAGCTGCTGAATTTGCATATTACGCGGGCGGATGCGGGCGATTCGTTGGGTAAAGGGTTAAAGGCTGAGGAAGAGACAAATCATACGAGAAAATCTTTGTTCATATCTGAAGAGTTTAACTGGTTGAGAGCTAGAAGCCACTATCGGGGCTTTAATATGAAGAGCAGGTATCCCAGCTCAAAGGCGCTATATTTTTTGAATGTGCTTCATATTATCTTAAAAGTGAAATTACTTAGTCTATGTGGGTTTGCCTTAATACAATGGCTTCTCCCATAAACAAAGCAAAGACACATGAACAAATTTTGATGACCAAAAATAACTTAGCACTCTACCAGTTAAGCGTAAATATTGGCAATGATATTACCGGCATTTCTCTGACTCTACCTCAGTCTCCCTCTCTTCCATTCTATATATCTGGAAAAAGCCTGGGAGGGGATCCTGTGTCGAAGGTTCCTACATACCTGTTCCATCTAGTAGATGGGACTATGATTGTGCTTATACAACTTCCATCTCCTGCAATGTTACACACTCCTTCATCCCTTTATATATACCACGTTGGATGCAGTGTCGTAAATATTGGAGGGACGTTCTGAAAGAAGGTTTACGTTGGGGTCTAACGTCCCCCAATAATTGTTCCAGTTGGGGGGGGGGGGGGGGTATTTTCGTTTGGATTGGAGTCTTATTATCGATTCACTATTGCTAGTAATCATATACTTTCTTACGAGGCTAGATTTCATACCTGGACTTATGTCACAAACACAGTCATTCATATAAATGGACGACTATAATACCCGGAAATTGGGGTCCCAGGAGGGGCGGACTGGGCCAAGAAAAGTTACCGGGAAATGAACCATGGCGGATCCCGGACCCGGAGAAAGGTTTGATTTTTCGAACTGATCGAACGCTGTTTCCTCGCACCTGAGTGATCAATGGCAGTTCACACAGAGGACATGTCGATGGCATTTTTGTATCATCACTCATTCGGCATGAGTAATATCAACAGGGGGATGGCGTCCGAGGACCCATCGGACCGACCATGGTTCAGTCCGCCTCGGGGTCCCAGGATGAACAAATAAATAAGAAATTGCGTAGCGACTATTCTACGCATATGTTATTTATTTACAAATTTACAAGAAATTTTTTTTTTACCAAAAATTCCGACCGATTAAAATTTCAGCTGCGTCACAAAGGCATGTGTTTGACCATGCCTTAACTGTTTTAAAACTAGATTATTTTTGATAGTCTGAATTTGTTCATCAAAATGTGTTTTATTACAAATAATAGAAGAGAAGAGTACCCACGGTGCTCAAATAAAACAAATTTATATATATTTGCGTTTGAAAGAATATGAAACATGAGCAAGGAAAATCTTGGCTTTTGCTTTGATACCCTATTTTTTTGAAAGCCCTGATAGTGGCTTCTAGCACTCAGCCAGTTACAAAATGATGTAGTTGGAATGTTTTACCACCAAAACTTGAGCTATCATAGCTGGGACGCATCAGGTTCAATCACCCACCATCCACTATCTTCGTAAAGCTCCCATGTGTGCGTGGTTATGTCAGTGGGGTGTTATAGCTCATCAAATTCTTGTCTAGTCGAACAGTTGCTGGGCAGAGAACTACTTTACGATAAACGACAACCACTTAAGGATAAAATTGTCAGATATGCTTGCTTCTTGTGTGATATATGAGTCGGTCCAGCCCTGGAATTAGCCAGGACAATCGTCGCTGTCAGACAATATATGATTGAATATTCTTCTAGATCTAAACAGGTTACTGTTCACATAAACGTACCTTCAAAGTAAAGGGTGTAAAAAACAATGAACTTTTTACTGCAACAGAATATAAAAAAAGATTCGTACTTTGGAAAGACATGCACGGGCGGATCCAGCGAGTGCGCACCCGCCGCGCACCCCTCCTATGTGGATATTTTTCAACCGCACCGATACCGTGTGAGGGGTGACGGTATTATTCGCGAAAACACACGGACATCCACTAGCTCACGAATAATACCGTTCCCCAAAGTATACACCAGAAGCTTCGGCGTGGGTCTCCTCTGAGACGTTATAAATTGACTTCCCTTTTTCAAAATTTGAACGAGTCTATTTTGTGACTGCGGGAATATTTTGATTGGAAAACATTACGGTCACGTGCAAAAAGGGTCACACTGGCCTTCCATTTTCCAACATGTACCTCGAGAAAGGCCTATAACCCACCGACAAGCGTGGGTTCTATTGCCCAACCAGAACTCACATGGACGAGCGTTGGGCGAGTGTGTCGCATCATAAGCTATGATTGAAATATATTGTCCCCTCAAACCCAGATCCGGGATCCGCCAGTGATAAGTTTTGGTTTGTTCGTTCTTGTGGCATTTGCCATTGAGGAGATTAGACAGCGTGCAATACTCCTTTGTGGTTGCAATACCCACATGTAAGCAAATTCTCTTAGCACGGAAAACACGGGTCCACCCACAGTCATTAGAGTACATTAATCTTGCGTGAAGTATATTCTTTTCATTCAAATTGGTAAGTGATAGACATATACACTGGAAGCAAATAATGGGTGCATTGACATTTGAAATTGCATACAACCCAATGAGGAGTGTCCTAATCGCTCGGAAAAATAGATTTGGCAACACGCATGTGAACTTTTCATCTGAAGAGGGATATTTCTTTTAATTACAAGAAGTACCCTGAAGAGAGTCATCGAATAAACATGGGAAAATTCGTGTTTTTTCTCAAGTTAGTTTTTGCATTCTCTTATGCAACCACCAATGGTTTCCCAGCAACCACAACCGAGGTTTATCCATACTCTGAAACCCTTATGGATGAGGAATATATCTTGTTTTGGAAGAATAATGACACGCACATAACTTTGGAGACGCATGTGAAAACGTTAGGCTGGGTAGGATTTGGAATCTCTGGTAATGGTAATATGTACCCAGCTGATGTAGTTATTGGATGGGTGAAGGACGGAAAAGCCTTCTTAGAGGTAAGTCAGCATCGATTAATGCGACAGATAACATTAAAGAAGGTGACTGTTTTAACGGATAGTAATTTCAACCTTGGTACCATGATGTTATATGTGAAAAAGGGAGACGGATGGCGAGGCTAAGTCCCTTCAAATGTAAGCAGATCCGACCACAAACCAATGATCTTTGCTTGCTGCAGCTGCCTCGAATAAGAAGGAATATCAGCGATTTCTCGCAGAAACGCATGCATGGATGGGGGTGGGGGTGGGGGTGGGGGGCACAGGGGCACAGGGGTCCCGCGCCATTGATTTTTTCCAGAAATAGTTGAGAGAGAGAGAGAGAGAGAGAGAGAGAGAGAGAGAGAGAGAGAGAGAGAGAGAGAGAGAGAGAGAGAGATTATCTTTACCAAACCATCATTGCAATTCTATTGGGATTAAGAAGGAAGTGAGTCCGCATACCATCTACTCTTAAGATGTGACAAAAGATTCCCTCGTTTAATTTATTTCTATTAAGGACCATAAAGTTGAGAAAAATGCACCTTTGGGATCCATAAAATACAAATGTCACCACACTGTTTCGCCCCGTTGGGGGAATTTGTTAAATATAGAGCTAAAATGTGCATTTTTCTTAACTGGTAGAGTGCTAAATTATTTTTGGTTATCAAAATTTATTCACAAGTCTTTGCCTTGTTACAATTTATGGGAGAGTGCCTCTTGGCACGCTCCCATAATATGTAGCAAGTCAAATCCATACAGACTAAGTAATTTCACTTCAAAGATAATATGATCCACATCCACAGAATATGATGCCTTTAAGCTGGGCACCTGCTCTTCATATCAAAGCCCAAATATGGGCTTCCAGCACTCTGCCAGTTAATGTAGATGTGCGTGGGTCCCAAACGTATGTTTGTTTATTGTATTGCTACCACACCACAAAGACATTGTTGTTTACAAGTATCTATACACTCGTGTAACAGTGCCCACCCCACCCTCCAAGTTCGAAATGCTTCCTATCTTGGGGCTATTCACGCTTTACGTAACCCTTTACCCAACACGGTAGGTATACGATACTTGCAAATAAAATTCTTGAATAACTGTTTCTTTTCGTTTTTTACGTCGAAAACATAGCGTATGACCCTCATTGAGCTCGTTTAAATGAGGGGCAATAAGCTATTATTTTTGGAGCAAGCTCGTTCTAATGAAGGTCATAAGCTATGTTTTTTAGACAAAAAATGAAAAAAGATAATGAAAATTTAATGGTGATTTTTGTCAATAGCCCTCTCCAGTTTTGGCTGTTACGTTGGGTAAGGGGTTAACCCGACTAGAAGACAACATTTGATGAGAAATCCTCGAATAACTAATCATTTCCATTTTTGCCTTAACCCTTTGTAAACAAGAAGCCTTTTTCCGTCCCAGGAACCGGCCAGCGCTATTCTCAAAAATTGACAATTAATTTTCATTATTTTTTTCATTTTTTGTCTCAAAAACATAGGTTATGACCCCTCGTTGGAACGAGCTCGTCGAGCTCGTTCCAACGAGGGGTCATAACCTATGTTTTTGAGACAAAAAATGAAAAAAATTAGTTATTCAAGAATTTTTTTTGCAAGTGTCGTCTGCTTTTCATGTTGAATGGCTGCTACGTGAATGTGTGGAGTAGACCAATCAATCTTTTCAGGCCTTGGGGCTGCACGTTGAAAATTTTAATTGGTCTGGCTCTAATCATGAATATGGACTCTTCCAACTGCTGACTTGAAACTGACTTGGAAGATACCACCAGGGTCTAAAGGGTTAAAACACAGATTTGAAACTCTTCTGAATATGTTAGGCTGGAATTTAAGGAAATCGTAATTTGTTCCCAGCTGATGTGGCTGCTGGATGAGTGAATGACGGGAATTATATTGTGAATGATAAAGTTCAAGGAGATTACTGACGAACAATAATTTCAATCCTGGTGCTGGGCGCTTTCTGCAATTCCAGCCAAAGACTCAGAATTAACGCCCGAAAATGCGGTAGGGATGGGAAGGTAAAGTCGCTTTCAAATTAATCAGTTAAAATAAGTTGTAAAGTGAAAATGAAATTGAATGAGTTTGTTTCAATGAGGGATCATTAGCCCTGTTTTAGAGGAACAAAATGGCGAGTTAATAAAATTTGAAAGGATTTTTGTTGAGTCTTGTGAATAGCTCAGGATGAGGGAGAGTTCCATTACGTTGTATGAAGGGTAATGTACCTTTATAGTTAATTTGGCTCTCGACCAGTTATGGAAAAGAATAGCAGTCAATAAGACTGAGATATCTACCTTATGTTTTTAACCCTTTGCCCAACGAATCGCTCGCATCCGCCCGCGTAATATGCAAATTCAGCAGTTGAAAAAATATTATTTTAAAAAAAAATTCAACAAAACCCTATCATGTGACCCCGCCTTGGAACGAGCTCGTCGAGCTCGTTCCAACGGTGGGTCACATGATATGGTTTTGTCGAAATTTTTTGAAAAATTAAAAAAAAATGGTATTTAAAATAATAAATTTTGATATCGTCTGCGTTGGGTAAAGGGTTAATGACCACAAACAAACTAGATGGTTTTGAAATCGCAATGCGGATTTCCAAAAAGCCATCCAACTAAGAACAATTTGCCGGCCATCGCAGTTTTGAAGTCCAAGTGTGATCTGTTCTCTGGTGGTTGTTGCCTTGACACAAGCTGAACGGTGGATTTTATCCTTTTTGACGTGATTTGCGTTCAAAAGAATGCAAATAAACCGAGCAAAACATCAAAACTGTCACTGCGAAGTTTGGTCTCCATAACTGCTATGGTCATATTTTGGCTTGACACAAATTGAAAGCAGTATTTTTTTAGTTTTAACGTGATTTGCATTTTAACATCAAAAGTCTTGCGTTAATCGCACTCAAATTTGGCACAGCTTCAGAATATCAAAGCCGCCTCGACATACAAAGTTAGGTCTCCTTAAGTGCTATAACGGGATCGCGGTGAACCAGTAAGCACAGATGCAAGCTGCAAGCTGTGAGATCCTCGGTTCGAATCCCACCTGCGGCAACCGAGCTGTGTCCTTGGGCAAGACCTTAATCCCGATTGCCCACACGGGGGAACGGTGACGTTGTGTACTAAGGCGTACTGCTCGTCGATGGTGCCCTTGTCTTCAACCAGTGATAACCCTGCTTGTGTGGAGTTAGTACGTTGGGAGCCGGGCAGTTGCTCGCCGTTCCTCGGTTGTTCTCTCCGGGTATTCAGGCTTCATCCACCCGTGAAAATGTCCGAGAAGTGGGCTGTCGATAGTTTCGTTAAACCCTAATAAATAAATAAATAAATAAATAAATAAATAAATAAATAAATAAATAAGTGCTATGGCTCTGGCTGTTGATGTGATAGAAGCTGAAGTGGTGTTTTTCTCTTCGTTGACGTTATGTCCCTTGTAACTTCTAAATATTTGCGGCAATTTAAAATACACTTGGCAGTGCTTCAGAGTTGTCACCACTTCATCGACATGGGAAATATGGTCTTCGCAAGTGCTATAGCAATAGCTGTACCCGTGACACACAAAAAGACTATTTTTCCCGTGTTTGCGTTATTTGCATTGTAACTCAAAACGTTTTGCGTCAAGGACAAAGGAATTTGGCAATACCCGAGAAAAATAGCTACCAGGACAACACGAGAAGTTTGATGTCTGTAAGTGGTATGGCAATGACTGTGGGAGGGACACACGTGTATTGGGTACCAATAACGCCATTTGAAGTCAAACTTCGAAAATGACGTTAAATCAAAAATGCCAAACCAGCTATCTTTATTCCCGCATCTTCAAAAGTGTGGGGATATAGTGACGATCTCCTCCGTACGTCCGTATGTCCGGACAGGATTGCGTTACGGGAAGTACCCTAAACTGTGGCGGGAGGAAAAAGGCGGACGGTCGCTTTAACCCTTTACCCAACGTAACTGCCAAAACCGGCCAGCGCTATTCACAAAAATGGCCAATTAATTTTCATTATTTTGTCCACTTTTTGTCTCAAAAACATAGGTTATGACCCTTCTTTGTAACGAGCCCGACGAGCTCGTTCCAAAAGGGGTCATAACCTATGTTTTTGAGATAAAAAATGAAAAAAATAGTTATTTAAGAATTTCGTTTGGAAGTGTTATCTGCTTTTCATGTTAGGTAAAGGGTTAAGTCATTCCAACGTCGTTTGATGACTAAATTACCAGTAAAATCGGTAACATTTCTTGTCCCTAAACTGACTGCATGGGGGGAAGAGGTTAGATAGATCCTCCTCTTTGACCCTCGTAGAACTTGCTACGTTATCAAATAAGTAACATGAAATAAACAAAAAAGGCAATCATCATGTTCACATTTCTTCGTCAACACTTAATCGGTTTACCGTTAAATTTATACTGTCAAGTTGAGAATCTAGCTTGACTGCGTGATTCCCCAAAACACCTCTCAATACATCTAGGGAATTGTACAGTGCCGGTCGAAAAGCCGGATGATTACAGTGACACTCCGGGTCTGTTTGAGCCAACAATTATTTGGGTATATGCACATGTGCTGTATCATTTGATTACAGATCTTGTATCAATGAGTAGTACCACTTAAACACATTCAAAAATGAATGTTATAGCCATCATCCGGTCATATACTGTGTACAGCAGTTGTTGAGATGCCCAAATGGGGCGCTGCAATTGTTTGCTTGGCCGACATCATTGGAACAGATCTGGAGGGTATTATACTATTCAAAAAAAGTAGGGGATATCTGATAAAAGTGAGATATATGAAGAAATATATTTATATTATCATCAGAAAGACAGTTGCGGCATTGCACCGTGACATCTGGTGAATGGTTTCAGCGATAGTTGCGTGTCTGACAAGCACACTTTCCACGCACTGAGCTGTAGAAGACATGGACGGTCAGTCTGAGAATTTACCATATTCAGTCCAAGACCTCAATACCTTGTAAATCCTCCTCGGTTCGCGAGACAAGCGCAGATACGACGTGGCATACTCCTCAACTAAACGTCCAATACCAGCTTGACTGATGTTATTCCATTCTTCCTGCAGTGCAGCAGCGAGTTCCTGGACATTGGTAGGGGGCGTTGTCGTTGGCGCCTGCCAAGCATATCCCAGACGTGCTCGATTGGTGAAAGGTTTGGACTTTGCTATCATGTTGTCACGGTAGTACTACCATGTGACACACCCTTGGATGACATGTAATGCTGTTCTGCTTGTCATGGTTATGCCTCCCCACACCATAACCTTTCCACCACCAAAACGATCGTGCTGCCTAACGGTTACGTCAAGGTATCGTTCGTTCCGCCACCGCCACACTCAGTTTCGCCAGTCGTGGAAGTCGAGAGTGAACCTCGATTCATCGGAAAACATGGCGTTGCTCCACCGACAATTGCCCCGCGCTGCCGTGCTCCACGTCAACTACGCCTTGCTGCGAGGAGACGTTCAGTCAAACGTGGAATTATTCGAGGTCGTCGAGCGTACAAATTCTAGCTGTGTGGGCGATTTCGAATAGACTGACCACTAACTCGCACATATATCGCTCGGTGCAGCTGCTGTCCAATTTCTGAGGCACTTTGATGGCGGTTACGTAATGCCGTGGTTCTGATGAAGCGGTCCTGGTTAGCAGTTGTTGTCCTTGGGCGACCTGACCGACGTCTGTCATCAACATTGCCTGTCTGACGGTAGCGTAACCACCACCTGCTAATAACGGATTGAGTAACGTTGAGAATTTGAGCCACTGCAGTCGGTCTTTTGACAGCTTCCAACAGGCCAACGGCACGTAAACTTTCATCACGTGTCAGTCATCGCTTGCCTCAAAATTTACTTTTCGACTAGAAACTATTGATAAACGAGTTTATACCATGAAAAGAATGATGAGACCCCCGAAAAAGCCCGTCCAGTACAAATATCAAAACGTACCCCACAGACATTAACGCGGCGCTCGTGCGAAAAACCTGCACGAAGTTTCCGTGGGCCGGTGACACTCATGATCCACCTTAAACTTGGTAACATGTTGATGTGCCCAATCACGCGTATCCAATACCATTTTACGAAAATATCAACATCAGTTTGAATATCCCCTACATTTTTTTAATAGTATATTATTCTCCACTAATTTAAAAGGTCAGTCTTCGTTCTCTTTGGTTTTTGTTCTATTCAGTCTTGGATGTCTTCGATATTCGTGCTGGTCAATTTACGTTATCTGCAGTATTCGTTCTGTTCAATTCTCATCGGTTCTTTATAATGACAATGGTACATCTGATACTGACACACAACATATTAGTCCACAAGACAGCACTCCAAACTGCTCCCCACTAGTCCCAGTGTCGGCTCTTACTGTGTGTAGGAAGCCTCGGGGTCGAGAAAGTAACTCCAATGTACTGTGTTGCATGATGGTGCGGGACTAAAGTGGAAAATCTATCCGATTAGGATTTTATCCTAACAAACCGATTTGATCTGTTGATTCCATCTGAAGGTGGATGGTATATATTATGGGGATTTTAGATTCAGAACAAAATAAGTCGGAAAAGAATTGTACTCGGGATAGACATACACAACGATTTTATCACTTCTAGAGTTGTGCTGAAACGAAGACATGCAATACCATTTTGACTAGCCTTATAGCGGGACATGCTACCTATACCTTGTCCCCGAAATGTCTCGATGGAAAACCTCCACCGAGGCCCGTAACACATTACTTCTTAGGCCACATTTCTATCGCATCATTTTCTTGGAACACATTAGTAAACACTTTCAAAGCCGCCCTGCAACGCCTGCGATACAGGGTTTACATTATAGTGAAATGAGTGTTTTACTTTGAGAGCAGTCGCGTTCCTGAATTTCTCTCCCCCGATCTTCCAAACGACAGACCTGTGTAACTATATATAACTATTCGTCAATATTGTTATAACCCTTTACCCAACGCAGACGATATCAAAATTTATTATTTTAAATATCATTTTTTTAAATTTTTCAAAAAAATTCAACAAAACCATATCAAGTGACTCCTCGTTGGAACGAGCTCGTCGAGCTCGTTCCAACAAGGGGTCACATGATATGGTTTTGTTGAAATTTTTTGAAAAATATTATTTTTTCAACTGCTGAATTTGCATATTACGCGGGCGTATGCGGGCGATTCGTTGGGTAAAGGGTTAAAGTTTCTGTGAAGCTTTCTTCATTGAAAAGACAGGGAATTATAATGATAAATAGTCCGTCACTTGTAACATGGTATGTCCATGGCCCAAGAAGGGTTGTAAGAAGGGAAACTGACTAAATCATCCGACCTTCTTGCACGTACCATCTCCGCGCTGTATCATATTTATTTATTTATTTATTGGTGTTTAAGGTCACATACTTATGCACAATGGCTAATCACGACCGTAACAGTTTTACGGGTGAAGGAAGCGGGAGTATCCGGAGAGAACCACCCAGCATCGACGAGCAACTGTCATCTCCTCCACATTCTAACTCTGTTTAAGCTCCGCTCAAGCAGGGTTACAAAAGTTGAAGGCATGTGCACCATCGACGTGTAGTACGCCTTAGTACACGGCGTCATCGTTCCCCCATGTAGGCAACCGGGCTAAAGTGCCTTGCCCAAGGACACAACGCGAGTCGTCCCGGACACGGGGGGGGGGGGGGGGGGGGGGGGTGTCGAACTCGGGACCTCTAGTATGGAAGTCCAACAGCCTATCACTGAACCCCCGCGCTCACCCGCGCTGTATCATATATAATACATTTTGTTTGATAAAGGGTACATATCACAAAATCGAAAAGTCCCGCATTTCAAAACAACTCAAGTTCATTCTCAAGATTCCCGACTTAAATTCAGCCTTGGACTCGACGAAGATTTCAAATCGAGTCCATATGCTGAAAAACTAATATAAAAACTTACTTACCCCAGAACAAATTTTCCGTAACCATTCGTGATTTTTTCAGATCGAACACACTAAAAACTAAAGTGTTAAAACTGACACTTTCAAGGTGTTAAACCCATTCTAACTCTTAGGGTTTGATTTTAACACTCAAAGTGCAATGCTTTAAGCACTTAGACATTACAATCGTCAGACATCTCAAACTTGAATGGATGTGCCTAGCATTGCTGGTTCTTCCAGAATCGTCCATAATTCGATTTGCGCTTGGTGGGTACATAATTAAAAGCACACAACGCCGATGACGCGGATCAATCAGGCTCGAGAGTTCGAGTCTGATCCGCGTCATCTGCGTTGTTTCCTTTTAAGTGTCGCGAAATTACACTTGCCAAGTGGTATTATTGTAACACCTGTCAAGTTCTGGCATATCTACACTTGAACAAAGTGCCAATTCAGCACTTAGTAAGTGTTAAATACAGCACTTCAAGTGTAGTTTTTAACACTTTAGTTTTTAGCGTGAAGATCGGTATACATATATTTTTGCGTTAATAAAATCGTCAATCGTATAATAAACATCAAGTAGCTTAAAATGATCAAAAAAAAATGTAACCCAACAGCCCTCTGGGGATGTAGTATTAAAGCTTGGCTAAACCTCCCCACCGCCACAAAATGGATTCACCCAACTGCTATAGCTTGTGTTATGTAGGATGACTGAAGACCTCGAGAAATTATTTGAGTCGATTTTGAACTTACAATGTTTTTCAAAATATTTGGTTTGAGTAACAAACGACTTGAGTTCACTTTAGGGCTTATAGAACTGTGACCACAAAAAAGCGGAAAGAGAATTTCGAGTGGATCGCGACCGAGTCGCGATCGAATCGAAATTCTCTATCCGCTTATCTCCCATATTATTTGTTTTTTTTATTGGTGTTTAAGATCACATGTTTCTGCACAATGGCTAACCATGACCGTGACAGTTTTACAGGTGGAGGAAGCCGAAGTTCCCGGAGAGAACCACCGAGCAACGGCGAGCAACTGTCAGCTCCCCAACATACCAACTCCACACAAGCAGGGTTAGCATTGGTTGAAGACAGGTGCACCATCGACGTGCAGTACGCCTGAGTCCACAATGTCACCGTGCCCCCACGTGGGAAATGGGGGTGAAGTGTCTTGCCCAAGGACACAACGCGGTTGCCGCAGGTGGGATTCGAACCTCTTATCTCCCAGCCTAACTAAAGAATCTCACCTGTCGAAAAAGGAGTACAGGAACACTGAATATGAGATGTTATTTTCTTTTGGTTCGTGTTGAGGCTGTCTTGATTTCGCACTATTCCATATTAGAAATGTTGACCATTTGGCGATGGGTGTGTGGCGATCGGCTGGCGATTTTGTGATCACAGCAGTCAGCTTTAATTATTTTTGTTAATTTTTTTTTTCAAAATATGGGGCCCTGGTCTTTACGTTTTCATCAGCCGTTGTAATTTTTTTTTCTCTTATGTGCAGGATCGCTATACAAGTAAATATGCTATGCCAGATATGGACAAAAAACAGGACTGGTATTTGTTGCTTGGAAAGGAAACTGCTGATACAACAGTGCTCAAGTTCGAGCGAGCACTAGACACGTGTGATACGGAACAAGATCGACCTATCACGGTAAGCTCACATATATGTTATTATATCATATCGCCCGATGAGTGCAACAACGCGCCATCTGCTTAACCATTCCAGGTGGCGCCGTTTGGCTCTCAATAGGTAATAAGAATGTACAAATTTAGTTTTAGAGTTGGTAGTCTTTTCAAAAGTTGGAAGCGAGTCGTCATGTTTCCTTAAAAATAAATGTGACACTCGAATAGTAAATTTACACTGTAAATGGACATGATGGCAACTTCGAATTCATCTTTCAAGGTTCATATTAATCTGACAAGAAAATACAGAACTGAATTATCAAAAAGGAGCATGTTTCGTCCAGTTTTTCGAACAAATGGGAGCACTCAGTTATTCGAACAGCGCTTGACGTTATCTACATCATATTGCGGCGTGTTCATCGTTGCAAGGGTGTGGTAAGAAATGCAATGGGCAAGCGGATAGAAAATGATCATAAAATGTGTTGTGAAGTCCAGACCGAGAAAGAAATGTGTGTGGTCTAATTGTCTGCTTGGATGTCCATCACTTCCAAAGTGATAATAACGCGGCAATGATCAATGATTTTGACCCCCCCCCCCCCCACCCAGTCTCACGTTCTTTTGCCATAACTATATTGGGTAGGAATTGCTCATGAATGAATAATCTCTGAGTGGTATGGGATTTTTCGTAACGGTGGACAACGGGTCACTGTTAGTGCTACCTTGCGAAGAGTACCCATTTTAATATGAAAAACATGTGAAAATTCTTTTCCAGCAGAAAAGTAGTATACGCACTAGAAATCCTTGAATGGATTCTTGCAGATCGTACAGTATTGTATGGCATAGTATATGACATCCGAACCAAAGTAAAAAATGGTGGATGCAACCATGTTTAACCCTGTACCTAACATGAAAAGCAGGCGACACTTGCAAAAAATATTCTTGAATGGATAATTTTTTAAATTTTTGTCTCAAAAACTTAGGTTATGACCCCTCATTGGAACGAGCTCGTTCCAATGAGGGGTTATAATCTAGGTTTTTGAGACAGAAAATGAAAAAAATAATGAAAATTAATAGGCGATTTTTGAGAATAGCGCTGGCCGGTTTTGTTCGTTACGTTAGGTTTATTGTTTATTGGTTTTTTTAAGGTCACATACTTATGCACAATGGCTAATCGTGACCGTGACAGTTTTACGAGTGGAGGAAGCCGGAGTACCCGGAGAGAACCACCGAGTAACGATGAGCAGCTGTCAGCTCTCCAACATCGTAACTCTGAACTCTGCACCGCAGCGTAGGCAGGGTTAGATTGGTTGAAGACATGCGCACCATCGACGTGCAGTACGCCTCAGTACACAGCGTCATCGTACCCTCATGTATGCAATCGGGGTGAAGTGTCTTGCCCAAGGACACAACGCGGTTGCCGCAGGTGGGATTCGAACCGAGGACCTCTCGGCTTGCAGCCTGCACCTCTACCAACTGAGCCACCGCGCCCCGTTACGTTAGGTAAAAGGTTATGCATTAAAGGAGTCACTTTGTTATGCCTTTGTAACTCAATGGTTTTTGTTGGAGTTTGATGTCTTGTGGTATGGGATAGACCAGTAAAGGGGAGTGGGGTGTGTAATCCACACGTTGTAAGTTTCGTCGATGCGTATTTACCAAAGTTGTGGCCCTTGTAAGACTGTACCAAAGAACATGTTTCCTTATAAGTCAAGTATTTTTTTTATCGGATTTTGGTGTCCCGGGGTTTCGTAATAGACCCGTATAAGGGAAAGGATATCTTTATGATGTAACACGCGACGATGCGACGATACATTCTATAGACTTGACCTAGCCATTCATATGAGTGTGTATCGTCACCCAACATAGAATTTCTTTTAATAGTAAGGGTGTATATATAAAAGGACATAAGCTTCCTAATTCGAATTTGCAACTGATAACAATCTTCATCCGTTTCATTTCTATAATGGCACCCCTCACTTTTATGACAGGGAAGGGGGTGGGGGGTGTCGCTCCCGACTTCCTTATAATACTCCCAGGGACCAGCTTTTGTAGGCCTGCACAAACATAAATCACAGGATAGAAAAACGTATACCGATAGGAGAATATGAGTACTCATCTCCATATATATAAACGACAGGGTTGCAAGGAGTACAAAAATATATTTACAAAACTAATGACTTTACTGACGTCAATGTTATTAAAATACCCTTTGTAGAACGAATGATTCCCACGCGTCGATTTTAGTTTCATAGTAAGACCCTATAGAATTTTCAATAGATACGAAACACAGGTGCAAAAGTACCCATTCAAACACCTCTTCCATTCAATTCCATTTTATAAACACAACAGAATCGTGCTCCAGTTGTATACCTTAGATTTGAATAAATGCAATACAGGAAATTCGTGCGTTGGGAAATGATTTTAGATTGTGATAACCTTGTTGCTATAGATCTCATAATGTGGGCCTTGTTACGCACTATACAGTAGTGCAAGTACGAAAACAGGAGAATTTCCACCGAATCACGACTTGGTCGCAACTTGTTCGAAATTCTTCTAAAAAGAAATTGGATGTGTTTTTCGTTTCTTTATCTTAATTCGGTCTTAATTTATTAATATTTCATTAATTAAAATTGCGACCTGCTGGTGCGACTCTGACAACTACATTGCAATCTGGTTGAAAAAACCCCACCTTTTATGGTCACAGTACTGTTGTATATAGTGCTGGTGGCGAGGGTTCTGAATTTGCATATCAGGTGCGTACATGGTTATATCGCCCATTGAGTGCAATAATGCGCTATCTGCAATGCTTCAGCATTGCAGATGGCGCCTTGTTGCACTCAAGAGACAATATTCCACCTTGCATATTCAATAAGCAAGTTTGGATAACAATTGTCTTTCACTATATTTGTGATGTGAATATAGTGGGTTGCGGTGCGAGGTGGATAGGGTCGGTGTGCTGTCGAAGAATTGAACGTGCAGGATTGAATTTCAGCGCTGTCATTTTCTATATCCCACTACCCCATATTCTCAAATTTTCAGCCCCCTTTTAATGAATATTTGTTAAACCCATATATACGTCTCAAGTTTTGGAAACAACATTTTTGAAGCTGCCAAACACTTTTAATCAGGATACATAAATTATGTCATCTCCACCACAGGGCATTCGCCAATGTATATATAATCAGAGTAAGCCAAGAAACCTTCTCGGTCTTAATGGCAACAAATATCAATGAATGGCAAGTAGCTGTTGGCTTTGGAAGATGTGGGTGGCGCCAGGATTTTCCCCATGGGGAGTACTATGCTCCTCGCCGGGGAGGGAAAGCTAGAGTATTGTGCAGAAATCCCACGATAACAGAAGCCTTCTCTCCGATGGGATTCATGATTAGGGGATCTATCCCTCAGGGGTTACAACCGCCTTTACCCCTCCTCTGGTGCCACCCCTCCGTCTCAAGCTGAATGGAATACACTTACTGCTTATTTACAAGTATACTTGGTCAACTCCTAATCCGGGCCGAGTAGAAGACAAGCAAAAACATTTACGTCATTAACTTAAAATTTCAGTTTTTTAATTTCAATATCGATGGGAAACATCAAAACAATTACGTGTTGGAAGAACTTCGCAGTACATTAGGAACTAATTCTTTTCCGGTATTTACGACGACAACAGAAATTGATGCAAAAAAACAATCGCGAGACATAGAATTTACTGTGATCAGTTAATTCGCGCCTGTGTGAAAATGGCGAAAGCATCAGAGCTAAATTGAAAAGAAGGATAATTTATAGCGACTTATTTTCAGGCATAAAATATATTTAAAGAAATCAGAAATGGGTTTTTATAACCAACATTTAAAGATTTCAGTTCAGGAATTAGATAAAATATTAAAAAAAAAAAACAGAAATAACTTTTGTGCACCGCATTTAAAATGTTCTATATATCAAAGAATCAGAAATGAATTTTGAAGATGTCAGAAATGCATTGCTGTTTACTGTATCTGAGGTGTTTCATGCAAAAATAAAACACACATGACTTGGAAACAGAACTGAAATTATCCACTGAGTGACACTCCTCTCCCATCCGCCCCATCCGCCCCAATCCGCCCCTCGTATTTCAAACATTGAATTGGAGCCAGGTCATTATGTCAGATGTATAGCATTAAAGTCTCTGTTAATCAAAGGCAAATAAGGTGTTAATTGTTCCGAGTCCTCACTTGAAGTGCGCTAAATATTGATTGAATTTATTTCCCAAGGCGACCGAGGAACATTAGGGCTGTCTAATGAAGACCGTCTGCCTCTCTGTGGGTGTTTATTGCTTGAATAAATCTAAACCTAAATGAAAAGAAAACGCCCCCTCCTAACGATTCCCACAAGTCATGAATATGTCTCTTATAACTGTGTTTGGAAGTAGCAATCATAAGCACATCAATATACTATCCCCGCCCTCTCACGCACACATCCACACACCACCGCATTTTAAAAATAACAGAACTGTGGAATAGATACCATTACATAGTCTGCGTGATGTATTATCTATCAAGAAATAACACCGTGCCCTCGTTATAAACTGTTAAGAGATCACACGGATGGCAGGGAGGGGAAAGCTCTCACATTTTTCTTGGAGTGGGAGTATTATTAGCATTTAAAGGTCCATTCACCGCCAAGGAAACTTTGAAAGGAATCCCCATAAACTGATACTGACGTTGATGGTGGTATTGATATTGATATTTATATTAATATCAATATTAGTATTATTATTGCACCATCAACGTACTCCAGGCATCGGTCTGGTCACTTCGTGAACTCCATCTGGCTCCGAGGAATCACAGTAATGTAACTCCATTAAAGAGAGAATGGGCTGTCGGTGTCAGGATGGGAGATGTTTCGTAACGAGCTACCAGGTGAATCAAGTCACAACTTCAATGTCATGTCATATTTATCCCCCTCCCCCCCCCCCCCCCCCCCGCATCATTCTAGCCTAGATATGAAAATATATTGAATGAAATACTATCTGACAGTCTGGTTTAAAACGTTGCATAAAATATTCGTGGGAGACAACAGGAAGACAGCCAGCTATGTTGTCTCCCTGCGGTATACTACTAACACGCTATGTTGAACATGAAGGTAGTACTGAAGCCAAATATCTTTCTTTCGTGTCAAAATTATTTTGATTAACATTACTGTACTACTATTTGCATTTGTACTTGTATACTGCTAAATATAAAAAAAATAAAAAATAAAAGGCCCTACCCAAGGTCACTTGCTGCACAAATGTCGCATCATGCATCCAAAGTATGCCTACGTTTCTTGCTGTAACCATTAACCCTTTATACCCAATGCTCAAGATATCCAAATTTATTATTTAAAAGCCTAATATCAAATTGTTCAAAAAATTTAAACAAAGCGATATCAGATGACCCATAAATTGAGCAGTTTAAAAAAAAAAATATTTTTTTTAAATTTCAACAAAACCATAACATGGGACCTCCTCATTGGAACGAGCTCGAGCTCGTTCCAATGAGGAGGTCCCATGTTATGGTTTTGTTGAAATTTTAAAAAAATAATTTTTTTTTTAAACTGCTCAATTTGTTAATTATGCGGACGGTTTTAGCCATTTCGTAAGGAAAATGGTTAAAGCAATTTTGTTGTCGATTGAATTGCCAGATCGCGACACATTTAATTGTAGGGAAATGGAACCATTTCCTGCAGTTTAGGTTCTTAGAATATCGGCGCGGGGTTAATGACTTTAGGAGCCAGTATTACACGGTTAATCACCGAGCTGGTTGTTGGCAGCAACCCGCGCAGTCTTTAGATCACTATATGACACAATTCAGCTTAGAGAGGAACTACCACGATCTTGTGAACTGCATTCCAGAAGAACTGGAACTTTCAAGATCACCAAGTCATCTAAAGTACAGACACCTATTCATCTAAAGGACATCGTTTGTCTGTTTGGAGAGTTTTACAGGAGTAGTTTTTAGATCCCCGTTCTGTACCTTACCACGTTAAATAACTGCCAAATTCAGCACGTCTCTCCATCACTTAAATCGGTTCCACCCAATCTAAACGAGGACGCTGCGGCAGTTTCTGCTTCAGTCTTCATTCATCTTGCACACGCGGAGCTCGCATTCTGAAAAGTGTCCCGTGTCAAAAAATTACTTTTACACAGTTACTTTGTTCTTAATTTCACAGTTGTATATTGCTTTTCTAATATTTGTGTGCCCGTCAAATCTGCGTTTTCTTCTAGTGAGCGAAATTACGACTCCTTACCGGGACGGCATAAACTTTGTCTTATTGTCAAAGAGGGCCATGTATTGTCATTTCCAGACCTCTGCTTTTTTTCCGTTTGATGTTACGGAAAAGTTATCCGCGACTTGCTCGTGTAATGGACCGTGCAAATCGGTCAGCATGCATCTGCTATTTTTGCAAGCTTGACAACTAACTAACTTCCGTCCAGCAAATATTATGGGAAAAACGAAGAGAAGACGTTCAAAGACAGTTTCGCGAACTAGTTCGGTCAGGCCGTGTTCGTTCGTGGACAATGTAAGCGGCATAGTGTTTGCCCTGTCGTCACCGGAAATGTCTTCGGGAGTTTCCATTTCGACAATAACCACCTTGGCGGATACAGACAATGAGCGTGGCCTCCATCTTCCAGCCTCGGACGGACACGCCAGCAGTGTAATAGCTACCCCCTTTCTTCAGCCGATACGTGGAACTCTAGCCAAAATCCACGGAATTGGACTGTTTCGGAAATGCATGCAGAACTCATTACTAGGGGAATTACGCCGCCATCCAAAGTTCGCAAATCTGCACCCATACACCTCTGGGAGGACAACATCACTGTTCCCACCACAGCTACAAATGACATACAACCGGTTCAACAATCGTCTTCACCATAAACATTGATTGCTGCTTTCACACCATCATTTCTGGACCGTACCATATCTGTATCTCAAGAATCGCTAGTGTTTTCGGTCGATTCGTAGTCTATGTCGCAGGTGGGTAGCGACACAAAGTGTTTCCGGTTCGGGGTTATCCGTTTCCTCTGAACAGCGACAGTGCGCGCCAATCAGATTTTCCAGTTCCTCCTGGCACCGCTTCTCCTTCTCAGGATCGTTCGTGGTTGTCTTTTTCTCATCCATGTGCATCATCTCAGGATATAACTGTCTATTCGTTCACGCGGAGAAACTTTTCCAGCACAATCCTGCAGTTTCAGGGCCTTCAGGGGGCAGAGCATAGTCTCAATTGCCATGTATATGTAGTATGCAGTGAAATGAAACATTTTAAGCAACTTTAACATGTGAAGGTTGTTCAAGATACATGTGTATATAATCACAATCAATGTGTAGAATCTTTAACTCAATGAGATCATGCCAATATCACGAGCCATGTGAAGCTGAGAAAAAAAATCTTGGAAGTAAGCAGGCTACTTGCTGTATGGTATGAGTGAAAATAACCACAAACTGAGTATCTCACTGCCTCTATGTTGATAACACCAGAATCTGATATCAGTTTCTGGAAAGCTCTGTAAGAGCTTTCCAGAAACTGATGTCAGATTCTGGTGTTATCAACATAGAAGAAGCAGAACACATAGTTTCTAGTGGTTATGCTGCAACTTGTACTGTAAATTGTAAGATTAGTAATACAACACAGTGAAACCCTCATGGTTTGATTCCTTGAGTAACATGGAAGTTGTGCAATTTCTGCCACCACAAGACTTTCCGAAGAAGCCATCCTCGGCAGTATTTTTGCTGTGGATGTTTTTCGTTCCCTCGGCATTTTCCTCGGCACTGCTGATTGCTGAGAGAGAAATACCAGAGCTTCCTTTCCAGATGCTACTGACTCACTCTTGCTGCCTAATTCCCATAGTGTGCCTTTATATGCAACACGACCAAACGCTGTTCACTCCATGCAACGCGAGCTCGCAAGACAAAAACTTCAAATCGACCTACTGCTCAAGCAGAATGAGACTCTAATTGCTAAACTTTGTGTCATCTCTGCTCATTTAGACCCAGGTTCTCTTAGTAGTTTTCCGTCAACTGCTCATCCACATGCCGGTCTGTCTACCGCTCTCCCTGACCGTGACGGCCAGGTTGGAGCAGCTTCACATTCCATTGTCCAGGTATGGCTTCCTTAGAAACGGTGTTTTCCCCGCCCCAACCCCATCATGGATTCAGTTGGAGTTCCTCTGTCTAGTCTCCCAGTTATCGATTCCACCATCTCCCCTTCTCTCCGACAGGATATTTTGGCGGGTAAGGATGTTAATCTAGCCCGGCTCATTATGTCCCCGCTTGCCCCTTACAAACCAATGAAGAAATATGACGGCCGCATGTCCAAACACTTGCCCATTCCTGAATTTGTTCGGGCATTTGGTAAATACAAACCGATTATTTGTGAGGTTTTCCCAAATGGCCATGACGAACTTGACAGTTACTTGAATGATGTGTTATCGATTTCAGGTCAAGATGGGGGACACCTTTTATTCCTATCATCACGTTTCTGCTCTGTTTTCGCTGGCGATAAAAGCCATGCCTGCTACTCGTGCAACAACTCCGATCATAGTTCCAAATTGTGTCCGCTGAATCCTCATCTCGTTCCTCCAATTCGTTTCGACATCCCACCGATACTGCTAGTGCTGCTTCTTCCACTACTAAAGAGCTTTACCTCTAGTTCAACTCCGCCAAAGGCTGGAGTTTTTGTCAAAATTGTCGCTACAGCCATTCTTACCTGAACTACAAAGGTTCTCGCTCCAGTACAGTCTGTCCTCGGCGATTGTCTCAATCAGCCACTCCCCCAGTTGATCCATCCAAATCTAAATGACTCCTGCCCCAGCTTAATCCTGCTCCGCTACGCCTTCAGTTTATTTCCACTCACATCAATCTGTCTGCCCCCTCCCCCTCAGATCGCTTTAGCAAGGCACCCCAACATAAACTTCGCCTCCGATCTCCTGTCAGGGTATCGGGAAGGCTTTGAACATCCTTCTACAACCTCCCTCATTCTAAAACAATGTAGTCTGCGTTGGACAACCCTTAGGCATGTGATGCTCTTCTCGAGCCCGAATTGAAGAATGGTTTCCTCTTTGACCCGTTTGAACGGTTTATCGTACTAACCCCGTCGGTATCGCTACAAGAAAGTTTTCTGGCAAGCAGCGGCTCAGCATTAACCTGTCAGCGCCACATTCCTCCTCCTCTTCAGATTCTATCAATTCCTTGATAGATAAAGATGTCTTTTCCCTGAATTATGTGACAATCGATCTTGCGATCCAAATCATCCAAACACATGCTCAAACTCTTTGTTAAGCAAGACGGACATCAAGTCCGCTTTCCACGAAAACACTCGTGGAGTGAACTTTCCACCCAGACAATAACAGTCGGTTCCTGTGGTAGTACATGGGAAGAACAAGCACAATTTTAGCCAAGAGATCTCCGGGTTCAACTCGCGGGTCCCTTGGCTGAAACTTTGCTCGTCGTTCTAATGTTTTTTCCAGAAAAGGATTTTTGTCGGAGTGGAGATACAACCACACGAGTGATTTAGTAGCATTCCACTCCCCATGAACTGAAACGGCGTGGGGATGCAAATGGTTTTTCCAAAAGTTAGGTATTTGGCAAATAAAGAGAGGAGGGGCGGGATGCAGCTGGAAATTCAGAGGAGGCACATGCTCTGAACTAAGACCACGTAGCCACATCCCACCGCCTCCTCATACCATGGGTTAATTTATTGGTTAATTTGAATATAAATCATATCGCACTATTTTATCGAATTACTATCATTTTATTTTACAGAACGATGTAACTAATGTAATCTTTGGATGGCATGTAAGCGATCCGGGCACATCTCTTGCTATGCATACGAAGAAAGGGAATAAAAAGATGTACCTGCTTGACCCAGTATTCAATGACATCAAATTGCCGTCGGACTCTAAGGAATTTCTATTCACATCGAAGAAGGTCAGTATATAGAGCCTTAAACATCATTTTTCAAATTTTCATCCTAAGTATTTTTTTATTCAACTTTCTGTTGAGAATATAGCATTCGTTAGTTTCATAGTATTTTTTCTCTCAATATTTAAAATACTGAAATATCATGATGACAACAGTTATTGTGATGAATTGACGGTAACATGAGGTTTGCGGCTCAGAGTGTATGTCCAACCTCGACACGAAGCGACTTGGAGTGTGTGTTCAACCGAGACGCGCAGCGTAGATGACTCGAGGTTGAACTTTCGCTCCAGTCCTCCAAACTCTACCCAAGTTGTGTTCTGTTTTATTACCTTCTTTTATTATATGCTAGCCTGTGAATTATTGCAAATTATCTAAAAGATATTTCGCGATATCCATCGACGGGATAGATATCTTGGAATATATCTCAGTAGCTTCGTAAATGCCGTCATGCTATGAGGTCGCCTTGAAGGAACAATCGGCTGATCTTTGCTATTGTTTTGAAACGTACGCATTTCTCGTAGAATTGGGCCGAATATTGTGCAGTAAAATGTCTCGTAACATGTAATAAATAGTTGATATCTAGTGTTTTTGAGTGGATAGGAAAATTATCTCATGACTGACCGAGACAAATATCTATTTTTCGCGAGCGCTTGCGCGAACGAAAATGGCCATTTATCTCGGTCACAAGTGAGATAATTTTCAGTATACTGAAGTAATCATCTTACATTTTTTCTTGGGGGGGGGGGGGGGGGGGAGATGATATTCCCCAGAAACCCCTAATTCCAAAGGGGGGGGGGGGGGCATCAAGGTTTCAATGAAGGGTCATATGATATGGTTTTATTGAAAATTTTGGAAAAGAGTTGAAAAATGATATTAAAAATTATAAATTTTGGTATTGTCTGCGTTGGGGGAAGGGTTAAATAACCATATTTTCATTTTGGGGGTTAAAATATAGCTAATGTTCCCTCTTTTGATCGAGCTCGACCCCCCCCCCCCCCCCTCCTTCCACAGGCATTGCAACACGTTAAATACTTTCCACATGGAGAAGAACAACAAAAACAGAGATCACTATGAAGCTAATTATACCCGGAGCTTTAGTCAAAGCAACATGAACTCCGTCAAACGGATATTATCGGAAAGTGACTTTTCGCTGGTTCATGATTTACATTGCCCCAATCATGCGTATGAGACATTTATGAACATCTATTCTACAGAATTTGAATTATCATTTCCACTTAAATGGACTGAATGAAGAAACAAATCATTAGAAAACAACCCTGGATGACCAAGGGACTTCTGACCTCGCCCATCAACAAAGTTAAATTTTATAAGAATCTGAAATCACCAAGTGAACAAAATAAAACAAATTACAAAAACTAAGGGAACAAAAGTATTTAATAAAATAAAAAAAAAATACAAAGTAAGGCAATATGCTTTAAGAAAATAGTCACAGAAAATAAGAATAACATGCGCAAAACCTGGCAAATTTTAAATGAAACGACAAAAACGCTATGCGCACATATAATATGCCTACTTCCTTCACGAAATGTAATAATGAGGTAATAAACAACCCCTCCGAAATTGCCCGGGAGTTCAACACTTTCTTCGCAAACACTGACAAACGCATCAGTGACAAAGTAATTAAACCAAATTAATTTATACATTCGAAATGTACGAAACAATTTCTTCATAACACCCACAACCCCATCTGAAGTTACAAATGTAACTAAATCGATGAGTCCCAAACAAAGTGAAGATTGTACTGGTATTGCAACGAATGTTCTGACAAATACAATAGATCTGATAGCCCAGCCCCCCCCCCCCCCCCTATCCTCTCCGATATTATAAACAAGTCATTTTCAAAGAAAATAGTCAAAATACTACCGGTGTTTAAAACAGGTGATGAAAACATGTTTACCAATTGCAGGCCAAGAAGCATTTTACCAACATTCTCAAAAGAATTATAAAAATGTTGAATATGGTTGTCATTTTTCTAAATACATCTGACATCCTATATCCTCACCAATACGGCTTCATGAAAAATCACGGTACGATTCATCTCATGCTTCAGTTCATGAAAGATATAGCTATAGAAAACAATTGACTAGTAAGGATATCACTCTAACTATATTCATTGATTTCTCAAAGGCATTTGATACGATAAACCACGAAATATTATTATCCAAACTGGAAAGATATGGCTTCAAGGGTATTAGTAACGATTGGTTCAGAAACTGTCTCCAGCACAGGACTCAATACGTAAAGTATGACTGGCATTAATCAGACCTGACACAAATAAACCGCGGCGTTCCACAAGGTTCCATATTAGGCCCTATTTTATTTTTATTGTATATAAACGACCTTACCCGTTAAACTTCACTTAATACTCTTTGTTTCGCAGATGATATAAATGCATATGTATCGGCATCGAATGTAGAAATATTAGTTAGCAATGTAAACAAAGAACTTGATAAACTACATGATCGGTCTTCTGCAAATGAACTTGTCCAGAATGCAAATAAAACAAATTACCTCTTAAACAATCCTACGCGCAGCTCAAGTAGTCCCGGTCAAATAAATATTTATATGAAACATCAAAACCGTCAGAGGATCAGCTCTAATGAAACCGAAAAAAATCATTAAAATTCCTGATGGGTTTGGGGGATGGAACGTCTTAGCTTTTGAGCTGATCAGTGGTACTCTATCCCTGAACAAACCAGTCGATTCCGAGAGAATGAAGTGCTTGATATGCTCTCTCACGTTGTTCTACTTGCCCTTTACCTAACATGAAATGCAGACGACACTTGTAAAAATATTTCTTGAATAACTAATTTTTTTCATTTTTTGTCTCAAAAACATAGGTTATGACCCCTCATTGGAACGAGCTCGATGAGCTCGTTCCAAAGAGGGATCATAACCTATGTTTTTGAGACAAAAATGAAAAAATAATGAAAATTAATTAGCGATTTTTATGAATAGCGCTGGCCGGTTTTGGCCGTTACGTTGGGTAAAGGGTTGGTCGGTAATCCAACAGAAATCTGTTTATCTACGCCATTCGGGGTATTAAAAATGAGGGCATTATTTTGTCTTATACTCGTGCCAATGCTTGCCAGTAGTGCTGTTCGCGAATCGCCCAGTGCGCATCAGAGGACTAATGATAGTTCCCACCCACATTATTTGAGTTTTATCATAAAGCTTGTATACGGGCGCTTTGCCAGGGACCCATATGGGGTGGGGTGGAGGGGGGTGGGTGGAATGTTCTAAGTTGGTAAAGGTATCAAGGTAATATTCCTCTGGTTTGGTGGGATCGGGGCGGGGTATATTTTCCCAAACTTTCATAAAAACTTTCTCAAAACTTCCCTCGGGGGGAATTTTGAAAAATATGCCCCAAAGGGCGCTATTTTAAGGCTCGAAAGGCTTCGAGCGAACTCGGAACTATTAAGGGGAATTGGAGAATGACAAGGCTCCCCAAGAAACCCCTGAGCCTCACAACTGCTGAGTACTGTATAGATTCCTGTTCAAATATTCAAACAATTTCCGAACCATATCAGGAAGCTTGTGCAATGAAATAATGAGGTAAATATGAAGCAAAGATAAAAAGTAAAGTTTTCTTTCACTTTCCGTTCTGAGTATTAGATTATTAAAAACGTTCAATTTTGCTACGTTTCGTCAGGTGTTGCTTCCCCATTGGTCGAATTCAGTTTAATATTGTTTCGAATGATTTTCTACTCTCGTATCCAGATCTCAGGGCGGTACACAAGGGGCCCGACACAAAAGGTTCGGTGGAAGGTAAGTAGAGGATATCTAGTGTTTTTGAGTGGATACCGAAAATTATTATCATGAGTGACCGAGACAAATGTTTTTGTTTCGCGAGCGCATGCGCGAGTGAAAATATCCATTTGTCTCGGTCACAAGTGAGATAATTTTCGGTAACCACTCAAAGACACTAGATTTTCTTTTTATTATACGCTTTGTATAATAATCTGATAATTCCGATCTCTTCAACCTTAAACTGATGCATGAAAGTAAACAGCGCCTTGAATCATTGATACACAGAAGTGATTTGTTCGATACTCGGAACAGATATCGTCTTGCAATCTAATTCAGCTGGCGGGTTCTAGTCCAAACATGGCCTGAAAGTCCGTGATATGTTTTTGAAAGGACGCACCAATCCAAAAACTTATATTACGGACTTTCGGGTCATGTTTGGACTAGCGAGTTTCGTTCATCAATTCGGGCGAAAACGTGTTGAATTATTGCTGGAAATGATCGATATCCACTCAAAAACACTAGATTTACTTTTCATTATACGTTCATAGAACAAATTGATCATTTCCAGTGATAATTTGATTCGTATTCCCCTTGAAGTGATGCTTTGAAAGCCGCACTTTGATTTGATACCATGAAAGTGAAAATTTCTATATCTTCACAGTGGGGGATACGATTTCTATCTTTCCTCAATTTCTTCGATAATCTGTCGTTTAGCGTATAATAAATATCTATTTATTTATTGGTATTTAACCCTTTACCCAACGTAACGGCCAAAACCGGCCAGCGCTATTCACAAAAATCGCCAATTAATTTTCATTATTTTTTTCACTTCTTGTCTCAAAAACATAGGTTATGACCCCTCTTTGGAACGAGCTCATTGAGCTCGTTCAAAAGAGGGGTCATAACCTATGTTTTTGAGACAAAAAATGAAAAAGATTAGCTATTCAATAATAATGTTTGCAAGTGTCGTCTGCTTTTCATGTTAGGTAAAGGGTTAAGGCCACTTTCAGTGTCTCTGACTATATCATAACCATATCACATGTCTGACATCAAATTCAGCCCGTCATTTATACCTATGCTGCCCCCTACAGAGGGCTCTCACTCCAGCTGCTGGTTCCGGGTCATATTTTACCAGTAAAACAAAACTTTGTTTCCACAGTAAACAGACGCTGTGCCATTTCCGGGGTTCCCACGCGGACGGAGGAGGCACAGGTTTCGCGCATGGATACTAACATGACAGGACCGGACATACCAGGGAGTGCAAAACAACAACAATAATAATAATAATAATAATAATAATAATAATAATAATAATAATAATAATAATAATAATAATAATAATATGGTTTAGAGCCGAGTATCCACTTACGTGCGCACAGGTTTCACACAAAACTAAAGGTGCATTTTATATAATACAAGCAAGTCAGCAATAAGCCAATTTATACAGGATTGGAAGAGAGTGTAGCTTTCATGGTCAGGTTTTTTTTGGACTCCTCCTCCTTGAAAAAAATGCGATATTTTAAAGCTCGAAGGGACTCAAGCGTGGTATGTGTCCTGTAATTTTATAAGTTGACGCACCATGCAAGTCGTAGAATTACGGGTTTTAAGGGCGGCGAGCATTGGGAGGGTGGGGGGGGGGGGGGTAGGGCTCCCCTGGGATCACCTTACCCACATGTCTACGTCACTGGGCTTGTATGATGTGGAAAGTTCTATTCATCGTTTACTTTGGCCATCTTGTACAAGTGTTGTGTGCGTGATGGAAACTTTAAAAATACAAATTTGATATAATTTTATGCTTTTTTTATCACAGATGAAAATACCAGCTAAACATACGTATTATGGGTGTACGGCCTATGTATTTCCTCCAATGGAAAAGAAACACCATGCCATTGGGGTACGTATATTCTTTCCACCAACACGAGTATGTATGTGCGTGTGCAGTAGATGTATTAAAACTTAATCTGTTGAATATTTTCTTGAATTTATCTTAAATCAAACCTGGGTACTTTAAATGGACAATAAGCAATAAGAAGGCCTCTAAAAGGTAAAACTTTGTTTCTCATGACCTTCCGCGTGGTTCTATTGGCTGCCGTATGCTCTCTGTTTACACACAATGCAACAATGTGCAAACTTAAAAAAGTAAAAATTAAATTGTTTATGCCTAATATTTTACCCAAGTTAATAAAATTGATCAATTTGTCTCTTGAGTGCAACAAGGCTTTGCAATATTTTAGCATTGCAATGCCTTCTTGCATTCAAAGGACGAAATGCGCCACCACTCAGGCTATTCTGTAGATTATGAGGCCTAAGAAATAAAACAAACCAAGAAAAAGAACTTTTGATGGCAAAAAAATAATCACAAAAATAGAAAGTAAAACAAAAAACCGCCCGCCCACATGCAATTTTACAAAAAATGTCCCGAGAAAGCGAAGATCTACTTTGTGGGGCTCAAGCCGCGATTTTGAAAAATGAACATAAGTTGACTATTCAACAAAACCACAATTTCCGTTCTGCAAAAGTGCTCTTATGCTTTACATTTCATCCGAATGACAGCGTCCGATTCGAATGAATAAATTAACTTGAATGTGCGAATTTATCAGATATTTGGAAAACGGCAGGCAGTCGTTTTTCCACCCGAACTGATAAGCCAATCATTCACGGAAAATTCCATGCAATGTCATTTTCCATATTCGTAGAAGTTAGCTCTCTTAGAAGGACAAAAGGTAGGGTTTGTGTTTACGTGTTTCTGTTTATAGCGTAACCGTAGATGCAATTTATTTCTCATTGCTGTTGTCAGTAAACGTGCGGTGGGTTATTTTGGAAGCAAATACTATCCAATTAGTGCGAAAATATTTGCACTGTTATTGTTCGTGATGGTCATTCATTTGAAAAGCTGCAATGATAAGAATGGGAACAGCCTGAGTTAAAAAAAATGATGTCACGGTGATTTGTTTTTCGATAACTTTCCTGCAACTTCGTTTATATCTTCGCAATGTCGCGTCTTCTGTAATTCAGTCTTCATTGAAGTTGTTTAATTACAAATGTTAGTAATTTTGCGTTACTTCTGGTATCTTACATTTTGCATACTGTCAGAATACAGTGTTCTGTTTACATGCTTTTCCCCAAACAAGCAAAATCCAAGAGTCCATTTTGTTTAAATTAGCGGCTTGTTATCCATTTAAAGAAGTCATGACTTTATTTGATGACAAATTCAATAAGCCTGACATCGTAAACCACTGAAGATGGGATTATTCCAACTGAAAGAGATATAACTTGTAAACACGAGCCATACCGTACGACCGCCGTGGACTGATCACTTTCCACGGGATGGCAATATAGACCAAACCATTCCCAGGGTGCTGATTAACAACAACTGGTACGTGGGATACGAACAACAATGCAAATTGGTCTTGCTGCTATGATGAGGGATTCTAAAGACTTCATAAAAGCAATACATGACTTCAGAGTGACATGCTCCTATGATGAATTGTTGCGCTTCAAGAAATCGGCAGCAAATACGACAGCTCGTAATGTTAACTTCATACCAATATCTAGTTCTGACAGTAGGCTAATACAGGTAGTGACAGATAATTTCGATGCTGACATTGCATCTCAGAATGGAAAACTTGGTATCCATTCTCTGGCTATTTTGTTAACTCTAGCAAATAACACGGCCCAGTTGCAACACAGTCGGCTCCCGCGACTTGAAAAGTCTGAAATGTCAGAGACTATTGACTATTCGTCCCCTGCGTTTCAATGTGTTCTATGTGCATATACAACATCCAACTAATACGTCTGTTGAGTTCTAATGTGTTCTATGTGCCAGTAGGCACATAGAACACATTGGAACTCAACAGACGTATTAGTTGGATGTTGTATATGCCTATTTTCCGTCGCTCCAAATTCTTTGTCACATTCTGCTTTTATAATGCCTCACGGGAGTGTTGCAGTGAACAAACAAGGTTAGCAGATACATTATCTATTATTAGTATGCCTCACGTTTGTGACATCAGCTGTAATTGGTTAATTTGACACCTTCTAAACGCCATAATTCTGCAGTCTTTGGACAAAGGACGGGTACTATCGGAACGTTCTTCCCTGAAGACACAAGAACAAAGAAAATGTAAGCTCCACTTCCATTTGCCAGCGTCGATTACGTACGCGCTGCCTGGAATTTCTCAACACCAAATGCTGTCGCCGTGTCTGTTTAACTGGTTTCGTCACCGAAAGACACAAACTTACCTGCAGGCTACAAATATGTCATCTTCACTGGGGGTGTTTTCAATTTTAACGGCAAACAATGAATTCAAAAGAATCAGAAATATTAAAAACGCACGTGTTGTTCACCACTTTAGGGAATCCTGAATGTGATTTCAAGTTTAATCAATTATATTTCCACAAGTTTAATATCAGTGCTTCTCGACCGCACTAAGTCTCCGTCTCAAGTTCAAAATAAATTGTTTCATTCCGCTTAATTCTAAAAGCTGTCATCGTCCAAGGAACATGAATTTATATTCCATTTTACCACTTATACAAGCATTAATAATGGATTATAACATGAACTGTGTGATGCGGTTGTAAACACTGGCATTTGTTGATATAGAAACTCCCAAAGCAACGGCACTTGTTACAAGTCATTTTCGAATTCAGTGATCTGGAAACTCCCAAAGAGACGTCATTCGTTCGAAATGACGTCACGAAAGGCATGTCTCTGGATTCGGCAACATTGTTACAAGATTGATGGCATGTTGCAGTTAACGCTTAACAATGAAAGCTATTTTTTGTTCGGCATAATAAAAAAAATTAGAACGTTTCGCTGCTTCAGGCTTTATTTCAGAAATCACACAAACTCAGGTACTATCGACCGATAGAACATGAAAATAAACGTTCTAATATTATGATAGCACTAATGAATAGAATTACAAAACACCCAAAACATCCCTTAAAATGTGTACAAGCTTGCATGCAACCCCTGGTATGCGCCCGGAATGTTGTATTAGCCTGAGTCAAACATTGCAGTCAGTGAACTGACAATGTCACTTTAAACGTGGATATTTCAAATTGCTCAAGGCTGCCAGACGTCTATTAAACGTTTTCGCAGATGTTACACGTTCCATCCAGAAAAAAACTTTGAACGCCACTTTGAGGTTCAGTGTCCTGGCACCCGGACAAATATCGTTATTACCTTTTTCCGTTGCAATGGGATTTTTAATGATTATATGATAATTTGAACAGCAATTATCATATTTCAGAAATGTTTTGTTCCTTGCACTTTTAAGTATCCATGTGCCTTCCGAGGTTTATGGGAATTTACACCTGTCAGAGGAAGCATACACCCTGTGGCGCTTCCTTCTGTTAACCCTACAGCTAATATAGTTTTCAAAATCAATATTTTCTCCTTTTCCAGTGAATTTGTTCTTACTGGTATTATTTTTGTTCCCTTTTCTAAAATTTCCGTTTCAGTGTGACTTGCAAAGCGTGTCTTAACATTAATTGGAGTAGTTTTTAATTAAGCTGACACTAAAACAAAACACATCACACCCCTTTCAAAAATAGCATCATAGGCCTAAATAAATAATCCATTCATGATACATATGTATTTTTATTATAATTGTTGTGTTATAATTTAGTTCAAAATATTCATATTTTTATACTTTCAAACATATAAATGAGCTAGTAAATAGATATTTATAATAATATAAACAAACAGTACTTTTTCACTCTTTTTACCAGTTATTGTGTATTCCTGTTTTTACACAAATTAAAAGATGCTGTGCCGTAAAAGTTACAACGTACCTCTCAGCCAATCAAAAAGCAGTATATAATTTTGCTTATCTCATAGTTCATCAAAGGCGGGGGATTTTCTTCGCTATGCGATGCTATTTTCTTGTTATTCAGATCTGCGCCCTGAACAATTTTGTGAAAATGCTATTTTTAGACACTATCGCAATTTTGAATTAACGCTACTGACATCGCGCCAAGCTTTATTGTGAGGAAATAACTCTTTTTTCGTGTCATTAAATATCTGATAGAAGTATTCTTTTTTTGTTACAATTCTAGTTTGCACCGGTTATTGAAGCTGGCAATGAAGATATTGTGCACCACTTCGTTATTAGATCTTGTGGAGGGACATTTGATAACTCGAGAAACGGTACAACATATGAATGTTTCGAAAACCAACCAAGTGATTTCAGATCTTGCTATCATGTTTACCATGCATGGGCCGTAGGAGGCAAGGTACACAAATAGATAAGTAATTTCTTCAGCAATTTTCATTGGAGCTTTTAACCCTTTACCTAATATGAATAACAGACGACACTTGCAAACAAATTTATTGAATAACTAATTCTTTTCATTTTTTTGTCTCAAAAACATAGGACAATGTTTTTGAGACAAAAAATATAAAAAAATCATGAAAATTAATTGGCGATTTTTGTGACTAGCGCTGACCGGTTTTGGCCGTTACGTTGGATAAAGTGTTATGGTGTTTACTGACGAGAGGATTTGATCTAAAGTGCTTCTTTATAAGGCAGGCAATAATACAACTTTGATTAAAAAGATGTGTGTCTGGCATAGAAACTACATCCGGAATTATTTTGGCTTACAGTACCCAGGGGCGTCGCAAAGATGGGCGATTGGGATTGGGGTGTGTAAACATGATTTGTTCCGACTGTGACAGGTCAAGTCCGTAGTGATAAAAGTTTCCAACTACAACATCAAGGCATGCCTTGATGATGCAGTTGGAATATTTCATTAGTAGGGATTATTGTTAAAAAAACACCTGTGGATAAATAAAATACACATGTAGTAGTTGTAACGCAACTTCTTATTTAATTTACATGTACCATAATTATACTCCAAATTGGTAATACTGAGCTCCCATTAGCCCCAAATTTCAAAGACCGACTGGCTGTATGGTCCACCGGGAATATTCTCGGTGGGCCCCTTTTGGGTTCCCCCTGTGGCCCCCACAACTGATGCAGCCTAAGACCTGTTGGTACGTGAAATTTCGTGAAAATGACCAAAATGCGATATGGATCTGATTGTATAGACTGCCGGTATATCAAAATGTTCTTTATGTGGACTGCCATTGGCAGTCCACATAGAGGATATTTCGATATACCAGCATGCAACATCTATGTCAAGTCTATGCAATTTCAAAAATCAAAATTTTCTCTGATGGGCCGAACAAGGGTCTTCCCGATAGGTCCCCTCCTCCGGTAGAACAATTTTTGTTGAATGATAGATGAAGATGATATAAAAATGCCATCGAAATGTCCTCTACTTGTACTGCCATTGATCGCTCAGATGCACGGAAGCCGCGTTCGTTTAGTTCGCCAAATCAAAGTTTTCTCCGGATCTGGGCCCTCTTTGTGAATTCCCCTTTAACTTTTCTTGGCCCTGTCCGCCCCTGGCCCCAATCGGATACCACATACCACCATTTGTATGACAGGTCCAAGTATCAAATCTAGTCTTGTAAGAAAGTAATGATTTCTAGCAGGAGAGAGTGGACATCTATGACTACATTCCTGTCGAAAATTCCCGATTGGAACAAATTATTGGGGGTGGGACTAAACCACCCCCTTCCTTAGCGACGCCACTGATATTAATGTGTCTTAATGATTTACATTGTATTATATGATTTTTCTGTCAATATTTTGCAAATATATTTAATGTACTTACGGATCGAAAAAGTCCCTTGAAAACACGACAGAAAGTATAAGAACCAACTGTCGCAAGCTCTCAGAACAATAGTCTAATTCTGTAAGAAATCTAACCTCATAAGGACCAATTTGCTAAACTCACTTTTCGCGAAGTTTACGCGCAGTTATTGTCTCGTATGTTTCGGGCCTCATTTGGGGATACGTCACGTGAGTCAGTGGCATCATGTTGTATTATCATGGTAACCAACGTAAGAGACCATATTGCGACGTCATTACCATAGTGATACGGGAGTCATAAAAAACATTAATTAGAGTATAACAAATATATAAAATTCAATAAGGGAGGAAATGTGACAATGAGAACACGACGTATTGACCCCCTTTCCGGATAAACTAAATGACGGAAGTCGATCAGGGTCACTAGTCCATTTCCCTCCCATTAAGATAGTCTTAACAGTTTATACACAAACACAGTTAAACCGTTTGTCCGGTTTTTACAGGGCATTTGGTTCAGTTTTCCGGTTTTCTGCAAAAATTATAACGCTAATTTGTTTCCTGGAAATTACTGTAAAAACACAGTCGCTGGTCAAAGTGGACGGTTACGTAGTCGCTTCTAGGTAGCTTTTTTTTATAAAAGACAAGTTTCCTTTTGTAACTTTTAATGAACGAAAACAACAGACAGCTCCGAGATCTGTCTGCTGTTTTCGTTTAGAAAAAGTAACAAAGGGAAATTTCGCATTATTTTCTACTGGCCTCAGAGGTGCTTTAGCAACAGTTTCACACGTCTTAATTGGACTTTTCTCGCCTGTTTAATAATTCAAGTGAAATAACTTTATCGAAAGTCCATTTTCACGAGGAGATAAGTCATTGATGAATTCACATAATGAAAAATAAACCAGGTTGATTTTTAATCGCGGAGTAGGGGGCGCGGTGGCTTAGTTGGTAGAGATGCAGTCTGCAAGCGGAGAGGTCCTCGGTTCGAATCCCACCTGCAGCAGTTGCGTTGTGTCCTTGGGCAAGATACTTCACCCTCATTGTCCACGTGGAGGCACCGTGGAGTCGTGTACTAAGGCGTACTGCACGTCGAGGGTGTTCCAGTCTTCAACTGTCTTCTTGTGTGGAAAAGGTATATTGGGGAGCTGACAGTTGCTCGCCGTTGCTCGGTGGTTCTCTCCGGGAACTCCGGCTTCATCCACCCGTAAAACTGTCCTTGTCATCATTATCCATTGTGCAGAAATGTGTGACCTTAAACACCAATAAATAAATAAATAAATAAATAAATAAATAAATAAATAAATAAATAAATAAATCGCGGAGTAACTTTTAATCCAGGAGTGAAGCACAAAATGGTCGGCATTTACACATGCTTCTGCAAACTGGTGTTATTTTGCTGATCGCAGAAATGGAACGTGCCAGAAATAGTAGTAGTTACTGGTTCTGTAGAATATGTTATTGGGTCTGTGGTGGTGGGGCAAGTTCAGAAATTATAGTTGTTGGCTCTTTTGTGGTATAGTTGACACTGAAGTAGTAGTTGTCTGTATGTATTAGTTGTTCTTGTCCCCGTAGTGGTAGTAACGGGTTTAGTAGTTGTCGGCCCTGTTGCGGATGTAGTTTCTCTAACGGTAGAATAGGTTCAGTAGATATAGTTGTTCGCTCGGTGGTAGTTGTTGTGGGTGTTGTACACATTAAAATCAGTTTGGTTGAAAATCAACCCAAATCAACTGGGTTGGATGAATATGAACCCAATTGGGTGCATATTCATTCAACCCGTTGATTTGGGTTGATGTTTAATCCAACTGATTTTAGAGTTTAGTAGTGGTTGTCGTCGCTGGGGTTATAGTAGTTTGTTCTGTAATACATTTTGTTGGATAGATAGATAGACAGATAGATAGGTAGATGTACTTTATTCAGCAGCATTTGCAAAATACCGAGTAATACGTTTGATATAAACAAAAACATTTAATACATGCTGCTGGGAGATGGCATAGATAGCCAGATTGGCTGTCTGCCTGCCATCACCCCAAAGACTAGAACTATTTTACATTAAATTTAATTCAATTCAGACCTGGCTACGTTTTTCCGGTGACCTCCATAACTTAAAACTGAAGAACCGTAAATAGAAAATAAAGTAAGCGACTGTGAACTGGTAAGAGAAGTATTTTCAAAAACCTGGCTTACCCCAGCAGCTAAGCGAGAATTTAACAATAATAATAGGTCAATCTGACTGATATCTGCAAATAAGAGCTCAGTAACGAGGTGATTAATTTTGACTACAACAAATATTTGAACGGCGCTATGTACCATAGGCTGACGGATGCTAACAATCATGGGCACCAGCTCCAGTTTATGAGGCGCAACTCAAGACGGAGGCCACTGTTGTTCCGATTTCTCAAATAGCAAAGACTTTCCCATTTGAGAAATCGGAATGTTGGGTCACATGTCATTAGAACTAATTTGCAACGCCTTTATAGAGAGGTTAGTATAAAAAGAGCTCCTTGCAAATAGATATGGTTTATCGTCTAATTCCCTACGAATTTACGAAATTAAATATGGGCTGGGAAGCCAAATCAGACGAGATACCAGACAAAGGCAAATGGGATATGATATAGTGGTTGTTGTTTCTGTAGCACTCATTGTTAACGCTGGTGTAGTTGTGGTAAGATCTGTAGTAGTTGTTCTGTAGTACTTGTTGCTGGTTCTGTTGAGGTAATTGGTCTTCAAAGAACATTGCATCTTGCAAGGTATTTTCGTTTGTTTTCCTTGAATATTTTAGAATAGTTTATAAATATGTAAATGTGTCTCGATCACATAGAATTCCCAGTGGCATTCCCATAGGGATTTGTTTTGGTGGGGAAGGAGAGGGCATACCATCACCCACTATTCCGAAAAATGTCAATTTTATATCCATTCAAGGTCGAAATCCTCAAAAACTGGTTCATGTACAGTACTTGGAGAGTGTATTATCACTAAATCCCACGTGGAGAGTGGAGATTCCCCAAGTGATAATTGTAAATTTGTTTCAAAACACAACAAGCACAAGCAAAGTTCCAGCCAAAGGACCTCCGCTGTTTTTGTCCATATGTACAGAATTTGAAAGTGATACTTTGGGTGATAACTTCCCTCCACGAGTGATTTACTCACTGTACTCTCACTTTGATAATTCTGGTTACTTAACACTGCTTCAGCCTTCAAAAAAGTACACAGAGCCGGGTGCTCCGATACGCGCAATCATTTTTCTCTCCTGGGAAGACTCTGGACTTTCAGTTATTGAGGATATTCCAATATTCAATATGAATGACGTGTTGTGGATTCTTGAATGATGGTAATGACTGCATGATAAATTTACAACTATATTTATTCCGAGCAACTTGATACAACGTTTTCGATCAGATCGATTTTCTGTGTTTGTTTGTAGAAATGAATTAAAAGGGAGATAGCCCAGGTGCACTCTCAAAGTGCATTGCTCAATCATGCCCAGTCAATATCGAACCAGTCTTCAGTAGATTTTTCAAATATTTTGTCCGACTTCATTTAACTTGGTTACGACCCCTGGGAATCATATCGTGATCAGATTGAGAAAGAGACCGCTTTAATAATCACAATATTGTATACATCACATGCCTTCGAATTGTTATATCATTGTATGCAATGTGTTATTATCTGCATAAACTATTAAATGATGTTAATTATTATTTCAGGCAACCTTTCTTCCGGAAGACGTCGGAATTCCAATTGGCGCGACAGGTTCAAATTATTTCGTTTTCGAAGTCCATTACAACAATCCAAAAATGCTGGAAGGCAAGTTAATTTGGTATACCTCGTCCATTTGCTTTTGATTAATACCGTCCTAGTTAATCTGTTGCCCACGAATGGTGTCGCCTTTAAAAATATTATCGAATGCAACTTAGGGAGTCTAAAAACCCAAAAAACTTACATCCCTGACTTATATTGTCATGAAAACGATTTTCAATAAAGTTATCTCCCTTGAAGTTATGTTACGAGCGAGGAAGGTCCAATTAAGAAGCAAGTAATTGTTTAGAAAACGCCTGTGACATCAGTAGAATATGAAGCCAAGTTACCCTTTGTTACTTTTAATAAACGAAAACAACAGACAAAACGAAAACAACAGTCAGCTCTTGGAGCTGTCTATTGTGTTCGGTTATAGAAAGTAACAAAGGGAAACTTGGCTTTCTGTGGCAAGTTAATTAGAAGCAAATAAGTAAAAGTCAACTTTGGCTCCTTGTTCCGTTCGTTTTTATAGTAATTTGAAAGTTTTATTCTTTCAGGGGAAAAAAAATTAGCAACTCTTACCTCCTAGACTTTTGTATTAATTAAAAGGACGGTGTCTGTATTATTTGTCAGGATGCGCACACTGTTGATATGATTAACAAGCAAAAAAGCGACAGAACATCAAAAGATGGTGAAAACGCCATTTTCTTTTTTTTAAAACTGGTTTCAACAGAGAATAATAGCAAAACGTTCAAACTGATTGGGAAGAGGATTGTAAAAGGCCAGCTTCTGTATTTTTATACCACTCTTCGGGAAAATGCATGAAGTTTGTGATTTGATGAGCAAATCGATGATACAACTTCAAAAATACAACATTTCAAAAGTTTAATTTTTAGTTGAAATTCCCATACTCCCAGTGTTAAATTTATTGACAACTTTAGAAAATTAAGAGGAGATAACTTTCCTATAAATCTCTTCCAATGACGAAAATTGTCTTTAAGAAGACGATCGGCAGAGACACATTAAAATGTGACGACTATCAGTAAACAGTAATGGGTCAATCGGTTAGGACAAGCATGTTAACCCCCTACACGTTGGTATCAAAATATCAAAATTTCAATTTTCAAATTCTTCCCATAATGCAACGATGAATATAACCAATTCAATTTTCAGTCTTGTTTGGCAAATCTCTTTCCGTTAACTCCCACCCCACCCCACCCCACCCCACCCCAAACACGTTTGGGACAATTTATGGTCATGTACGTCTAATACTGCACACCATGAGGAAATTATATTAACCCAGCATGACGGACAACTAATCCCATCCTTTCATTATACTCCAGAGGGTGCAGAGGATCTGTAGGTAAAGGTGCAAGTTGCAAGCAGAGAGGTTCTCGGTTCGAATCCCACCTGCCGCAACCGTGTTGTGTCCTTGGACAAGAGTAGGTGATAAAGGCCGATTCAAGCATCAACGTACATGTAAGTGTACGTGTACACGTACATCGATGTACACCTTCATAGGATTTAGTGTTAAAATCGTGTACAGGTACACGATTTTACCGTTTTTTAGGGTGATGTTCCCCCATAGGATTCAGTGTTAAATTGCAAGCAAAAAACGTGTTGTCGTTTCTAAATCATCATCTTGCTGATTCTAAATCATCCGCGTCTGTACACGATTTTAACACTGAATCCCTATGGAGGCATACACGGAAATCCATTTGCAGATTTTACGTCGGAAATCGAATCGTGAACGGTACACGGAAAAGAGGTGATTGTTGAACCGGCAAACCTACTGTCACGTTTCCTGAAGTAAAACTAACACATGTTATTGTTGTGACTGAATGAGGTTTTTGTTCAAAAGAGTAGACTATAAATATGAGCGTCAGTTTTAAAAAAAGAGTCGACTATAAAATATGATCTGTAAAAATAGACATTCGTGTTTTGTTTCAATGTAATGAAAAGAAATTGAGTTTAGAGACAATTAGAGTAATGGAATGTTTGAATGAAAAATGTTGCTCATGTTTTTGTTGTGGCGTGAATGAAGGTTTTTCGTTTTAATGGATCATTTTAATAATGTATAATAAAACGCATTTTCCACTCAATTAGATTTTGAGTGGTAAATTTTTAATATATTCGTGATAACGATCAGAGATTTGAATGAATGAATGAATGAATGAATGAATCCCTTTAACGTTAAATTAGAAAAAAACAGTTTCTTTTATGTGCTAGAATGTTTTTAGCTGTCTTTAAGGTTCTCTCTTAATTCGACACTGAGTGAATGGTTTTTTGATATGTGAATGGAATTCCTTTTAACAAACGTAAATTACTCTCAAATGCGTTAAATCAGAAATCGGTTTGTCATGTACTTAAAACGTTTTTTAAACTTTCCCAATTCAGTCAATACTGAGTTGAGATGTGAATTTTTAGTTATTATATTAAAGACTGAAAGATTTTTATTAACTTAAAAACATAAAAATATAATTATACATTTAATTTTGAAAATAATAAAATAACTCGCATTAGCATACTTAAAGGAACATTAACAATTAAAAACGAAAAATGTTTTTACAGATGGATTCTAGACGCCGAGATCGAATTTTAGGCGAGTATGAACGTGCTAAGAAGGGCATTCAGTTGGCTGACAGAAGCAGACGTCTTGGTGAGATGGAACTCAAACGCGAAGCCTCAAAAATATTTAAACCCATGACGGAGGGTCAAGAGCGAAGCAGGGAGGAGATAGTCGAAGAATTGAGACCCATTAAAGAGAGTTCTTTGAGAATGGGTTCGTTGCCCGATAGTTTTGGAAATCGGCATTCCGTTCAATCTACACCGGATTACGTTCCCACGGGAATTCAAACAGACTTGAGCAAGACTTACGATACAGCTTCGACTATCACCACTGATAGCGTTGCATCGTCCGAGGATGGCGGTAAGAGAGATCTGTTGTATGGATTTTATAAGGATTCGGACGGGAGAACTTTTGTCAGTGACACAGAAGTAGAAATAGATGATGATGAATTAACCGTGGGTTCGAACAAATACGAATTAACTGATGGACTGCACTGATTGCTCCTTTACGACAAGCCTAGTGATTACACGGAACAGGATTTCGATAATTATGGTGACATGGTTCAGACCCATGCCATGAAGAGAAATAACGATGCCAGAGAGACGAGACCCAAAGCCAACAGAGGTTACAAGTGGACGAAAGTGGTGAAACCCATATGGGATATGAATACGAAGTTCGTCGAATCGGTGACTGGCAAAGGGGTGAAAACCACTTTTCTTCCGAGCGATTCTGACGCTCTGTCTCAGAGATTGAGTTTGTTGATGGCGAGCAGATGGGCTGGTAACACAGGATTAGATAATCAGATAGTTACTATATCTGACGAATTGTTAAGACAGAAGGTTTTGAATAAAAACCATTATAAAAGGCTGATGAACGAATTGAAGGTTTGATGTGTATATAATAAGTAGAGAGAAACAAACAAACAAACAAACAAAAATAAAACAGTAAATTTTTACACTAGAATAATAAAAGTATTTAAACAACAAAACGATTTACCGGTGAAAAAACAAAATTTATTATAAAAATAAAATATGTTGGTGATAAAGAACAGGGGATACGTCAGAACTTACGTTCAAGGCGGTTCTGGCATTGTTGATTCTATAATGCGAGCGTTCACGAGCGATGCGGGTAGAAAACTCGCATCGACTGCGTTTGAGGTCGGTAAGAAGACGGCTTTGGATGCTGGTAAGAAAGCCGCTTCTAAAGCCAGTGGTAGGATAGCTTCTGTGGCTGGCAAGAGGGCAGCCGACGCATTGATCAACAAGTTGATCAGTCCACCGGCGAAGCAAGCTGCGTTAGAGCGAACGCCGAAAAGTTGGAAAGATTTTAAGGATGCTGTGGTACCCATACAAGATTTAGCTAAAAAGACGAGTGGATCAGGATTGAAGAGAACTCGCGACGGTGTGATATAAATAAATAATAATATTAAAACAACTAAGTTTGAAAAACATAAAAAATTTGTGTTTGAAAGAATCTAAAATAACAAAAAAAAAAAAAATAAAACAAAAACAAAGATGAACATTAAAGATATGTCTTGGAATGACGCCGCGACCAAGAGGTTGAATAACGAGTTCTTTCCCAAAAGCATAAGAGGCTTGATAGTGGGAAAATCGAATTGTGGAAAGACCAATCTGTTGATGAATCTGTTGTCCCGACCTGACTGGTTGGATTACAACAGATTGTTCATGTTTGGCAAGAGCTTGTTTCAACCCGAATACAGATTGCTTCGAGAGTGCATGGATCGTAGATTGCCCAAGGACGTCATAGCCAGAATCTTTGACAGTAGGGAGGAATTCGACAAGAGTGAAGCTCCACTTTCGACCATTTTGGACGGTGCGGCGATGGAGCTGATGAAGAGAGATGCATCTTCGAACGTCGAGTGTCAATTTTATGAGAACGCTAGCGACATTCCAGATCCTAGAGAATTGAAATCGGAAGATAAGAATCTCATGATTTTCGACGATCTGCTTTTGGAGAGACAGAACCGATGCGAATCGTATTACGTTAGGGATCAACACAGCAACGTGGACTGTTTCTACCTGTCGCAGAATTATTTTCGATTGCCCAGACAGACGATAAGGGAGAACGCTAATTTTCTATGTCTCTTTCGCCAAGATCTCAAGAATCTCAATCACATCTACGGCGACCACATCGCAAACGACATGAGCGTGGCGGAATTAAGGAGATTCTGCAAGAGGGTTTGGGATGGAGGACTTCACAATTTCATCGTGATCGATTTGACAAGCGAATTTAATCACGGAAAATATCGATGCGGATTTGACAAGTTTTATGTTTCTGATGATAATAAGATAGAGCGTGAAAATAAAAAAAATTTAGAAAATAATAAATCTTCAAATAATTAGTTTTGAAAAAATAAAAAAAAATAAAATTAAAATATAATGTTCGAACATGGAGAATTGTTAGAATGGATAGCCGAGAATACGGCTGCAAAACAATCATTCAAATCGTGGTGAGTGGCGATTCGACTTGATTCGCTACGAAATTCGAACCTTCCATCGAATTGAATAGAGAGAAAAGATACGAGATGGCGTTGGTGAATCTGGAGACTTATTATTCCTTTCCCAACATCACCGAAAAGAATAACTCATTCAAGTATTCCGACGGAGTGGATTGGTTGGAGATCCGAATTCCCAAAGGGAGTTACGACATAGATGATTTGAACAATTACATTCAGATACGAATGAAGACGGATGGAAAGGGAAGCAACAAGATCAGACTTGCTCCCAATCCTAATCCCTTACAGACGATGTTGGATTTGGAAGATAATTTTCGAGTGGATTTCAACACGGATGATTCTATAGGCAAGATATTGGGATTCGATCGAAAGATGTATCGAGGCCACGCGGCATCTGAAAATACGGTCGACATTCTCGCAGTCAATAGCATTCTGGTGAACGTGGATGTGATTGCTGGAAGCTATGTGAATGGTAGCACTCAACCGACGATCTATTCCTTTCCAAACGTGTCGCCGGGTTATAAGATCGTGGAGCGACCCCGAAATTTAGTTTATCTACCAGCGATTTTAGACACGTTGTATAGTCTCAAAACCACGTTGACAGATCAAAATGGTGAACTGTTAGATCTTCGCGGAGAGAGGGTGACGATACGATTTCACATAAGAGAAATATAAAAGCAAAAAAAAAAAAAAAAAATATTGTGTATATATATAGATAACAAAAATAAAATAAATGCAATATTAATTTTACAAAATTATTTTAATATAAATAATTATTATTAAACAAGAAAACAATTGAAGTAAATATATTTTAAAAAAAAACAATTATGACAGAATACGTGATTAAAAACGTGAACATATCTGCAGGACAGAGGAAGAAACTTAAGAGAGCGTTAACAACTCGAGGCGAGGCGGTGAGATTCAAATTCACTCACGAAGATCTGACGAGAGGCGGTCAGGATTCGATTGCCTGGACCAGAAGTCAAATCAAAAGGATGGAGAAAGCGATTCGCGATGGAAGAGGGTTGACGGTGAGATTGAGTCCCGCTCAATTGAGATACAATACTTGAGAATGAAAGTTGGTTTCCTACTGCTATTGGCAGGAATCATCGCAAAAGGATTACCCTTCACCGCAAAAGGCACTACCCTTTCTCAGAAAGACTCTCGGCGTGGGAGCTCTCATGGGACTCGCGAGTTCAGCAGTTGAGAAATTAATGTGTGGCAGCAGACTGTTTTTGAAGAAGGGAGGAGCCGTGTGTCACGTTCACGTAGACGACAGCGGTAAAGGATTGTATCTAGAACCCGTTAGAGGTGGCAACTCTTTGAGTGGAACTGGTCTCTATATGAAGAGTGGACAGAACGTTGAGCGACTCGGCAAGGGTTTGTTGCTCGGTGAGAATTCGCCGTTTAAGAATATACTGATTTTGAATATGTTATTATAATATAAAATTATATGATTTATATAAAATATAAATCATAGAAAGTATAAAATAATATATAAAATGGATAAAAAGGTGGAGAAACAATTAGACGATAATGATGAATATCGCGAGACAGAGTTCGAAAAAAAAGATGTGGAAAAATGGTTAGACGCTAATGATGGATATCTAAGGAAAGAACTGATGAAAGAGTTAGATAAACAGCGGGATAGATGGTTGGAAATGAAAAGAATGAGATGCTTTCCATCGTCACCACTACCTTCTGAAGAGAATGGTAATGATGCGAGTGTTACCAAGAGATGCACAACATTAGTTCATAATTATGATTCGGATAAACAAATGTGTTGTTATAAAAACGTATCATATTACAAAAAAAAGAAAAAAAGAAAAGAAGAATCGACGCTGAAATTTAAGAAAAAAGGAAAGTTTTTATAATATATGGGTAATAGTGAAGAAGGAAAACAAAAAAAAAAAAGTAATGAGATCTAAAGATGATCTCATTACTTTTTTTCCCCCTTTTCTTCGCTAAAAATCAATCTCTCTATTGTTTATATTTCCAAGCTCGTTATTAGCATGTTGACACTCGTGTTTTCAAGATGATCTCATTACGTTTTTTTTCCTTCTTCTTCTCTAAAAATCAATCTCTCTATTGTTTATGTTTCCAAGTCTGTTATTAGCATGTTGACACTCGTGTATTCTCCTTTTTCGAAAATGTGTTGAATGTTTATCTTTACTCTTTTGAGTTTTTTTACATCGGTGAACTCGCTCTCACCACCCGATTTCTCCACGAGTTCGCGTGAGATTTTTGGATATATGTAACTTCCATAGAACAACGTCAAATCGTCCTTGTCGAATTCTTTATCTTTAGTGATGACGATTTTCTGCAGATTGCTTTGATAGTCGTAAAACAAATTGAACATGGCTTCATCCAATTTCAAAGTCATCTTATATCTGTCGGATTTATGCTCTAAGTCCTTCATCTCGATCTCATTCAATTCGATGGGATCGTGTTGTTGTAATCTATAGATTTTATGACCGAATTTCTTATTTGTTTCGACTCGTTTCAATTTCAATTCGCATCTTTTAGGTGTTGCTGTCATGATCGATTATTTGGTTTTTTGTTTTATGAATTCTCGCAAATAATGTATATTTTAAATTTTGTATTTTAATAATTTGTTTAAAAAGTTTTGTTTTTTTTTGCTCTTTATATATATATATATATATATATATATATATATATATATATATATATATATATAAAAAACAGGTTTTTAAGTTTAATTTTCTTTAATGTGAAAATTTTTTTTGTAAAAAGTAATGAGATCATCTTTAGATCTCATTACTTTTTTCCTTCTTCTTCGCTAAAAATCAATCTCTCTATTGTTTATATTTCCAAGTCCGTTATTAGCATGTTGACATGCGTCATTTTCCCATTTACCAAAATGTCTTGAATGTTTATCTTTACTCTTTTGAGTTTTTCTACATCGGTGAACGTGCTCTCACCACCCGATTTATCCACGAGTTTGAGTGAGATCATTGGAAATATTTTTTTCCATAGAACATCGTCAAATCGTTCTTGTATGGGGGTTTTCTGTATTTGGTGATGATATTATTCAGCAGATCGCTTTGGTACTCGTAAAACAAATCGAGCATGGCTTCATCCAATTTCAAACACATCATATATTCGTTGTCACAGCGCTCTAAGTCCACCATCTTAACCTTGTTCAATTCGATGGGATCGTGTACTAATGTATAGATATAAGTATCTGTTAGCTTATATATTTCAACTTGTTTCAATTCACATCTTTTAGGTGTTGTTGTCATGATCGATTATTTGGTTTTATGAATTCTTGCAAATAATGTATATTTTAAATTTTGTATTTAAATAATAATTTGTTAAAAAAAAGTTTCTCTTTATATATAAATAAAAGTTAAATTTTAACATCCTTTATTTTTTTTCTCGTATTAATTCAATTTTTTTTTCACATTAAGAACATATAATTGATTAATTCTTTTTGAAGGAATTAAAACATATCGTGGGATCGTGTGGTTGTAATGTATAGATATTAAAACTGGATTTCTCATACTTTTCGTCTCGTTTCAATTTCAATTCTCATCTTTTAGGTGTTGTTGTCATGATCGATTATTTGGTTTTTATGAATTCTTGCAAATAATGTATATTTTAAATTTTGTATTTAAATAACAATTTGTTAAAAAAAAAGTTTCTCTTTATTTCTCTTTATATATAAATAAAAGTTAAAAAAAAATATTCTTACAAACTCAATTTTGAGGTAAAAACAATGATCAAGTCCGAACATCCGAATTATAGTTTATAACGTGCAAGACTTCAAACGTTTAAAAATTGGCCTTCGCATCTTGCTCAAAAACCTGAAGATTTAGCCGCTTCGGGTTTCGTTTATATAGGTAAAAGCGACAAAGTTAAATGTTTTTGTTGTAATATACATTTGATGAATTGGGAACCTCACGATAGACCTTTACTAGAACATATAAATAATGTTAAAAAAGGTGAATGTGATTATTTGAACAAGATCATAACGTTGGGATTGATTAAAATCGAAGACGAAGAGTGGGATAGAAATAAAAACCAAAAATTATTGATGGATATGTTACAATTAGGGTACACTAAGGAACAATTGTACAATGCGTTAAATAACGCAAACAAGACCTTATCTCAATTTTTGACTTTAGAAAATCTGATTAAATTCATGACACAAGCGGACGAGTTATTGTGGTGTTTCAAAAACGAGTCGAGCAACATGAACACATGTTTGCTTTGTGAAAATGTCGCAAACGTTTTGTTTCTGCCGTGTGCACATTTGTGTTATTGTAAGGAATGTTATTCTAGAGACAAGAAAACATGTTCATTCTGCAAACAAGAAATAAAAGCAATCGTAAATTGTTTTGAATAAAAAAACATTAAAGAAAAAATTGAATTAAAAAAAAATTTTTTTTTATATAAAGAGTAAAAAACAAAACTTTTAAACAAATTATTTAAATACAAATTCGAAAAAAAAAATATTCTTACAAATGGAGCAAAGAGATCAAAAAATGGAAAATTTAAATGAGAAAACCGTACCTCAGTTAAACGAGATTTGTAAACTATTAAAAATTTCACAATCATAGAACTAAATCAAAAAAAAATTGAAGTCATACAGAAATATTTGTGAAACAATGGAAAGGCAAACGAAATGCCGACAGCAACGATGTCAAAAAATGCATCGGTTGTGAAAAACAAGAAGAAGAAAAAGATAGTAAAAGGAATCAAAATGCCGACGTCGAAAAAAACCAAAAACGTTTCGATTGTGAAAAATAAGAACATGACTAAACGAAAAGCCATTGAAGAACTTCAAGTTTCCAAAGAAAAGAAAAGAAAAACTAAAACAAAAACGAGTGATGCACATCAGATTCTAGGCAAACGAGATATATTGAGCGAAATTTGACGAGCAATAGACGAAGGGAAAGGAAAAGAATATCTAGCACGACTCGCCGCAGAACTATTTCAATCGAAGTCTGTAGAATGGGAGAGTGCGATCAAAGGCATTTTTAAAACTTTCGACGTGGTTCTCTCGTTGAAGAAAATTGATCCGAAATTGTTCATGGAACGGGTGAAGAAAAAAGTATTGGATTTGTTTCGCAAATAAATGAACGTGGGACTAAAAATTAAGATGATACTCCATTGCGTGATGAATAAAATCGACGTGAAGTCCGGCGAGAGCATCGTGAAAAATGCATATTTCAGATCTAACGTTGAACCCGTATTTCGAGGTTCAGATTTATCAGACGTTTTCGAAAAGATGAAAGACAAGATGTTGATGTCTCTCACGAATTATCAACATGAAGGTAGTAATTGGACGTTCGATGAGGTGTTGAAACTCGAAATTCACATAACTAAAAATGATTCATTGAAAGGGTCTTCCTACGTGAAATTACCGTATTTCCTAGCTAAAAAACATGCCGTGATCAACGTGAAAAATAAAGATGATCAGTGTTTTAAATGGGCAGTCACCTCCGCTTTATACTCTGTCCAAATGAACATCGAAAGAGTTTCTTCTTACGAGGTGACTTCTAAAAGTCTCGATTGGACCGGAGTGACTTTTCCAACAGAGTTAAAACACATCGAACTTTTCGAGGTTCAAAATCCCACCGTAGCGGTGAACGTCTTGGGATACGATGATGAAAAACAAACGATCTATCCTCTCAGACAGACTTCGTATTTCGAAAGAGAAAAGACGATTATTTTATTATTGATTTCGAATGGTGACAATCGTCATTATTGTTGGGTTAAACATCCAAGCCGATTACTGTCGAGACAAAATAATAAACATGAACATAAGGTATGTTTATGTTGCAACTGCATGAACATGTTTAAGAGCGAAAAATCGTTAGCGAAACATCAGGAATATTGCAATGAAAATCAAGGTGTCGTCGAAATGCCTAAACCTAACACCATCGTGAAGTTTGAAAATCACAATAGAACGTTAAAAGTACCATGCGTCGTGTACGCCAATTTTGAATGTTTCACCACGAAAATGAGTTCCTGTCAACCTAATGCTCTTCAAAGTTACGTCGAAAGATATCAAAAACACATACCTTCGGGCTATTGCATTTACGTGAAATGCGCTTTTGACTCGCAACTCGACATGGGTCCCTTCACCTACACGAAACAGTATGAAGACAACGACGTGGCCCAAAGGTTCGTGGAAGAGCTAGAATCGAAAATTCAAATGTTATATGACAAATTCAAAACTCCGGCGAAAATGATCATCACGCGAGAGCAGCAGGATGAAAATAACAGAGCCACTGAATGCAGACAATCGTTCGACGAGAATTCGGAGGAAAATAAGAAGGTCAGAGACCACGATCATTACACGGGTCTGTATTGCGGTCCGGCTCACAGCAAGTGTAATTTAAAATATCGAGACGCTGCTTTCTATCCGGTGATGTTTCACACTCTCTCAGGTTACGACAGTCATCTGTTCGTGAAAAATCTCGGCACCTCACATGAAGAATTAAATTGCATCGCGAACAGTGAAGAAAGATACATTTCCTTCACGAAATGGAAACTCATGGAGAAGAAAAGGGTAATCGACGGAAATACGTTGGAAGAAAAAACGAAATCCATTCGTAGAGGCATACGTTTCATCGACAGTTTTAAATTCATGTCGACCACTCTGGAAAAATTAGTCGATAACATGAGCAAGGATCAATTTAAAATCACGAGCGAACATTTCGGAGAATGAGTAGACGTCATGTTGAGGAAAGGAGTCTATCCTTATGATTACATGAACGATCTAAAGAGATTCGAAGACACCGCACTACCTTCGAAAGAAGATTTTTATTCGAAATTATACGAATCCGACATTTCCAACGAGAATTATGAACACGCCAAAAACGTGTGGAAATCATTCGATATGAAAACCATGAGCGATTATCATGATCTCTATCTGAAGACCGACGTTCTGCTCTTGGCAGACGTGTTCGAAAATTTTCGAGACGTGTGTCATCGAAACTACGATCTGGATCCCACTTGGTATTTCATCGCACCCGGTCTGGCGTGGGACGCTCTGTTGAAGACCACTGAAGTCCAATTGGAATTATTATCCAACGTGAACATGTTGCTCATGTTCAAAAGGGCTGCGAGAGGTGGCGTCTCGATGATCTCCCACAGATATTCTAAAGCTAAAAATCCCTACATGAAAGAAGGTTTCGATTCGAAACGATCAAATAAATACATACAGTATTGGGACGCTAATAATCTGTATGGTTGGGCTATGAGTCATCCTTTACCGATTGGAAATTTCAAATGGGTGACAGAACCGGAAGAGATGCAAAAATGGAGAGTCTATCCTTGCATTTTAGAAGTCAATTTGAACTATCCAGAAAAATTACACGATCTACACAACGATTATCCGCTGGCTCCCGAACGAATGGAACCGAACGAAGGAGACGAGGAAAAACTCATTCTGAATTTATTTAACAAATGTAACTACGTCGTCTACAGCAAGAATTTGAAACAATATGTCGATTACGGGATGAAATTAGTCAACATGCATCGCATCATTCGATTCGACGAAGAGCCTTGGATGAAAAAATACATCGATCTCAACACGAATCTCAGAATTCGAGCCGAGAATGATTTTGAAAAAGATTTCTTCAAACTCATGAACAACTGCATGTACGGTAAATTGATGGAAAACATTAGGAAGAGAACCGACGTTCGACTCATCACGTCTGAGAAAAGAGCTAAAAAATTAGTGGCGAAACCCAATTACAAACACCGAACCATATTTGACGAAAATCTAGTGGCCGTTCTCATGCAAAAGACGCACCTGAAGTTCGACAAACTGTATTATCTCGGACCGATAATCTTAGATATCAGCAAGCAATTGATGTACGAGTTTCACTACGATTACGTCAAAGGAAAATTTGGTAATAAAGCCAAACTACTGTTCACTGACACGGACAGTTTAGTTTATGAGATAGAGACGAAAGATGTCTACCGAGATGTATCTCAGGATGTGACTGCGTGGTTCGACACGAGCAATTATCCCATCGATCACCCATCCAACATTCAATCGAATGACAACAAGAAGGTGTTGGGTAAATTTAAGGACGAGAGCGGCGGTAAACAAATTGTCGAATTCGTGGGCTTGAGACCTAAACTGTATGCTTATCGTATAGAAGATGAAGAGATCAAGAAGTGCAAAGGAGTTAAAGCGTGCGTGGAGAAGAAAAACATCTCTTTCCATGAGTATAAAGATTGTCTGTTAGGTAGTGGTCCGGTGTATAAGACTATGAAATCGATTCGAAGCGAAAATCACGACTTGTATACCGAAATAGTCAACAAGATTTCGCTGACGGCCGACGACGATAAGAGATTCATGTTAGACGATAAAATAAACACTTTGGCACTCGGACATTGGATTGTGGATCTAATTAGAGATGATATGAATGTGGATGATTGGATTCCAGATATGATTGTGGATGATAAGATTCCAGATATGATTGTGGATGATAGGATTCCAGAAAATCAAGAGAAATTAGATGGATTCAAAATTATAGAAATCGATAGAGACATCGAGAGAGTTAGTTTAAAAAGAAAAAGAAAAAAATTTAAAAAAATAACGTCATTTTAGTGAATTATAATAAAACAAATAAAAAAAAAAATATATACGCATTTATGAATAAGAAAATAAAGATATCCGTAGAAGGTGTCGTCTTACCTAACGAACCCCTATCCAACATCGATCTGTTGAATGCGGCAAAAGATTTGAAAATCAAAGATTTTCTAAGCGTGTTTTCCAGAGATGCCTTGCCGAAGAGAAGACCTCGACAATTGGAATGCGGAATTTTAAATCTAGACGATTCATTGGGTGAAGCACTCACTGGGTGGCGTGGATCAAGAACGGGAAGAAGAAAAATTATTATTTCAACAGCTACGGAATCTCACCACCAAAAGAAATAAAGAACTATTTCAACAAATCGATGGTTCGTTACAACACGGAACAAGTGCAATCACCAGATCAAGTGTTTTGCGGTCACCTGTGTCTCTACGTTCTCAAGAGATGGTCTGAAGGAGATCGGTTTCAAGACATTCTCAATGATTTACATTAGAGAGAGATTTTTTAAAATTATTTTAAAAAAATTTAATCGAATAAAAACGAAAAATAAAATAACATAGTTCATTTTTAATAAACTGCGTTTTGAATATATTTTTTCTAAAAAACAAAAAATCCCACAACAACATGCCAGTCGATAAATTTGGTAGAAGTGATGACGAAAAAGTCAACCTAAGAAAGAAGAGGAAGACGTTCGAAGTCGACAATGGTTACGACGTTGCCAACTTGGACGAACGTTACGTTTGGAGATACGAACCTCGAGAAGAACCTTTGAACATGAATGATAAGAAGCTCTACAATCTTCCCGAGCCGATAGATCTCGCAGATGCTGCGACTAAAAAATACGTCAACATGGGGAACGCCGATTTCGAACGAATCATGCTAGATAATTACGTGGATAAAACCATGACCGACGATCTTGATCTGAAATCCAAACGTTTGGTGAATGTCGTGAATCCCATTGATCCCACCGATGCCGCGACCAAGAAATACGCGGACGACTCATGTGAGATTCAGCGAACACCTGAGAAATAGATACGTTCAGAAAATGGAATTGAACGCCAATTCTAACAAGATAACGAACGTGGCCACTCCCATGAATCCCAAGGACGTGGCTACCAAACACTATGTAGATCTGGAACAGAGAAAGTCTGACAGACGAGAAATGAAATCGGATCTGAATGCGGGATTCAACAAGATATTGAATCTGTCGAAGATCGACGACACGGATGCAGACTCAACTGCGGTCAACAAGGGCTACGTGGATTCTGCTGTGATTCGATCACAAGAATACCTAGAATTGCAAGTGGACAATCTCTACCTGAACAAACAGTCTGGCAGAACCATGGAGGGTGGTAGCGACATGAATGGTGAGAATTTATTCGGACTCAGTCACGATCCCGAGTTCGATTCCAGCGCGGTCAGCAGAAAGTCCGTGGACGACAACTCGGTCTGGAGAAAGGGTGACATAATGGAAGATAAACTAGACATGGGTGAACACGCGCTCACGAATCTACCGAATCCCATGAACATGACGGATGCCTGCACCCTGATTTCAGTGGTGGAGAAAGTCAAATATGCTAGACAATTGATCACTGTGTGGGCTGAGGAGGCCGGCACCTTAGATGAAGGAAAAGCTGAGTGGTCTTTTGGAAATGGAGGTAGCTGATCGAAACATGGTCAGGTGGGATACCCCATGCCACTGGGAGGTGAAATCCTTCGAATGAGTCTGGCTTCCTCAGATTTGAATAACAGAGCGGTCGTCAATCTCATGGTAATGGAGTAGAGAGCAATAAGAGATACAGCGTCGAAAAGACTGAGAATCAACAAGCGAATGTTAGCACATTTGGCACGCCTCTCAAAGTGAACGCCGGAGACAGGATTAATTTCATTATGAAAACCAATAATCCCGAAGCCGCCACTTCCGTGGTGAGTCTACTGATCGAATTAGTTCCTTTGAACAAACAGTGAACGCGTGGAAAATAATGAATTAAAAAAAAAATAATGTGTGATTTATTAAAAACAAAAAAAAACAAAAAAAAAAAAATAGTAATGAGATTTAGAAAGATGTTCAATCTCTCTAGATCACATTACTTTTTTTTTTTTTTTTTTTTTTAGGTTTTGTTTTAATACGTTATTTCTCATAATGTTTCATCTCATGAAATTGGATCACCTATCTCAAATCACACGTCGACATCTATTTTAGCATTTCGAAGAGCTTTTATAAATTCTCGAAATGCAGTCGGTCCTCTGTACGTCAACGTGTCTAAAAGTTTTCTGGTCTTATCTTCTTTCAAGATTTTACTTTTGATTTCATGTCTCATATAATCAGTCAATATCAAAGGTTCTGTTTCGACTAAAGTGTCTAGAATTATTGCTAACGAATCTTGCGAAATATTTTTAATCAAAACACGTCTGTTTCTTCTTAAGTATTCTCTTTCTTTATCATTCATTTTTATAATAATTTTTTTAATTTTTATTTATATATTTTTTTTTTCACACTCATCTCTCATCGAATGATCGACATCTTATTTCCATCCGATTCAAATTGTAATTCTCTGTCCGGCAGGACCAGGGTGAAGGCTTCAGTTTTTCTCGGAACGTTCCTATCGAATTGCATCTTGATCTGAATGTCTAAGATGCTACTCTTGAGTCGTTCACTCTGTTTACTGACGTCGAATATGAACATGGGATACATCAACTTGTATTCGCCGGGAGATATGTTAGGATTGCTCATCAATTCGTCTAGACCGTGATACTTCTTTCTAAAATCAGCGGCGTCTCCATACAGTCTGCAGAAATCGTTCTTGACGAACGATGCGTTGTAATCGATTGCTGGATATCTCGTGGCGTTCAGAAACACTTGCATGTTTCTCAAATGGCAGTGATCGAACAGCGATGCATTCTTTTCCTGAGACCCGTCCCTATCGGTCTGAAACGCAACCACGATGAAACGCGGTCTCTCGGAAGCGGATTTCACCATCAATCTCCAATCGAAGTGATTCGTGGAGGGAGGACTGCTAGCCGTGTCACACTATCTCATTCTAAATCCCACGAGTAATTTACTCTTGGATTCTATGATCTTGTAGAGACTTTTTCCACGATCGAAGGCTCCAAGTGCAGAATGAACCACGATATCTTGTGTAGAGTTATCTTACCCTCATTGGTCGCAGTGAGTCTCACTATTGCATCGTTGTCTCCTTTTCGAATCAACGTCAGATTGTGTTTGAATACGTACAGGATCTTGTTGTAATCATCCGCGAATCCGAAGATGTGTTTCAAAGGTATCCTGAACGAAAACGTTCCTTTAGGTCTGGACGTCTTGACGACGTAGTCGAATATCAAGGTGGCGCCGACGCTAGCAGGGCCGACGGTGTCTTTCACCTACAACTGATTAAATCCTCTGGATTTTGAAAAATCATCAGGATACGTCAAGAGTCTGAACATCGTGGTGGCCTGACCGGGATGAAACACAGATTCTATCTCTTGTCCGGATAGCATGTATTTTATATTACTGAATAGATGCATGATGCCATTATTGGCTAGAGTAACCGTGTCGTCGTCGACGTAGTCGCTCCCATCTTCCTTGGTGAGACGTCCCTGCACCACTATGTAACTCTCGCTAGGATGCATGAATAGATCTTGAGTTTCGACGTTGATTCTTATCTCTCCCGCATTGTTCAAACTCGTTCCGGTTACCAGTTTGTATTCGTGAACCTCATATTCTTGAATACTTTCATCTTTCACTATGCTTTGTGCTATATCTAGTATATTTGTCATTTTTAAAGCATTTTTTTTTGTTTATTAATTAGCTTGCTTTTTTTTTATCTAAAAATAGTTTTAATTATTTTTTTATTATTATTTTTTCTCTCTTATATATATGTGTGTAAACAAGAAAATGTTAAAGAAAGTAAATAAAAAAAAAATTGTTTTCTTTATCAAAACTTTGTCCTCTGTAATTGTTGTTCGTAAAACTTTCCGATGATCTCTCCTCCATCCAAAGCTTCGATTTCGTAAGTCACCGGATCGGTGTGAAATATTTTGATTATCACGAAGATTTCCGAGGTCCATCGAGGAGTATAACCCTTTTCGAAGTGCTTCTTATAAGCGTAGATTCTCACTCGATCACCAACCGCAAATTTCGGCGTTCTAGACTTCTTCCTGATCTTAGATCTCTCAGGATATAGATTCGCGTAGACTCGTTTTTCGTTTCGAGGATCGCTAGCTTCCGCAGGAGTCATCTTGATCGATCTGTGTGGCGTGTTGTTGTAATCTTTGACCAGACCGTTCAGAGCGTATATGTATTTCTTGGTTGAATTCGCGTGAAGTATCTGTGCATCTTTTCCTTCATCGTTCGATTCCAATGTTCCACCACACTGGCTTTCTTTTCGTTTTCGAAAAGATCGAGTAGAGGTCGACCAATCGATGAACGTGCTTGTTGTAGAATTCCTTTCCTTTATCCACCCACAATTTACTGGGTTTTCGAGAAGACGAGTCGAACACGCTCTTCAGAGCCTCGGCGACGCAAGGTCCCGATTTATTCTTCAAAGCTCTGATCCAACCGTATTTGACCATCAATAGATATTTGACGCCCTCGTTCCACTTCGAAAACGATCTCATGTCGACCAAGTCGGCAGACCAAATATCATCCAAACCCTTCATGAACACCCTTCTCTTTCGAAATTTATGCATTATGGGTTTGTGTAACTCCTCGGCCAATTCACTCGTCAATAATTGTTTCTTCTTCTTTTCCGATGCGCTTTTTTTTTTTGAACGCCCCATCCGAATCGACGTTTTGCACCGATCAGATTGCCGACCAGCGAACGTTCTATCTTCTCTCTCCTGGTCGGATTCGATATGCCTCTCAATTTCACCAACATGTTTTATCACAGACGTCATTGCGAGTCTTGGTGTCCGTACTTCTCGAGAATTACTCGTCTCGGTAACTCTCTTACATTTTACGCAATACATTTTTTAAGAGTTATTTAAATTAATTTTGTTTTTTATTTTATATATAAATTTAATAATTAATTAATTCTGTTCTTATTATATATATATATATATTTTTTTCAATCGCTGCTCTTGAGTACTATCATCTTACTGAATTCCTCCCTGGCCTCTTTCCTCCCCTTTTCCACGAGAGAATCCTTCATCTCTTTCTTGATGATCTGGTGAGTCTTGATTCTCACGGCTTCTTTCATTGCATCATATTTCGTTTTCTTGCTCAATATCGCAAAGTATTCTCCGTCCGATATCCTACCATCTTTCAACGCCATAGAGATCATTTCGGATATCGTGTCGATCTTGGAGTCGTCCAAGACGCAAATCTTGTCGTGTTTCCTCGCCTTCAGATATAATTTCCTACTCAAAAAGTTTCCAAGCGTGCTAAACAATCCGGCGGCGAGAGCCACTCCTTCTACGGTCAACATGATCGGAATGCCAACTGCGGTCGACAACAATCCGATGCCGGCTTCTTGTAAACCCATGGAAATCGTGATGAGTGTCGTGTCGATCGCGTTGACGAATTTCACGAAACGTGAATACTTCTTCTTGAGAGAATGACGAGAATCTCTCTCTCGAGTTAGATACTCTTGGATTCTACTGATTTGATCGATGAGATACCTCTGTCCTCCTTCTTTTTCTTCTAGCAACGGTGCCATTGGCAAAACGCCATTCGGCTTCTCATCCTCGTCGTCATCTAACGTCAGATACAATTTATTTCTGGTTCTCATTTTTGTGTTTTTTTTTCTTTCTAATGTTAGATAAAAAATTTATGTATGTATTTATTTTATTTTCTATTCTCTCTTATTTTATATCAACGAGAAAACTTAGTCGTATGCTTCATTGAATAATAATTTCATGACGCATCCCTTATCTCCTAAAGTCAGACTTTTACGCGCCAATTTCAGTTCTTCCGAAACTGTGGGCTTGCTTTGATTCTTACAGAAGACTAATCTCTTCCAAAACGCGATCACTTCATCGATTTGAACACGTTCAAACGTCGGTTCAAAATACTTGACGACCATATCTTCCCTTTCCATCCACAGACACAAATGATTCTCGTGATCGAAGTCTAGGTGATCCCGACATCCGACGCATTGTTCTAACAAGAGGCGACCTAGTTGTTCGTTCACGCAGAATGTGTAGGCTTTCATCAGCATTTTTAAAAGAAACCTTGTTCTAATAGTCTGGGAAGCGCTCATGATTTATGTATTTATTTTTTTTATTATCTATTCGTTTTGATATATTTATTTTTTAAATAACTATCTATTTATATATTTTTTCTCTCCTATATATCAATCACTTTTTTATTTCTTCAGGAAACGTGACAGTGGGTTTGCCGGTTCAACTATCACCTCTTTTCCATGTACCGTACACGATTCGATTTCTGACGTAAAATCCGCAAATGGATTTCCGTGTACGCCTCCATAGGGATTCAGTGTTAAAATCGTGTACAGACGTGGATGATTTAGAATCAGCAAGATGATGATTTAGAAACGACAACCCGTTTTTGCTCGCAATTTAACACTGAATCCTATGGGGGAAACCCATTTGCCGATTTCAAATCAGACGGGACATGTATACATACGTAAAATTTCATGCGTTTTTTTTCACTCTTGGATACAATCCAGTGATGTTTGAATCGGCAATGCCGATTCTAACATCACCCTAAAAACGTTAAAATCGTGTACCTGTACACGATTTTAACACTAAATCCTATGGAGGTGTACATCGATGTACGTGTACACGTACACGTACATGTACGTTGATGCTTGAATCCGCCTTTATCAACTACTGGCAAGACACTTACTGCACATCGATGGTGCACCTGTTTCCAACAAATGCTAACCCTGAATGTGTAGAGTTAGTATGTTGGGGAGCTGACAGTTGCTCGCCGTTGCTCGCTGGTTCTCTCCGGGTACTCCGGCTTCCTCCACCCATAAAACGGCCATGGTCATCAACAGCCATTGTGCAGATATATGTGACCTTAAAAACCATCAATAAATAAATACATTATACTCCCAATGGAGTGAATAAATGAAAACCTGAAATGCCTGGACTCATAACTTCCAGTCGTTACTCGACTAAATGTCCTGAAAGTGGTGAATTTAATTCTAAACCTCTGGTTATCTAAACTTGACTTCTTGCTCGTTTGTAGGTCTGTTGAGTCAAGGATGACGATAATGAGCTCGAATATCAATGAGCAAATATATAAACAGATGTGTTTATATCTGTGTTCATTCATCGACCATGGTTGCTGAAAGTGTCGGTGCACCCCCCCCCCCCCCCAAGAAACTTCTTCATTTTTCCATTTTCGGTTATCGAATGCGCCGTTAAACCATAAAATAATCACTCGTATTCATTTTATAATTGGCATGGATAGATCGACAGTTGTGGCTGAGTGGGTGAATGGGCGAGTGATTGAATGAATGACTGAACGGGTTTCATAAGAAACCATAGAACTTACATCCATATGTTCATTCAGATGACCTCTATACTAGACAGATAGCTCATCATCTTTACTAAACTATTCTTCTCCTCCAAAGTCTTATATTAGATAAGTAATAACATGAAATTGGTATATATGTTCCTGTTTAAGTTTTTGTATTTATTTTGTTCTATGCATTTACACTCATGACTCTGCGCGAATCGTATAGAATTGTATTTACGTCTGTGTACAAGGATCTGCAAATGCTTTATCCTACGGATGTGCAACTTCGACTTGGCGAGCCCCCTTGTTGTAATGTCGTCAGATAATATTTCATTGGGCGAGATCCAGAAAAATCTGAAATATGATTTAAAATCGATTTTAAATGACAGGGCGCATGAGACACCAGCTAACAATGATTTGACCTCGGATTTTCTCACAAACAATTGTAAATATTATCTACCCGACGGAATGATCCCTAATTTTAATCGCCAACAAGAAGAGTTCTCGATTCTTCACCTAAACTGCCAAAGTCTCAAGGCTCATTGGGATTCTTTTAATGAGTTGCTGTCCAAGACACAAGGTTCTCAAAACCATTTTGATGTTATAGGTCTGACAGAAATATTCCAAATTCCCCCCAAATGTTCCTATTCACTACATGCCTACCACCCCCTTACAAGGGCAATAAGACCTGATGCGACGATGGACATGGTGGTATTGGTATGTACATCAAGGAGAATATAGCTTTTAAGACTCGTCGGGATCTCTCAGTCTTTATACCACCTGTCATCGAATCCCTGTTCGTTGAAATCAATTAAAACAAGTCTAGTAAATTGCTTTGGGTAATATATAGACCCAACACGTAACCTAAAGCAGACATTGATCTGTTTCTGGCCAAATTAAACGAAATAATTGACAAAATAAATCACGAGAACAAAACATACATAATGGGGGACTTTAACATTGACCTTTTGAAATCCGGTGTCCATACTAAGACCGACATTTATTTACATACAATGATTAGCCAAGGCCTTTTACCACATATCACTAAGCCGACAAGAGTAACGCAGCACTCCGCTACATTAATCGATCACATATTTACAAACAACATTCTGTCAACATCCCTGTCCGGCATAATCATCACAGCCGTTTCAGATCACTTCGCCACCTTTCACATTGAAAGAGACCAGAAAACTTACGACACTCCACTAACAACAGCAAAGCGAAAATTTAATCCAGACAGTATAGCTAACGTTAAAACAATTTTGACTGAAAGTGACTTTTCCCCCGTTCTCGAGACTAACTGTCCGAATGTTGCATACAACCTTTTTATGGATATAAACCAATCCGCTTTCGAGAAGGCCTTTCCTCTAAAAAATATTCGGTTAAGACAAAAGTTCGTAAAAGGAAATCCATGGATGACGAAGGAGCTCATAACTTCATCAAATAATAAATCTAAATTTTATAACAAAAACTGAGATACCCAAATGAGCAGAATATTAGAAAATATAAAAACTACTGTAAAATATTTAACAAAATTAAAAAACAAAGTAAAGCAATGTACCACTCTAACATACTATCAGAAAATACAGGTAATTTACGCAGAACGTGGCAAATTATTAATGATGCCCTACGTAGAACAAACCATGCAGTCACCTTGCCACAATCCTTCGTATTAGAAAATAATAAGGCATTAGATGATCCAGCGGAAATAGCCCAGGAATTCAACGACTTTTTCGCGAGCATAGGGAATAATCATCACAGACGTTTCAGATCACTTCGCCACCTTTCACATTGAAAGAGGCCAGAAAACTTACGACACTCCACTAACAACAGCAAAGCGAAAATTTAATCCAGACAGTATAGCTAACGTTAAAACAATTTTGACTGAAAGTGACTTTTCCCCCGTTCTCGAGACTAACTGTCCGAATGTTGCATACAACCTTTTTATGGACATAAACCAATCCGTTTTCGAGAAGGCCTTTCCTCTAAAAAATATTCGGTTAAGACAAAAGTTCGTAAAAGGAAATCCATGGATGACGAAGGAGCTCATAACTTCATCAAATAATAAATTTAAATTTTATAACAAAAGCTGAGATACCCAAATGAGCAGAATATTAGAAAATATAAAAACTACTGTAAAATATTTAACAAAATTAAAAAACAAAGTAAAGCAATGTACCACTCTAACATACTATCAGAAAATACAGGTAATTTACGCAGAACGTGGCAAATTATTAATGATGCCCTACGTAGAACAAACCATGCAGTCACCTTGCCATAATCCTTCGTATTAGAAAATAATAAAGCATTAGATGATCCAGCGGAAATAGCCCAAGAATTCAACGACTTTTTCGCGAGCATAGGGAAACGTACTAGCGAACAAATAAATAAATGTATCCCAGAAAAATTTTCTGGACTTCATGGACAGTAATGAACCAAACAGTTTTTTCATAACGCCAACAACTGAATACGAGGTATTTTCTTTTATTAATTCTCTTAAGTCTAAAATAGTGAGGATTGCGACGGCATCACTACTAACCTCCTCAAACATTCAATTAATGTAATAGCTCCTTCTCTGGCCAACATCATTAATATGCCCTTTATCCGTGGTATTGTCCCTGATAGCAAGAGTTATTCCGATTGTTTAAAAGTGGAGATGAGCACGTACTTAATAATTACAGACCGATAAGTATTTTACCTGTCTTTTCTAAAGTATTAGAAAAGCTCATGTGCAACAGAATCATGAAATACCTCGAAACATCGCATATCTTATATCACCACCAATACGGATTTCGGAAAAAGCATTCTGCCATACATTTAGTAATGCAACTACTGAAAATTATAGGTTCTGAAAATAACAAGGAAAGTAAAAACAACACACTAGCAGCATTTCTGGACCTCTCCAAGGCATTCGACACAATAAACCACAACATATTGATAACAAAAATGGAAAAGTATGGATTCAGAGGCATCAGTAACAATTGGGTTAAATCGCAATATGTTCAATATGGCGAACAAAAGTCTGAACTCACCCGATTAGCATGTGGGGTCCCACAGGGTTCAATTCTTGGTCCAGCCTTATTCCTATTATATATAAATGACATCAGTCGTTCTGCAACTCTTAATCTCTTGTCATTTGCGGATGACACAACTGCCCATGACTCAGTCCCTAATACCAAATCCATAGATACCCACCCAATTTAACCATGAACTCAATAACCTATATGAGTGGTGCTCGGCAAATCAACTCGCCCTGAACGCCAACAAAACAAAATACATTATCATTAATCCAAACCATAAAGCTAAAAGTTGCATTCACCCTGACATTTTCATGAATGGTAAAAAATTAAAAAGGGTGGGTTCAAATGAAGAAGATAAATCTCTAAATTGTTTAGGTATTCATATTGATGAACACTTATCTTATCAAACTCATATATCAAAAATTTGTTCTAAGATTGGATGGGCAAATTATACTTTGAACATAGCAAAACAACTACTACTACAACATGTCATGAAGATGCTCTATTACTCTTTGGACCACTGTCACTTGGTATACGGCATTCAAATATGGGGAAACTCAAGAGGAATCAATAAATTACTGAGAATACAGAAACGTTCTCTTCGAATATTAAACAACAAAAAGTATAATTCCCATGCAGACCCATTGTTCTTAAAAGAGATAAAATATTGAAGGTCACCGACTTGTACAAACTACATGCCTGTCTATTTATGTTTGATTGGAAAAATGGAAAACTTCCAGAATCTTTCGAACATTATTTTACTTCCCCAATCTCTCGATCACACATGGGTACAAGGCAATCAGACCTGGTACGTATCAACAAAACCCGAACAAAGGCTTTAGATAGGCCGCCCTCATATGCCTTTCCGAAAATCTGGAACGAACTGGACCCTGAAGTGCGAAGCATAGACTATAGAAAAGAATTTAAAGAGAAGTTAAGAACAAACCTTCTGTCCTCATATCAAGAAAGCAGTGTGAGAACCCATACTGTCCTGACTGTTACACAACAGAGTAAGGGTTGTCACACCGATAACCTAAATAACCTAAGTATCCCAAACTGTCGACACATCAAGGACTTATTATGCATAATATTGTGTCCATTATGTTTTTCTTGACCGATGAACAATACTTGAACCGCACCATATTTGTTTTCTAAATTTAACCACAATCCAGTTTGATAACCATAATAATATCAGATTAGAACAGGGGGGTAGGGATACCCACTATCACATTTACCATTAACCACCTTTTTGAGCCTGGAAACTCGTCCATCTACAGAAATAGATTAATTGGGTACACATCCGAGCCAAAGTTGCAGTTCTACTAGCTACTCACAAGTATCCATACTAGTGGATCTTTTTATCAAAGATAAATGCACAGAGCACGTAGTCAGTGTTTGAGTTAAATGTATTACGGGAGTGACAGGTAGACAGCCAATCTGGCTATGTCATCTCCCAACGGTATAGACTGAATATCATTTTCTAGTTATTTATTTGTATTTTATAGTCAAATATGTAATTGCCTGTAAACTATACCGTTAAATAAAATATCTATCTATCTATCTATCTATGGATTTTATTCTTAAGGGATAATTCGGTAAATTTTCTTATAAAATCTTCATCTACAACATGGATAACAACCTGGGGATAATATATTGCTTTATTCCACATGTGTGATAATCGCACCCCCGCAGTTTTAACACTGAAAAAGGCTCTACCTATAGTACTGTGTCGTCACTAACGTCGATGTAACACACTCTCACAAAGCTGTTACGATGCAATGCTTTCATCACACTGAGAAACTAAGAGATGAATTTGTTAGTGTGAGTCTTAATTCTTCCTACACTGACACCCTGAATAGTATCGACTCACACAATACTGTCCATGATGAAATGGGCGATTTCATTCTGTTTTTTGGGGGAGAATCAATAGATCTGAAGAGCTGTCAGATTAAATTATTACTGATCCTCATTCTCCATTCATTGTTCTTTTTGTCGTCTGCTCGTCAACTGCCACATTTATGTCATGCAAAAATTTATCTTTAAAGGGTAAGTTTTTAACCCCTAGCACTCCGATAGTACAACAAAAATTTCAATCATTACTCTGTTTTTGTCTTGTTTAACTATGAATTTAACCAATTATATCTTATTTGATAGAGCTCACTGAGGTGTGTCAAACAAGGTATATTTGGTTAAATATCGGACTGCATTACAGGAAATAGTTGCTGCTGAAAACTTTTCTATTTTACATCGCAGTGCAAAAGATTAATTTTAACATTTTATTAATTTTACCCAAGAAACAGAAAAACGCTAAGAATAAATAAAAGAAATATATATGCTTACCCCGTGTAAAAATATTTTTTTTTATCGCACTCTTAGTGTTAATATTAATTATTTATTCCACTCGCCTTGGCCATTTGATAAAATAATATTATTAGCACCCATGGGGCATTCTCTGCTGAATACCGAAACATTTCAGAGTATTCCAATTTACCTATTTCCGATCAGAGCAGGATCGCCGTGCGATAATGAAACGGTCAGCATCCTAATCCATTTCCAGAAATATTGATTTTTATCTAAGTTCATGAGTTTCAACGCACAAAATTGTTAGGATTTTCGTAAAAGTGTTCTGTGTTGGAAAATACTTCATCCGTCCTAGTAGGCCTAATATTTCCTCACTTTAAATCTATTTTGATGTAACTTTGTTGTTTCTCTGTAGATTGTGGTAATGAGAGTAATATCATGGACTTTATCGGGCGTTACGACCCTATTAGCGCTCATCGAGAAATGTTTAACAGCCTTCTATCTTACGAGCGGCTCTCGACTTAATCTAGGGCCACTTATAAGGCCTCGGGCAGTTAATCATTTATGTTGTGAGCTCAGTAACCGTAAAGCACATAAAAAATGTTATTGTTACCACTTTAAGAGGTCTTCTCAAGTATTTTAACGGAGTTCAGTAGGACAGTAAAACTCCATAATTCATGACACCATGTTACCAGAAGCGAGTGGCAGGCGTTATTGAAAACACAATTCATTACGGCTCGCTTCCCGCATTCGGTCGCGATAATAATACTAATAATTTGTGATTTTAGTGGGCGTCCCCATTTATTAACAGCCCACAAGGAATGAATAACAGCCGCTTTGATTATTAGCGGCCCTCGTCTTCGTTTAGGGCCACCAAAAAACCCTCGGGCTGTTATTCATTCTCCACGGGACGTTGATAAACCACAACGTCCTCCAAACTCATGTTTTTGTTAGATTTCGCTGTGGATAATAAAATATTGTGACTCACTAAATATTTATTCTAAATGTATATTATTAATTATCCTTGTGTTTTCCAGGGTGAATGAGTATTTTCACCTGTTTGGGAACTCACACACCCTGAGGCGAAACCGAAAGGTGTATGAGTTCCCAGTCCGGTGTAAACTCCCATACACCATAGAAATCACAAGGATAACGAATTTATTTCCAAGAGTCTTGGTGTACTTAATACTTTAACCTAAATTGTGGGAAAAAAACTGACAGAAAATTTGTACTTTGAAAGTTTCTTAATAAAACCAGACAAATATGGAGCCAGTTCCAATGACATCCACATCTGTAATATTTTATTGCACATAAAATATTAAATTCCCTGTATTTTTTTATTTTTAGTTCTAACATAACCGAGCAGAAGGTATGAATTAATAATTAAACATGGGTATTTTTTAGCCATATAGCCTGTTATTGTGTATACTTATTTTTACGGTGTTAAAAAAGCTACTGTGGATTGCAAGTTACACTGTACCCCCCCCCCCCACCCCCCACCCCTCCCCAGCCAAGCAAAACGCAGTATCTTGTTTCATTTGGAAATAAGAATATTTGTCCTGAAATTATTAAAAAAAATGCCTCATGTTCTAAATAATCCCTCACGTAACTCGATGAGAAGCGACACTGGATAAACATTCTTGAATAAATAAACAATTTCATTTTCGGCTTAAAACATGGCTTATCGTCTTTAATTGGACAGCGCTCGTTTCAAAGATAGAGAGGGGGGGGGGGCATAATCTTTGTTTATAAGGCAAAAAATTTCATGAATAGCGATGGCCAGTTAAGGCCATTTCTTTGGGTGAAGAGCTACCTGTTGTTTTCGTTTATTAAATATTTTCTATTGGTGTCATAGGACATAAGTGCTTTCCCAACTGTACCTAGCTTCTTAATTGGACATTTCTCGCTCGTCTAATAATTTCAAGGGATATAAATTTATAGAAGTAGATTTTCATGACGTTAAACGATATATGTCGGGGATGCTAGTTTTCGACTGATTTGATCTATTTAATTGATTGAAATTACAGGAAGAGAAGATAGTTCTGGTTACCGCGTGACCTACACACCCTCGTTGAGAAAGTATGATGCTGGTGTTTTATCAGTCGGAGCTGAAGTTAGTCCTCTTCATCTCACTCCCCCGTACTACAACCAATTCGTAGCAAGAAGTGTGTGTTCTTCTGAATGTTTACGAAAAGTGAGTATTTAAAACGTTAAGTGAACATTTGTTTTTTTTCTTTTTTAGGATTGAAAACTTATTAAATATTATTACGGAAGCATAATTGTGACATGTTATAGAAAAACATTCAGAACGACTTCGTCGAATTTTGACTTTTAACTCGAAAGTTTGAGATAAAATCTAAAAATTTTGACTTTTGTTTAAAAATTTCGAGATAAAACGGTTGGGACGTTTATCCACTATAGTTATTTTATATACATTGCCGTTTTACGATTTTGCTCATTGTTAAACAAGATACATTATTATTCAGAAATTAATTTAGGATCACAAAGAACCCAATAAATGCACATAATATGTAAGGATGTGTATTATAATAGATGTCGTCAAAATTAAATCGTCAAAATTAAATTTTATGTGTAACACGCGTTACAAGTTGTACGTTACCGAAATTAACAAATATTATAAGGACTATGAAAATTGACGTTAATGTCGAAATCACAGATGCTTTCTTTGCAGAAGCTAGGGTTTAAAGTGATTTTATGGGCTTATATATGCGTGAAAATGATTGTATATATCAAATATTGCATTATTGACACGCAGGACAGTGATAACAAATTTTGATCACGCCAGTGATATCAATTGTTCGAACCAAAATTGAAATGAAATTAGAGGTTTGACTAAATCGTTTGTCAATTGGTTATTTGAAGTACATTCCCCGCATTACCCATATTTTAACGATAAAATATGCGTAATGCTTGGAATATACGTACCTTTAGCATTCATTAACCCTTTAACTAACATGAAAAGTAGACGACACATGCAAACAAAATTCTTGAATAACTATTTTTTTTCATTTTTTTGTCTCAAAAACAGAGATTATGACCCCTCATTGGAACGATCTCGATGAGCTCGTTCCAAAGAGGGGTCATAACCTATGTTTTTGAGACAAAAAATGAAAAAAATAATGAAAATTAATTGGCCACTTCTGTGAATAACGCTGGCCGGTTTTGGCCGTTACGTTGGGTAAAGGGTTAAAAAAGTAAATTATGCTAACGTAATTTTGAACTTTCAAACATGTTTAATTTACATTGTATATTGTAAGCTTTTTGCGGGTCAGATGTTGTTTTTTTTATTTTGAACTTCACAACTTCCTTCAGGTGTGTATTACTCTTTGGAGAAGGCGGCAGAAATGAAGTGAAAGCAGGTTTGCATCGTTGGAGTCAATGATTTGCTTAATGGGAGAGGGGTGTGATAGTCCCTTGATAAGTTTTATGGACCATTGTTCAATGAACGTGTGAACTTTCCGTGGGTCCCTACACAATATGTAGAGGACGAGTGGTGCTTGTCCAAACTTATGGTATAGAAAAAGACTAATACTCTATATTTTTCAATGTGTCAGCGAAGTGCTGTGTTGTCTATTGTCATACAAGACAGGTATTGCCAATCTTTGGATTGTAAAATAAACGCCGGTGGTGTGATACGTTTTATCCTATGTTCATGGAGATCCAAGAGTACTCCTGCGTATGAGTAGTAGATTACAGTGGACTGGGTTGGTCTCTTCTGCAACACCACCACAGGTACAAACGCAACATCATTGAAGTTTAAAGTTCGTCATCCAAATAGAGGTCTAGACGGAACACAGTCCTACTTACAGGCAGATGTGGAATTGAAAGGCATGTATGATTGTGCCGTGGTTTGAATTGTGGTAGCATACCATTATGTCAGTATCATCAGTGTGGATAATGGCAGCTCGCTTGTTCGCGCTAATTGGGAGAATTCTGTAGTTACTGGGGTGGTTTCAGGCCTCTGTGTGCCCTGACCTGATGGGAACCCAGTTATCTTGATAAAACTGAGTGTGGGGAATGGGAGTGTGGGTGGGCCAGGGTGTGGGTTCACTTTAGGGTAAAAGTATCTACAATTCACCACGAGACCACCGGACGCCAATGAGACTAAAGTGTAGAATCAACAGCAGGTTAGTGGATGGATATGCGGAAACTAAGTGGATTAGGTGAGATCGGGGCAGAGATAGAGACTGACTGACTTTGGTTTATAGGGCCTGTCAACGAAGCAGGATGCGAACATCGCCACTGAAAATGCATGAAAAGAAAGCAGATTCCTCCCATCCGATATCAAGGGGAGACAACATCACTATTAAGTTGCATGAGCAAGGTTATGTGAATCATATACAGCATGCGTTCACGGCAACCAGGATGAGTGTTTGAAAGGTTGGGGTGGGGGGGGGGGGGGTGACATAGGTACACCTACTGGCTTACTTTTAGTCTCATGTAATAATACAAAATTTCGAGTTTGAGTGTGCAACAAAGGACGTTTATCATACACACCATTCCATTTGGAGATGGATGAGTAGCTAGTATATTAGGCCAATTATAGGTGTATTCTAATTTGGAAGTCTTGGGTACACGCGCGAAAAGAATTTGCGCTGTTCGGACTGATTTAGGTTATACATTGATAAAACATTAACTTATCAGTGACCTTGGGAGAGGTGGCGGTTAATTAATTGTTGATGTAGCTATCATGGGCACGTTGTCTGTTACACTGCCTTTGTTTGTCACCTCTTTTAGAAGCTACTCGAGGGTTGACCCATTGGCTTTAGAAGTGTATTGGGTTCAGATTCTAGTTCTTTGTGAATAGTGGATATTACCATAGTTGTTTATGAATAATGGTTATTACTTTCCAAAGTGTGATTTACTAGGATTTCCGGGTTTGATTATAAACGATAACTTCACAAGTGAATTATGCAATCAACAATTGTGCCATGTATCCGTGCGCGCAAACGAAGACGCTTTGCCATGGGTGTAATGGGGCCTTCACTGTTTTTTTGTTTTTTTAACCCTTTACCTAACATGAAAAGCAGACGACACTTGCAAAAAAAAAAAAAAATTCTTGAATAACTATTATTTTCATTTTTTGTCTCAAAAACATAGGTTTCGAGGCGAGGGACTATTTTGTGAAGCACTCGTGCGCATTCGTGTTTGTACAACGTCCCTCACCTCTCATGAATTATTTCACGTAACCATCCCAGTCAAGCGGTTACTCTCTGTATATTACCATAGTTGTTTGTAAATAGTGGTTTTACCCAAGTTGTAAAATGGCAATTATTATTTCACTTTTACTCATCTAGCGAAAATAAACATATTGGTAACTTAAATCAACCAAGTTATTGTACTTTATTATATGCTAGACTGTATATTATCGCAAATTATCTAAAAGGTATTTCTCGACATCCAACGACTCGATGAATATCGAGGAATATCACTCAGTAGCTTCCTAAATGACGTAACGCTACGCCGCATGACGTCGCTTTGAAGGGACGATCAGTTGATCTTTGTTATTGGTTTGAAACGTACGCATTTCTCATCGAAATGTGCAGTAAAATGTCTCGTAGCATATAATAAAAAGGAACATCTACTCTATTTTCAGTATCTGTAATTATCTCATGAGTGTGCACCTGAAAGTTTTATTTTTCACGAGCGCTTGCGCGAGTGAAAAATAATATTTTCAGATCCATACGATAAATTTTTTTCAGTAGCTTCCTAAAGGACGTTACGTTTCGACGCATGATGTCGCCTTGAACGTCGTCTTGAAGGAACGATCAGCAGCTTTTTGTTATTGTCTTGAAACTGTTTGCAGTCGAATTGGGCTGAATATTGCGTAGAAACAAGTCATGTAGCACTGGTGTGTGTGTGTGTGAGGGGGGGGGGGGGGGTCACTAAAAATTTGCATGACGTGACGTCCTATTTTTTATTCGGCTCCTTTTTACACCCGCCCACCCACTACGTGCAAATTTACGCCACCCCCCCCCACTCTCCCATTAAAATCCAAAATAAACTTACCCCAATTGCCCACGTGGGGGCACGATGACGCTGTGTGCTGAGACGTACTGCACGCCGAGGTGCACATGTCTTCAGCCAATCTAACCCTGTCTGTGCTGTGTGGTACGCAGTAGCGCTGTGCAGTTTGTAGTACAGTCGTGGGTTATGATGTTGAAGAGCTGACATCTGCTCGTCGTTGCACGGTGGTTCTCTCCGGGTACTCTGGCTTTCTCCACCCGTAAACCTGTCACCGACACGATATGACACTTGTTGTTAAAGGGTCGTTAAACACCAATGAATAAATAAATAAATAAATAAATAAATAAATAAATAAATAAATAAATAAATAAATAAATAAATAAATAAATAACTTGGGTTGAATTTAGTGCATCAGAGAGAATTTTCCCAAAATATTGTCTGCACATTTTCTACATTTCGAACAAGACACCCACCCCCTACTAACGTGTGACATTTTCCCAGATTAAGCCCAATATTCTCATATATAAAGCCTCCTGATGTTGTATTTATGTTAAGAGTGTGATGTATAACATCATCTTTAAGGTTTGAAACACAAATGATGGTATATATTAGCTGATATATTGATATATTTTTAAAAAATTCAAAAGACTGCACAAGTTGGAAATGCACATTTTTGGCGCACTCAAGAGACCCATCCACCCCACGTCACGTCTGGCAAATTTGGGGTGCCCCCCCTCCCCCTGCGTAGCATATAATAAAAAGAAAATCTACTCTGATTTAGTGAATATCGGGAATTATCTCATGACTGTGGACCTGAGTGTTCTATTTTTAACGAGCGCTTGCGCGAGAGAAAAATTATACTGTCAGGTCCCCACGAATGACACTAAAACTCTAAAATAGTGTAGATATCCTCTATTTAACGTTACAAAATACGCCCTAATTAATTTAATGGTGTTATTTTGTTGGGGGCATTTGTTCATTTGTAATGTGATAAAAACACCCATGCAGTTATTTCTTATACTAACGTACGGTAATGTCAATGAGAATAAAAAATTATGTGGAACTCTCCAACATTTGCAGTCAACATTTCATACAGATTTGGTATCCCCTAATTAAATAACCTTGTTAAGTTCATAACTGGTTATTAATCTAACTTTCGAATAAAAATCTTACAATTTATTGTAACATTATTCCGATGATTAGCAAATTTCCCATATCTCCGGGCCTATTTCGCCTCAGCATACCCAATGTATGCGTTTAATCTGTTATATTACAATACTCAGTGGAACAAGATACTATAGAATAATGTTGCGTATATCACTGAAATACAGGAAAAGACCAAGTTTATTATAATTGAATACCACTGTTATTTGAATAAAAATCACCGGCAAGGCGGCTATTTTGTAAATATAGAATAAACGTATAGTGGTTTCAAGTAAAAAAATTATTCCATGAGTAGGGTTAAGAATGAAATCGACGAGCCTCTGGCGAGTCGGTTTCATTCTTAATTCTATGAGTAGAATACAATTTTTACTTGAAAACACTATACGTTTATTTTGTTTATCCCAAAAATCTTCTACAGGGCAGTCGCGGCAAAATCGTGCAAAATTCGCTACAAAACACTGCGAGAAGCGAGGAGCACATTGGTCCAATTCGCTCGACCAGCAAAATTGGCAAAAATAAACAAGGCGCAGTAATACATTTCTTTTTAAAAATAATTCCCCTACAAACTTGAACTAAGCTTTCAAAAATACGTTATTATATGAGCAGTCGGTGGTGTTTTCTACTGGCATTGTGTAATACTTTCAAAAAGATTTAAAGAAATCAACAATCGAACTATTAATTAGGCTAGACAAATGTGGTAGAGGCCAGAGGTCATCAAGTCCGTCGCTACTAGGGGAATAAATTATTTCAGTGTTAAACCTATGGGGAAAATTTATCACCCTACTAGGTGAATAAAGCAAAAAATTATCCAAGGCCTTTATTGTTCAAATAAACGGTCATTTATGGGATAAAGAGGATTTCACTGTTCTTGGTTTCTTCTAATATTGTTTTTCTACATTCAACTACACAGCTTGGTGCAGATATGGACAGTACAGCCGCCGTGGACTGTTCACTTTCCAGAGATGGGCAATATTTCCACGGACTCAATAGTATTAGATTCCAAACACTAATTATAGGAATAATCATCAAAATATTAATTAATGAAGCACCGGGTACAACTGTGATTCATTAATTAAAATTTTGCTGATATGATTTATATCACCTGGTAAACGCATGCGTGGACATCGCTGCCCATGTGTGGATTACGACCAATACACGGATACTGAACTGTATGGTGGCAATGACTATTTGCGTACATGCCCATTTCCTGCACCCATTGTAATGATATCGGTAACGTATATTGCTCGAGTTAAATATTCATTTGTGTTTAAGGTCACATTCAGCTACTATGACTATATGACAACCACAACATAGGCATGGAGTCTTGTGTGGCCAATCGTGTAAACTTGTGCTGCCCACTTTAGGGAGCTTCAACCCCAGTCTATGTTTGAGGGATTGAATTTTAACAATAAAACGAACCTTCTTTATGAGCACTGTTCCAACTCTAGTGGTATCGTCCATGCCAGTTCAATGGCAGCAATTAGGAGAGTCCGTATTCATTATTTGGGGTAGACCAATCGATATTTTCAACGTGCAGCCTCTGGGCTGCACGTTGAAAATATTGATTGGTCTACCCCACACATTTGCAGAACAACCATCCTATTTAATGATGTTATTGCGTATCATATTCCTGGCCGGAAAACCGGCCGCTCGGTTTCAAGGGGTTAAGTAACTGAAGTAAAATACAATTCATTTTATTGGTTATGCTTCAGTTGTATGAGAATGATGTGTTTTGATGTACATTTGGGTTTAGAAAAAGAAATAAATTAAAAGGTATTTCTTGTCGTTTGAAGTAACGTATGGTAACGTAAATTAAAGTAAAACAATCAGCAAAATGGGCACAAAAGAGTGAAACTTTTTAAATAATCAAGTTTGCAATTCTTTAATGCATACTATATTTAAAGCAGCTGTGTTGTTTTTGGAAAAGAATCGAGTTACTATTTTTAACTTTCAAATTTTAGAAAGTTTTGGGGATTTTTGTTTGGTAACGTATATAACACTCTAAAATTACAAAAAAATCTGTTGTCGAGTGGAAGAACATGGGGAAATGCTCTAGGGAACATTGGGCTTTCAGAAAAATGGGGTGTAGAAAATCCTCCTGGGGTGGGTGTACAGGCACCCTTGTAGCTCATGGTCTCAGAAATCGACTTTTTATCTTGAAACTTCAAGCTAAAAAGACATAATTTCGATTTACTAGTTCTGAATTGTTTTTACTTACAAATTGTACTTTTGTTTCATGACTCACAAATTTATTTATTTATTTAAGGATGCAACACAGTAAACCCTGATGGAGTTGGAGCCGTGGACCTTTCGGTTTGAAGTCCAATGCCATAGCCACTGAGCCACCTCGGTCCGGTAGTTTGTGTTTTGGACTGACAACACTGCTATATAACCCAAGCAAATATGAATTCACTGATAGTAAGCAGGAAGTCAGTGTCTCAAAAGTTGCTGACGTGGTGGGCCAAGAGTTACAGTGTCCCGACAGTGTACCAGGGTCGTTGACCGTCGGTACGAACCAGAAACCTAACTCGCATGATGTTTTTTAGAAGGAATATTGAAAGATATGAATTGTTTTACGTAACTTTTTTTATATCGTGTGCCTTGGGTATGGGGTTAAAATGGTCATTTTTTTTTTAAAAATTAGCGGCTGTCAGAGAAAATGTTGGAATCCGAGCGACCAGCAAATTTTACATTCGGTGTAATCTCACTAATTTCAGGCAGTGATGCACCAGGCGCGATGTCCCCCAGCAAGGGCCATCGAATCTTCTCTTCTAGTTACTAGACCAGGGATTAACCTTCTTCCAGGCACAATTTTTTTGCTCAACTCCGTTGACTTAAAAAATTATTGACTCTTTTTTGATATGCTTATCATAGCAAGGAATCATAGCAAGTTTATCCAAGCAACTGTATCGCCGAGGAATAGTTTTTAAACATCCCTTTTTGTTTAAAATAGATCAGACGCTGACAGTTCTATCCAATCTTCGGAAAACAAAAATCTTGTTCTAGTATTCGCTTACATACCGGTTCATACTCAATTTTGCAGAAAACCACTGCGGCCCCGCCTATTGGCCTAGCAGATAAAGAACCCACCCTTTATACGACTTTGATACACATGTTGTTGCTAGCGTAGCACTGTCAACGAAAACAGAGATCTCTGGAGTGAACTCTGCAGTAGAAAACAGGAAGTGGATATTGTATGTATTTAAGATTGTTGATTCATTTGTCATTTTAGGGTATGGAAAATGGCGTGGATAAATTGCACATTTTTTCAGTTGTTCTCCATTCTCATCTTCTTGGCAGAAAAATGAGATTAAGGCAGCTGAGGAATGGCGTTGAATTGGAACCTATATCCGTTGATGATAGTTACGATTTTGACTTCCAGCAATCAAGAACTTTAAGAAAACCTCGCATAGTTTTGCCTGTGAGTATATTCTTACTGCTTTACACCAAAATTCTGCCTTCAACAAACGGATTATTTTTTTTGTCTATTCAGTAAAAATTATATAATGGGGAATGCAGGAAGACAGCCAATCAGCCTTCCCCTGCCAGTATGCATGTGTATCCTATACATAATAGTTTGTTATTGCTATATGAATACTGTAAATATTTGTGGATGTATATCTTATTGTTATTTACAGTATGCTACTGAATAAATATATATCAAAATATATATCAAAATATCCTACACCCCTATAAGTCTGTATGTTTAAACTGTTAATAATACTTTACAATTTCTTGCTCACCGTATCGTCACCGTGTCGTCTGCTGGTCGAATTCTAACTTCCATTTTCAGGTTAAAGGTGCAAAGAGATTTAGCGACAAGACTGATCTCGACACCTTTGTTTATATTAAACAATTCCGGACCTTCTAATGCACCTATTGGTGAAAATAATATTAAAAAAAAAATAAAAATAAATAAATAAATAACTGATGTGACATTATATAATTGTATCAGGCCTGAAAATAAGGAGTTTACATCAAAACTCATTACTAGGTTACACTATATAAAGTGGTGAATTCCTATATGGAAAAGTGTTTTGATACTTTTCCGCCTTCCTTATTTTACGCTTTGGCGAGATCGCGCGTTTGTTGTTGCTATTTATTTTGGCAAAAATTCTATGAAGATGTAAACGGCAAGTTACTTTGAGTCGAATTACTTTTGAAATATTTTGAGGTCTTGCTGGCAAAACATGTGAGGTTAAGAACTTAATTTACGTTTTATTTTTTTTTGTCGCAAACTGTATCTCGTTCTCGCAGTTTACAACTGAAGTAACCACCATGTGAACTAAATGGTTAGTTTTATGTTAAAATGGTTTGGTTAAATGGAATTTCTTCACCTAACATAAACAGCAAACGATAATTGAATAACTAAATAATTTTTGCCTAAAGATATAGCTTATGCTCTCTCAATGGAAGGGTGTAAAAAGAGCTCTTTCCTGTAAGGAGTCATAAACTACGTTTTGAAGGCAAAAAAACCAAAAAAAAAACCAAAAAAACAATACAATTCGAATGACCATTTTTGTGAATACTGCTAGCCCTAGTCGGCTATTGATCCTGCGCCACAGAGAGAGAGAGAGAGAGAGAGAGAGAGAGAGAGAGAGAGAGAGAGAGAGAGAGAGAGAGAGAGAGGTCGTAAAAAGAAAAGTAACTGTTTTATTATTGCTCAATTAAAACGACCAAAAATACTTCGAATTTGCCGGCGTAACCCGCAGCGCACAGTGGTATGCCCACAATTGCTACTGCTACCAGCGTCACCTTAACAATAAGTTTTTTGCGATATTGTTGTCGTTTATGAAACATTCATTGTGGTGGTAGCCCAGATAGTTGATGCATGTGCAGTAGCGTTTCTGAAGACGTTAATGTTTTCGGTGAATGGTCTATAGTGGGTTATTTTATCTTCGGTATCGAGTGTGTGGGGCGGGGGTGGGTGGGGTACAGTATGTGGAGAGTGAAGTACCACTAAAAACGTATATGGTCGTCGGTTCCTGTGGTACTGCATGAAAAGGACAAGCACAATTTTAAACAATGGACCTCGGGGTTCAACCTGGAGATCCCTTGGCTGAAACTTTGCTCGTCGTTCTAATACTTTTTCCCTGCGAACCCCCGTGGGAACCCCGGGAAGTGAAGCAGTGCTTGTTTACTGAGGTAAACAAGCTCTTTTTCACTGGTAAAATAGGACTCAATCACTAATGCTTGGGGTGCGAGTCCTCTAAAATAGGCAGCATGGGGTATAAACGATTGACTGACCTTGACTTTATCTCCATGTTGTGATCATGATTCGCCATTGTGCAAAAGTATGTGACCTTAAACACCAATAAATAAATAAATAAATTTTCCCTGCGAAGGATTTTTTGTCTGAGCGGAGACACCACCCCATGAGTGATTTAATAAGAATCCATTCTCCGTGTACTGTACAGAAAAATTGAATAATACCAGGTTGAATTTCTGTACATCACCATTGTGGTATCCACCCTCCCCACACTTTCATTTTTCCCATCAAGTTTCAGACACCAGCTCCTCCCCCCCCCCCTAAATACACCTAAGATATTTGATCTGAAGAGTTTGTTGGTCTATGGACAGAAAAGCTGTGTAGCACGCACTGCCTCTGACTACGAATCCTATCATCGCAATGTGACTTTCCCTTCTATGAACGACCAGACTTTCATTTCTTTGGAAGACATTGACTGAAAATTTGCTCGTCGTTCTGATGCTTTTTTCCTAGACAAGGAATTTTTGTTTGAGTGGAGACACATCCGCGAGTGATTTAGTAACAATTCACTCTCCGTGTACTGTTCGGAGAAATGGAAAAATACCACTCTGTGGTATCAACCTCCCCCCTCCCCTCTATTTTTCATTTTTCCCATCAAGTTTCAGACACCCGCCCCAAAAAAACATCTAATACATTTGATCTGAAAAGTTTGTTGGTCCATGGACAGAAAAGCTGTGCAGCACGCACTATCTTTGGGTAAGCCTTAATGAAGCTGGATCAGTCTCTGAATGCCAGAAATTCCATGTCGTCCATTATTCACGCTAAACAGTGTGTGACTGAGAGATTTAATGACTCAACCCAGCAAGAAATTCAAGCTTTGATTATCTCCCTTGACATGCATTGCCAATTGAAATTTTCTGGATGCGTGGGCGGGTCTATCCGTCCTGGGACAGATCGGCCCACTAGTTAAGTACAAATTTAATAAGCCTTTTTCGAAACTACCATCTTGACCTTTAATCTATGCAAGGTCGCATGTCGCGGGGTGTAAACATTTCAAGAAAACACGTCGTAAGCAATGGGAGAAGAGAGCGGGTGAAGTGCTTCGGACCCCATTACGATCATTAGTGAGAATTCAAAAAACATTCAGCCAAGGTTAACATTTGTTTAAGGCAATAGCAATATTGCATTGGAACTTTCATTTCGAATTGAGTTCCTATCGACATAAATGGTGTTTGATTGCATGCTGTGTCATTACTCCGTGGCCCTGGGCACTATTTTCAACAACTTCCGGGAATTTCCCAAGCCGAGAAACTCCGTGAAACGCGCGTCCTTGTTGACATTCAAAACAAGTCCTCACCTCCGCAAAACTTTCTGTAAACCTGCGATATTCCATCGTTTGACATCGTCTAGGGTTGCCCCTTCAGTTAATTCGAATGACGACATCGGTTTTACGAATTTAAACTTGCTATTTCACAAAACTAGTTGATTTGGCTGACACAGAACTCAACGCGATGAACATGGAAATCGCTTTGTTTACATCCGAGACTTGTGACCTTGCACAGATCAAAGTCCAAGACGGCAGTTTCGAAAAAGGCTTATACAAGTAGATCTGATCACAGTATTCCCCAGCCGTTTCGATATTCTACATTTTCGTTTGATCTCCGGATCCTTATAGTTTTGAATTCGCTGCTGCCTTGCCGACTGAGTCGACTAAGCCACTGCATTTGGGGCTGGCTAGATATCTTATTTTCGTGGTGGTCGTGTTTTGAAGGTGTATTCTTCTTGTTTTTCCATCGCAAATCTAACGTTCCCATGGCGTGCTAGTAATATCTAAATAACAAATTATGCTATGTAAAAAGAAGTTGAGGTATAATGGTCTTGTTTAAACGGTAGTTGAAAGCTAAATAAACTTCTATAACTCGAAATATTAACCAGTGTCGGCTCTCGGGCATAGGCGCGAGCATGACCTACCTTATCGTTGGCAGCTTGATTTGGTTTGTGGAAAGCATGTGACACATTCTGACTTATATCGTCATGGAAATCGACTATCGATAAAGTTTTCCCCGTTGAAATTATTAAACGCACGACGGAGGCCCAATTCAGAAGCAAGTACTTGTTGAGAAAACACCATGTCCTATGTATGACATCTGTACGATTCAGTAGAAAGTAAAGGCAAATTTCCTTTTTGTTACTTTTAACAAACAAAACCAACAGACAGCTCCCAGAGTTGTCTGTTGTTTCCGTGTTTTAAAGATGACATAAGGAAACTTGTTTTTTTTTAACGGAAATCTAATTAAAAACAACTTATTTACAGATAATCCGCCATTTAAGAACATCTATCAGTATCACACATTCCAACACTAAAAGTCCACATGTGCTCTTTGTTGTGCGAATGTGGTTTACAGTAATCTGCAAGTTTTTATTCTACCCAGGAAGGAAATCATCAAATCACACTTTTATATTAATGGAAAGGACATTGTCTATATTATATGTCACGATACGTACAATGTTGATCTAGTGAACATAAAAACATTACACAACACCAAAAGATGGTGGAAGCTCCGTTTTCGTATTTTAGAAAAGGTTTCAAAAGAATTATAGTGAAACGCTCAAAATAACTTGTAAAAATTATAATAAGTCAGGTTTTGTATTTTTATGCTGCTTTATAGGAAAATACCTAAAGTTTGTGGAATGGTGCTCGCATCGATGATACAAACTCATTAACCCTTTGAACCCTATTGGTGTCTTCAACTCCATATCAATGGCAGCAATTAGAAGAGTCCATTTTCATTATTTGGGATAGATTCCACAGCCTTATCCGCATTCAGACTGGAATGAATTTTTTCGAGAAATCTCCCCGCTTTTTTATTTCGATAGCCAAAACATTAATTCTCATGTTAATTGCTTTTCTTGAACTTGGCCGCTTAGATCTATCTTAATTTAACTTTCGCTTTGAAGTTCCCATGAAAAACTCGCATTTCGGCATATCTTGACATTCGGTGACAGTCAAAATGCGTAATATAGGTGTGTGTCTAGAACATGTGCGATGCACTGTCTTCACAACAGTTACCTATTAACTGGCCATAATTACACAGATAATGTAGTCTTTTATCACACACCCCCTTATGACGTTAAACAGAAACGCGGTAATGAACATAAACGTCCATGCTTAATTAGCAGCGCTTGAATTATTGCTGGTCTTTTTAAATGACAAATCGGTTTTTGGTGTCCGACATATACCTATCTTTATGCTTTACATTTAGCCCGAATGAGAAAGATTATCAAAAATATATACACTTTTAAACAAGAAAATCGCAATTTTAAGCTATCACCTTCACGGTCTGCGTTTACGGTTTCAACTTTGTGCATAGGTTATGCCCCAATAGAGATTCGAATTGATGTATACTCAAGTCTAAAATACTCCCACTGCTATCCGGATGGTCATTTTCTCAGCTGGCAAATTTAATAACAGATGGATGGGGGCGCTGTGGATCAGTTTGTTACGGAAATTGGATTTCAAACCGAAAGGTTCACGGTTCGATCCCACCAGGGGTAACTGCGTTGTGTTCAGGTTAGCATTGGTTGAAGACAAGTGCCACTTCATGGAAATTTTTGGGAAAACTAAAAAAAAAAAAAAAAAAAAAAATTAAATTTTGATATCGTCTGCGTTGGATAGAGGGTTAATGATGAGGTCTGTGATAAGTTAGATTATTATTAATATTTTTTACTCTTGTTTTGTGCTATCATCACACTTGAAAATGTGTTCCTAAATATACACCGCCTGAAAAATAATCATATAAATGGGTGCAGAGGGTGTGGAATGAATATTTACCCCATAAATGGACGTTCATTCGAACAATAAAAGTCTTGGATACATTTTTGCTTTATTCACCCAGTATCAGCTACTAGTAAGGTGATAAATTTTCCCCGTAGGCTTAACACTGAATGAATTTATTCTTATAGTAGAGGCGGACTTGTTGACCTCTGACCTCTACCACATTCGTGTTGTCATGACCCGTTTTACGTTTGTGGGAGACATAATGAACCGACGTTTATCAAACGTTGACCCTTGCTTGATGTTTAGTTTTTGAATAAATGACACATTTCAACTTTGTCTAACAATAAACGAACAACAATTAACAAAGAAAACACAAAGTAATTCAATCGAAACCAAGCGCTGAAAAGCATACACGTACAATTGTGAAAGGCGGGGGGCATGATGAGTGATGTTTCATTTTCCAAATTAGGAAAGTGTAAATAAACAAATGCACGTGTCGTCTGTCTTGTTTATAAAATTCAAATTGAATCGAAGACGAAAAAAAAAAAAAAAAAACAACAACAATAAAAAACGAAAATAAGAATTGTTCATTTAATAAAGTATTTTTGCAAGTTTAGTTCATGTTTGTAGGGGAATTATTTTTAGACAGAAATGTATCACTGCGCCTTGTTTATTTTTGGCAGTTTTGCTTGTCGATCAAATTGGACCAATGTGTTTCTCTCTTCTCGCAGCGTTTTGTAGTAAGTAACAGCACGATTTCGCTGCAACTGCCCTGTGAATGATTTATGGGATAAACAAAATAAACGCATAGTGTTTCCAAGTAAAAAAAATATTCTACTTGTAGGATTAAGAATGAAACCAACTCGCCAGAGGCTCGTCGGTTTCATTCTTAATCCTACTCGTAGAATAATTGTTTTACTTGAAAATACTGTACGTTTATTCTATATATATCGTATTGTTTTCAAAAATGCAAAATGAAGTTAACCCTGTTCTGACTGGCTTATAATTCACGAGTACAACATTGAAAAATGTTCCAAAAAACGTAACAAACAGCCATTGGCAGTATATTGAATTCATTGCCTGGACATTCCGAATTACATGTAATCTCACCTACACCAGACCGCTCGAGGTTTTTGGAAGATAATTAGGCAAGCAAAAAAACCACTGGATGAATGTGGAGGTTTTTTTCCGTAAACATAGTTGAGGACCTACTTGTGGATGCTCTAATCAAACGAGGGTTAATGGTACACCGCATGAAGAACTATTATATCTAGTTAAGAGATGTATGCTCAGTTGATTGTTTTTTATAGTTAAATTTTCAAATTTACATAAAACAAATTCTGTTAAAAATGTTATTCAATAATTGCCTTCCTTCAAATGACCTCATTGGATGAGAGAGCATAACCTGGCACCAGGCATGATAAAGTGTGAAGCTGCGAACATGGCCCCATATAGGCAACAGCATTCTGTTTTATAGTATGAGCAGGTTAGCACCATTTCCAATTCTTTCAATGCTACGTCTGGCTGTGTTACAAGTTTGATAATGAACTCTCTTTTGATTTGAGAAGTGTGAATTCTTACACTCATTGGTGTTGGCCACAGACCCACAGACATCCCACTTATACCGCCCAAGATAGGATATAAATGGTTAAAACAACTTATATGAGTGTTTGTTTGGTTGTGTTGTTAACCCTTTACCCAACGTAACGATCAAAACCGGCTATTCTCAAAAATGGCCAATTAATTTTCATTATTTTTTCATTTTTTGTTTAAAAAACATAGGTTATGACCTCTCATTGGAACGAGCTCGACGAGCTCGTTCCAATGAGGGGTCATAACCTATGTTTGTTGAGACAAAAATTATTCAAGAATTGTTTGCAAGTGTCGTCTGTTTTTCAGGTTAGGTAAAGGGTTAATTTGAGAGGACACTGGTTTTAATTCATCAGAGGAAAAAAAATGCTAAACATGTTTTTTCCGGTTTTCAAGAACCCACCTACCCCTCTTTGATGTCTGAAAAAATATGCAAGAGCCCTCGCCCCGAATCAATGCGACTCGAATCGAATCACCTGGACGATTTCTAATTAAGTCGAATTTCGCAGCTTCACATACCTTTATCAAATACAGATGAAAAAAGGCTTAACACTTTTATTGTGGGAGCGATCGACTAAAGTTGACAATGATATTATCTTGTGTGGATACACCACCTCCAGCATGTTTCACATTTTTACATGTTTTGTATATGTATTATTACTTTACCCCATATTACATGGGAATAAGTTCAAAAATAAACTGTAAACTGTAAATTGCCACGCCCCCTTTAGCCATGTATGGAGGACCTCTGTAAATGCCTGTATCCGAGGAAGTATAATAAACTTTATGACATACTTGAAACTCCATCATATGATTAATTATTGAAAAGATCTCTCTGAGCCTTTTCCAACAATTAATCAGATGGTTTGTTTGATCTTCGCATACCAGAACGTAAGATAATCATCATAAAATAGGTGACAATAGTCGCTTTCGGCAGCGTAAGTGTTAATCAAAACGCTCATGTTGAGAAAAATATGTGTTCGTGTGCCCTAGATACCTAATACCCAACCACCCACTCACACCAAAACCCATCCACCAGAACCCACCCACCTACCCACAAACCCACCACCCACCCATAAACACCCCCCGGCCTCCCCTCCACCCACCCACCCACCCACCCACCCAATACCCATCTCATTCCTAATGTCTTGTCGTGTTTGTATACCAAATTCGCATATTTTCAGGGCGATGATTTAATGATGGAATGCGTGTACGATTCATCAAAAAAAACAACAGCAACTTGGGTAAGTGGAAATATTGATATGTCTGAAAAAAGAAATGTTTCATAAAACATCTGTGTTTTCAGACATCACATCTTCTTTTTGATTCAGAAGTTACCTGAGGTCCTATCTGTCTGTTCTCCTATATTCACACCTATTTAATAGATATATCCCTGGAATGTATTCAAGTCCGCGGATCCTGAACATTATCTCACTCCTAAATAATATGGGCATGTCTGATATTTGGATTGAGCAGTTCATAATGGATAGAAAGTGGTTTGACCTGACAACCTTGCTAAGTTTATTAAAAATCTCAATTTATTTCTGAAACCTTCTCAAGGCTGACCTCAGATATTCTTGTTGTAGCAAAACGATAGTTAACTGGCTGTGTCTGGATTTATGTTTGGATGTCCGAATTGGTTAATTAACCCTTTACCTAACATGAAAAGCAGACGACACTTGCAAAAAAATTCTTGAATAACTATTTTTTTTTCATTTTTTTTGTCTCATCGGAAGAGGGGTCATAACCTATGTTTTTGAGACAAAAAATGAAAACATAATGAAAATTAATCGGCGATTTTTGTGAATAGCACTGGCCGGTTTTTGCCGTTACGTTGGGTAAAGGGTTAGGAACAGAGGGAAGAAGACTCCTAATAATGTTAGAGCACGGCTTACTTGTGGCCTAGTGTGGTGTATGCGGTGTCGGCGGGTTCCATATAGGGATCGAGCTTCGCTTCCACCGAACATGGATACTGACGACGACGGGTGTACCTGGCTGGGCCGCAAATAAGATGTTTCTTTTTTTAGCTAACACTGAGATAATGTCAACAAAATACCTGCTTGATGTATCTAAGTGTGTGTGTGTGTGTGTGTGTTTTTTTTTTGGGGGGGGGATAGTCTGGGTGGGTGTATAAGGGACATGTGTGCTTGTGTTTCACCTGACATCCCTGAGCTCCCGCTTTGGCCCAAACAGGAACACTCCCCCTATTATTTCGGGCAAGGGGATTCAAACTCCTAGCGACTTTCGTGTGTTAATACTCTGTCATAAGGTGGGAAGCACGACTCGGGTAGATGCCATGTGTGTTTATATACATATTGAGCACACTACATGCACAATGACCAGTCGTTAACGTGTCATAATCATTCACATGCCTACTCCATGTCGTGCATCCCTCCACTTTCGACCCATAAATGATGGAAGATACGCATGGTTGGTCAGTGTATGCCACCATTTGGGGACGGGGGGGGGGGGGGGGGGGGGGGGTAGTGGTAATGACTTTTGTTAAGATTGCAGTTTATCCACATTTTAGTTTCCCTCAACCCAATTTACCAAAGTAGGAAGCCTCGGATGAATGGCATAAAGATGCCCTTTGTTTCGGCGGCCTAAAAGCGTGCATGTATGAGTTTTGGGATGGGGGGGGGGAGAGACAGAGAGAGACAGAGAGAGACAGAGAGACAGAGAGAGACAGAGACAGAGAGACAGAGAGACAAAGAGAGAGAGAGAGAGAGAGAGAGAGAGAGAGAGAGAGAGAGAGAGAGAGAGACAGACAGACAGACAGACAGACAGACAGACAGACAGACAGACAGACAGACAGACAGACAGACAGACAGATAGACAGACAGAGAGAGTGCGTGTTTATCATTGTGCTGTACTGCTGATATGTTGACATGTTTACCACCGCTTATTATTGTGCTCTTTTGATGATGCTGTTGATATGTTCACCACCAAGGTCATGCATTATTTCTTCATTATTTGTCGGTTTTTTGCTTTCCGTGTATAGAACTGTAATCCCATTCATTTGGGACAAACACGAGTTGAATAAAGAACCGTTAATGATCAAGATGTGGATGCCGCATTTAATTACTACAAATGGACACACAAACGGTGATATAGAAATCTCTCCTCACCAGTGGGGGTGTGATATGGGGTGGAGGAAGCTCTGAATCTTCTGACAGATCAGCTGGACAAAACAAAATGTTTCGACAGATTTCTACCTTTGTGGTTGCGCGTCCAAAACGGATTTATTGTCGAAAATGCAGTCTAAAAACAAAACTTTCAGCCAAAATATCAATTATTTTTACCTTCTATTTTTGCAAACTTTTACCAACGAAAACTGGCTAAAAGCCTCAAATTTTCCCCGACGAGCCCAAACTTTGAGCCCAAACTTTTCCTACAGACCTTTTGAAGCCCCCCCCCCCCCCCCCACATACACACTCACCTAATATCTACGCCACTGATCCCAGTAAATCTACTGAGTCTGTGCGACTTCAATATACAGCATCCTAAAATGTTACGAATCTTCAGTACCGACATCAGACAATTGGAAGGTGTAATTATTGGAGTAAAGATATACTAATATACAGGATTGTTGAAGTATAATCAAGATACAGTGTGGCGGATCTCCCACTCAACAGGAATTTACCATTTCTGAAAAGGGGCATACAGTACGTAGAGAGTGGATTGCCACTAAATCACCTGTGGAGTGGAGTTATCACCCAAAGTATCACTTTCAAATTCTGTTCATATGGACAAAAAAACACAAGCAATGTTTCCGACAATGGACCTCTGGGTTTAGCCCAGGGTCCATTGGCTAGAACTTTGCTTGTGCTTGTTAGGCTTTGCAAGAAATTTGCAATTATTGCAATCTCCACTCCACAGGTGACTTAGTGATAATACACTCTACATGTACTGTATTAAGATAAAGCTAGTGTTCAGCTCGCGGATTGGGGGCGCGGTGGCTCAGTAGGTAGAGGTGCAGGCTGCAAACCGAGAGGTCCTCGGTTCAAATCCCACCTGTGGCAACCGCGTTGTGTCCTTGAGCAAGACACTTCACCCCCGTTACCCACGTGGGGACAAGGTGGCGTTGTGTACTAAGGCGTACTGCACGTCGATCGTGCACTTGTCTTCAACCAATGTTAACACCCTGCTTGTGTGGAGTTAGTATGTTGGGGAGCTGACAATTGCTCGCCGTTGCTCTGTGGTTCTCTCCGGGTACTCAGGCTTCCTCCACACCTACTACTGTCGTGGTCGTGATTAACCATTGTGCAGAAATATGTGACCTTAAACACTAATAAATAAATCAATCAGTAAGCTCGCGGACTATCGGTCCGCGAGCTGAACATTAGTTTTAGCTTGATATGCCTTTTTTCAGAAATGGTAAATACCTGTTGTGTGGAAGGTCCACCACACTGTATTTTGATTATAATGTGTGTGTGTGTGTGTGTGTGTGGGGGGGGGGGGGGGGGGTGGATTTCTTACTCTTCTTAGGCTTTCTTTTCAGAAATTAAAATAATCTTTTGGATGAGAATTATTTGCCGTTGTGCGTCTTTTTCGTCGTCCATAGTTAATCTTTTAACCAACGCACAGGATATCCAAATTTATTGTACTTATTCTTTTCAATTTTTTTTTCATAAACTTTCAACAAAATCATATCATGTGGCCCCTCATTGGAACGAAACGAACTCACCACAATTGGGGTGTGTGTGTGTGTGTGTGGGGGGGGGGGGTTGGGGGGGGGGGTCACATGATATGGTTTTGTAGTTCACGGTGTATTTGGTTTTCAACAATCTCTAATTCCCTCCTCCCCCCCCCCCCCAAAAAAAAGTGTTTTGTTTCGTTAGTTTCAGTCTAAATCCCATTGTTTTGGAGGTGGGAACATAACCGTATCTCGGCCCTCGAGTGCAACAGGGCGCTATTTGCAATGCTTGGGCATTTAATATTTTGTTTAAAGTTTCAGTAGCTTATCTATTTATAGGGTGGCCTTGGCACAAATGATGAAATGTGCCTAGCATTCATTACATATTATCCGGCTACATCCAAAGTATCGATTTGTGAATCATTTCCTACATACAACGTCAGCCACAATTGGGATGAAATTCAAAACCATGTTAAACAAGTGGCTCTTCGGAAGGAATGGACAAATCAGTTGGTGAGACATGAATTCCAGTGCGAAGTTGACCAAAGCGAGACAGGAAACAGATGCTATGGCAAGGGCACCATGGTAATATTTTTATTTATATTAATGGATTTGTGATAACGGAAAGGCGTTCAACTTGAACGTCTTTCAGTCCAACATCAATATACCCACGCTTCACCTCATCCAGAAAGCTAAAACGGCTTAGAAATTTAGCTGCATTAATTTTGTTAGTGCACCTTCTTAACCCTTTGAACTCTAGTGGTATATTAGAAGAGTCCATAATCATTATTTGGGGTAGACCAATCAATATTTTAAACGTGCAGCCTAGGGACGTTATGAAGTATCATGTTCCTGGCCGGAAAACCTGCCGCTAGGGTTCAAAGGGTTAATACCCCCCCCCCCCCCCTCCTCTGAAATCAGTAATGTCAGGGAAAGTAGAAAAAACTCCACATTTTGAAACCAGAGGGGTACCCTCATGAAAATGACATCATACCGACTTCTTATTGGAAGCACTTCGGTTTGGTTTTATAACTTTCTAGTACGCTAAGTTATTGCATTATGTATTCAAGCTGGCCTTCATTATTTCTTTGTCTATCTCCTCCCCTTCAAATATTTTAAGTTTAAACAATCTCATATATCATTTTATTACACTTTTCATCCAGTTCCATATTAACAAATGCATACGGCGGAATACTTGTTCCACTGACTGACTATTTTTCCACCTAACGCCATGGATCCACAGATCGATCAAGCTGACTCCCGCGGAAGCTAGCGATCCTCGAAACGAAAAACGGGTCTACGCGAATCTATATCCCGAGAGATCTAAGATCAGGGAGAAGTCTAGAACGCCGAAATTTGCGGTCGGCGATCGAGTGAGAATCTATGCTTATAAGAAGCACTTCGAAAAGGGTTATACTCCTCGATGGACCTCGGAAATTTTCGTGATCATCAAAATATTTCACACCGATCCGGTGACTTACGAAATCGAAGCTTTGGATGGAGAAGAGATCATCGGAAAGTTTTACGAACAACAATTACAGAAGACGAAGTTTTGATGAAGAACACAAAATTTTTTTTTATTTACTCTCTTTGACATTTTCTTGTTTACACACATATATATAAGAGAGAAAAAAAAAATAATAATAAAAAATAATTAAAAACTATTTTTTAGATAAAGAAAGCAAGTTAATTAATAAACAAAAAAAAAAAAAATCCTTTAAAATGACAAATATACTAGATATAACACAAAGCATAGTGAAAGATGAAAGTATTCAAGAATATGAGGTTCACAAATACGAACCGGTAACCGGAATGAGTTTGAACAATGCGGGAGAGATAAGAATCAACGTCAAAACTCAAGATCTATTCGTACATCCTAGCGAGAGTTATATAGTGGTGCAGGGACATCTCACCAAGGAAGATGGGAGCGACTACGCCGACGATGACACGGTTACTCTAGCCAATAATTGGCATCATGCATCTATTCAGTAACATAAAATACATGCTATCCGGACAAGAGATAGAATCTGTTTTTCATCCCGGTCAGGCCACCACGATGTTCGGACTCTTGACGTATCCTGATGATTTTTCGAAATCCAGAGGACTTAATCAGTTGTGGGTGAAAGACACCATAGGTCCTGCTAGCGCAGGTGCCGCTGCGATATTCGACTACGTCGTCAAGACGTCCAGACCCAAACAACGCTTTCATTCAGGATACCTTTGAAACACATCTTCGGATTCGCAGACGATTACAACAAGATCATGTATGGATTCAAACACAATCTGACGTTGATTCGAAAAGGAAACGACGACGCAGTAGTGAGACTCACTGCGACCGGTGTGGGTAAGATAACTCTGCACAAGATATCGTGGTTCGTTCCGCACGTGGAGCCTTCGATCGTGGAGAAAGCGCGTCTCTACAAGATCATAGAATCCAAGAGTAAATTACCCGTGGGATTTAGAATGAGACAGTGCGACACGGCTAGCATTCCTCCCTCCACGAATCACTTCGATTGGAGATTGACGGTGAAATCCACTTCCGAGAGACACGTTTCATCATGGTTGCGTTTCAGACCCATAGGGACGGGTCTCAGGAAAAGAATGCGTCGCTGTTCGATCACTGCAGTTTGAGAAACATGCAAGTGTTTCTGAACGCCACGAGATATCCAGCAATCGATTACAACCCGTCGTTCGACAAGAACGATTTCTGCAGACTGTACGGCGACGCCGCTGATTTTAGAAAGAAGTATCATGGTCTAGACGAATTGATGAGCAATCCCAACATATCTCCCGGCGAATACAAGTCGATGTATCCCATGTTCGTGTTCGACGTCAGTAAACAGAGTGAACGACTCAAGAGTAGCATGTTAGACATTCAGATCAAGATGCAATTCGATAGGAACGTGCTGAGAAAAACCGAAGCCTTCGCCCTGGTCCTGTCAGACAGAGAATTACAATCCGAATCGGACGGAAATAAGATGTCTATCATTCGATGAGAGACGAGTGTGTGAAAAAAAATTAATAAACGTTAAAAATGTGGAAGTAAGATTAATTAAAAACCAAAATCTCGAATACAAAATGAATGTTTCTGACACGAAAACAACAAATCATCACTACGACGTTAAAATGAAATACTTGGAAAAATGGATTCAAATTGAATATGAAGAACGTAACACAAAAAAAGGATGGAATAGTTGTGATTTTGACGAATATCGTTTAAAAGAAAAAGAAGAGTTTGATCTCATAAGATCTAATGAAGAAATTATAAAAAATACAATTTTAAAATGTCGCAAATGTAAGAAACATCAAATAAAAATCGAATCTCAACAAACTAGATCTGGTGATGAACCAACAACCATATTCGCAAAGTGTATAAATTGTAATCATAAATGGATAGAAAATTAAAAAAAGGATGCAATTTTAATCATCGTCATAAGTAACAAAATTCTTTTACTAAAGAAAAAAAACATTTCAGATATCGTATAATAATATATAATAAAAAGTTATCAAAAAAAGAAACAAAAAAAAATAAAAGTAATGTGATCTAAAGAGATTGAACATCTCTCTAAATCTCATTACTTTTTTTTTGTTTTTAATAATCACACATTATTTTTTTTTAATTCATTATTTTCCACGTGTTCACCGTTTGTTCAAAGGATCTAGTTCGATCAGTAGACTCACCACGGAAGTGGCGGCTTTGGGATTATTGGTTTTCGTAACGAAATTAATCCTGTCTCCGGCGTTCACTTTGAGAGGCGTGCTGAACGTGCTAACATTCGCATGTTGATTCTCAGTCTTTTCGATGCTGTATCTCTTATCGCTCTCCACACCATTCACCATGAGATTGACGACCGCTCTGTTATTCAAATCCGAGGAAGCCAGACTCTTTCGAAGGATTTCACCTCCCAACGGCATGGGATATCCCACCTGACCGTGTTTCGATCCACTACTTCCATTTCCAAAAGACCACTCAGCTTTTCCTTCATCTAAGGTGCCGGCCTCTTTGGCCCACATGGTGATCAATTGTTGAGCATATTTGACTTTCTCCACCACCGAAATCAGGGTGCAGGCATCCGTCATGTGCACGGGTTCCGGTAGATTCGTGAGCGCGTGTCCACCCATGTCTAGTTTACCTTCCATGATGTCGCCCTTTCTCCAGACCGAGTTGTCGTCCATCTACTTCCTGCTTACCGTGCTGGAATCGAATTCGGGATCGTGATCGAGACCAAATAAATTGTGACCGTTCATGTTGATGCCACCCTCCATGGTTCCGCCAGATTCTTTGTTCAGGTAGAGATCATCCACTTGCGATTCTAGGTATTCTTGCGATTGTATCACGGCAGAATCTACGTAGCCCTTGTTGACTGCGGTTGAGTCCGCATCCGTGTTGTTGATCTTCGACAGATTCAATATCTTGTGGAATCCCACATTCAGATCCGATTTCATTTCTCGTCCGTCAGACTTTCTCTGTTCCAGATCTACATAGTGTTTGGTCGCCACGTCCTTGGGATTCGTGGGAGTGGCCACGTTCGTTATCTTGTAAGAATTGGTGTTCAATTCCGAGTGCATCGTTTTCATAACGTATTTTTTTCTCAGGTGTTCGCTGAATCTCGCGTGAGAGTCGTCCGCATATTTCTTGGTCGCGGCATTGGTGGGATCTACGGGATTCACGACGTTCACCAAACGTTTGGATTTCAGATCGAGATCGTCGGTCATGGTTTTATCCACGTAATTATCCAGCAGGATTCGTTCGAAATCGGCGTTCCTCCATCAACGTATTTTTTAGTCGCAGCATCTGCGAGATCTATCGGCTTGGGAAGATTGTAGAGCTTCTTATCGTTCATGTTCAAAGGTTCTTCTCGAGGTTCATATCTCCGAACGTAACGTTCGTCCAAGTTGGCAACGTCGTAACCATCGTCGACTTCGAACGTCTTCCTCTTCTTTCTCGGGTTGACTTTTTCGTCGTCACTTCTACCAAATTTATCCACTGGCATGTTGTTGTAAGGATTTTTTTGTTTTTAGAAAAAAATATATTCAAAACGCAGTTTATTAAAAAATGAACTATGTTATTTTATTTTTCATTTTTATTCGATTAAAATTTTTTTAAAATAATTTTTTATCTTTATATATACTGTAAAAAAAAAAATCTCTCTCTAATGTAAATCATTGAGAATGTCTTGAAATCGATCTCCTTCAGACCATCTCTTGAGAACGCAGAGACACAGGTGACCGCAAAACACTTGATCTGGTGATTGCACTTGTTCCGTGTTGTAACGAACCATCGATTTGTTGAAATATTTCTTTATTTCTTTTGGCGGCGAGATTCCGTAGCTGTCGAAATAATAATTTTTCTTCTTCCCATTCTTCATCCACGCCACCCAGTGAGAGTGCCTTCACCCGATGAATCATCTAGATTTAAAATTCCGCATTCCGATTGTCGAGGTCTTCTCTTCGGCAAGGCATCTCTGGAAAACACTCCTAGAAAATCTTCGATTTTCAAATCTTTTGCCGCATTCAACAGATCGATGTTGGATAGGGGTTCGTTGGGTAAGACAACACCTTCTACGGATATCTTCATTTTCTTATTCATCAATAAGTATATATTTTTTTTTAATTATTTTATTATAATTCAGTAAAAATGACGTTATTTTTTTTTTCTATTTTTTTCTTTTTCTTTTTAAACTAACTTTCTCGATGTCACTATCGATTTCCATAATTTTGTGTTCGTCTAATTCTTCTTGATTTTCTGGAATCCTATCATCCGCAATCGTATCTGGAATCTTATCATCCACAATCGCATCTAGAATCCATTCATCCCCATTCATATCGTCTAAAATTATATCCAAAGTCCAATGTCCGAGTGCCAAAGTGCTTATTTTATCGTCTAATATGAATCTCTTGTCGTCGTCGGCCGTCAGCGAAATCTTGTTGACTATTTTGGTATACAAGTTGTGATTTTCGCTTCGAATCGATTTCATAGTCTTATACACCGGACCACTTCCTAACAGACAATCTTCTTCTTTTTCTTCAGCACACACGCTTTAACTCCTTTGCACTTCTTGATCTCTTCATCATCTTCTAGAAGATAAGCATAGAGTTTGGGTCTCAAGCCCACGAATTCGACGATCTGTTTACCGCCGCTCTCGTCCTTAAATTTACCCAACACCTTCTTGTTGTCGTTCGATTGAATGTTGGACGGGTGATCGATGGGATAATTGCTCGTGTCGAACCAATCGGCCATGTCCGGAGATATATCTCGGTGGACGTCTTTCGTCTCTATCTCGTAAACTAAACTGTCCATGTCGGTGAACAGTAGTTTGGCTTTGTCGCCAAATTTTCGTTTGACGTAATCGTAGTGAAACTCATACATCAATCGCTTGCTGATATCTAAGATGATCAGTCCGAGATAATACGGTTTGTCGAACTTCAGATGCGTCTTTTGCATGTGAACGGCCACTAGATTTTCGTCGAATATGGTTCGGTGTTTGTAATTGGGTTTCGCCACTAATTTTTTAGCTCTTTTCTCAGATGTGACGAGTCGAACGTTGGTTCTCTTCCTGATGTTTTCCATCGATTTGCCGTACACGCAGTTGTTCATGAGTTTGAAGAAATCTTTTTCGAAATCGTTCTCGGCTTGAGTTCTGAGATTCGTGTTGAGATCGATGTATTTTTTCATCCAAGGCTCTTCGTCGAATCGAATGATGCGATGTATGTCGTCTAATTTCATCCCGTAATCGACGTACTGTTTCAAATTCTCGCTGTAGATGACGTAGTTACGTTTGTTAAATAAATTGGGAATGAGTTTTTCCTCGTCTCCTTCATTCGGTTCCATTCGTTCGGGAGCCAGCGGATAATCGTTTTGTGGACCGTGTAATTCTTCCGGATAGTTCAAATCGACTTCTAAAATGCAAGGATAGTCTCTCCATTTTTGCATCTCTTCTGGTTCCTTCACCCATTCGAAATTTCCAATCGGTAAAGGATGACTCATAGCCCAACCGTACAGATTATTGGCATCCCAATACTGTATGTATTTAGTCGACCGTTTCGAATCGAAACCTTCTTTCATGTAGGGATTGTTAGCTTCAGAATATCTGTGAGAGATCATCGAGACGCCATCTCTCGCAGCCCTTTCGAACATGTCCATGTCAGATAATAATACCAATTGGACTTCGGTGGTCTTCAACAGAGCGTCCCACGCCAGACCGGGTGCGGTGAAATACCAAGTGGGATCCAGATCGTAATTTCGAAAACAGACGTCTCGAAAATTTTCGAACACGTCTGCCAAGAGCAGAACGTCGGTCTTCAGATAGAGATCATGATAATCTCTCATGGTTTTCATATCGAATGATTTCCACACGTTTTTGGCATGTTCATAATTCTCATCGGAAATGTCGGATTCGTATAATTTCGAATAAAAATCATCTTTCGAAGGTAGTGCAGTGTCTTCGAATCTCTTTAGATCATTCATGTAATCGTGAGGATAGACTCCTTTCCTCAACATGATGTCTACTCGCTCTCCAAAATGTTCGCTCGTGATTTTAAATTTATCCTTGCTCATGTTATCGACTAATTTTTCCAGAGCGGTCGACATGAATTTAAAACTGTCGATGAAACGTATGCATCTATGAATGGATTTCGTTTTTTCTTTCAACGTATTTCCGTCGATTACTCTTTTCTTCTCCATGAGCTTCCATTTCATGAAGGAAATGTATCTTTCTTCGCTGTTCGCGATGCAATTTAATTCTTCGTGTGAGGTGCCGAGATTTTTCACAAACAGATGACTGTCATAACCCAAGAGATTGTGAAACATCACCGGATAGAAAGCGGCGTCTCGATATTTTAAATTACACTTGCTGTGAGCCGGACCGTGATACAGACCCGTGTAATGATCATGGTCTCTGACCTTCTTATTTTTCTCCGAATTCTCGTCAAACGATTGTCTGCATATGTGACATTCGGTGGCTCTGTTATTTTCGTCCTGCTGCTCTTGCGTGATGATCATTTTCGCCGGAGTTTTGAATTTCTCGTATAACATTTGAAGTTTCAATTCTAACTCTTCCATGAACCTTTGAGCCACGTCGTCGTCTTCACACTGTTTCGTGTAGGTGAAGGGACCCATGTCATGTTGCGAGTCGAAAGCGCATTTCATGTAAATGCAATAGCCCGAAGGTATGTGTTTTTGATATCTTTCAACGTAACTTTGAAGAGCGTTGGGTTGACAGGAACTCATTTTCATGGTGAAACATTCGAAATCGGCGTACACGACGAATGGTACTTTTAACCTTCTATTGTGATTTTCAAACTTCACGATGGTGTTGGGTTTGGGCATTTCGAAGGCGACACTTTGATTTTCGTTGCAATATTCCTGATGTTTTGCTAATGATTTTTCGGTCTTAAATATGTTCATGCAATTGTAACATAAAGATATCTTTCCATTATGATTATTGTTTTGTTTCGACAGTAATCAGGTTGGATGTTTAACCCAACAATAATGACGATTGTTACCATTTGAAATCAATAATAAAATAATCGTCTTTTCTCTTCTGAGATATGAAGTCTGTCTGAGAGGATAGATCTTTTGATTTCCGTCATCGTATCCCAAGACGTTCACCGCTACAGTGGGATTTTGAACCTCGAAACGTTCGATGTGTTTTAACTCTGTTGAAAAAGTCACTCCGGTCCAATCGAGATTTTTAGAAGTTTCCTCGTAACGAGAAACTCTATCAGAGTTTATTTCGACAGGGTATAAAGCGGAGGTGACTGCCCATTTAAAACACTGATCATCTTTATTTCTCACGTTGACCACGGCGTGTTTCTTAGTCAAGAAATACGGTAATTCCAAGTAGGAAGATCCTTTCAATGGTTCATTTTTAGTCATGTGAATTTCGAGTTTCAACACCTCACCGAACGTCCAATTACTACCTTCAGGTTGATAATTCGCGAGAGACGTCAACATCTTGTCTTTCATCTTTTCGAAAACGTCTGATAGATCTGAACCTCGAAATATGGGTTCAACGTTAGATCTGAAATATGCATTTTTCACGATGCTCTCGCCGGACTTCACGTCGATTTTATTCATTATGCAATGGAGTATCATCTTAATTTTTAATCCCACGTTCATGTATTCGCGAAACAAATCCAATACTTCTTTCTTCACCCGTTCCATGAACAATTTCGGATCGACTTTCTTAAATGAGGGAATCATGTCGAAAGTTTTAAAAACGTCTTTGATCACACTCTCCCGTTCTATGGGTTTCGATTGGAATAGTTCCGCAACGAGTCGTGTTACATATTCTTCTCCTTTCTCTTCGTCGATTGCTCGTTGAATTTCACTCGATATATCTCGTTTGTCTTGAATCTGAAGTGCATCACTCGTTTTCGTTTTAGTTTTTCTTTTCTTTTCTTTTCTTTGGAAACTTGATGTTCTTCAATGGCTTTTCGTTTAGTCGTCTTCTTATTTTTCACAACCGATGCATCTTTTGACGTCGTTGCTATCGACATTTCGTTTGCCTTTCTAGCGTTTCGCAAATATTCTTGTATGACTTCAATTTTTTTTTGATTTAGTTCTATGCTTTCTGAAATCTGAAATTTGTAATAGTTTACAAATCTCGTTTAACTGAGATATGGGTTTCTCATTTAAATTTACCATTGTTTTATCTGTTTGCTTCATTTGTAAGAATATTTTTTTTTTTTTGAATTTTGTATTAAATAATTTGTTAAAAAGTTTTGCTTTTTTACTCTTTTTAAATATATAATAAAAAAAAAGAAAAAAAAAAAAGTTAAATTTCAAATTCAGTTTTTTTCTTTAATGTGTTTTTATTCAAAAACAATTTAAGACCGCTTTTATTTCTCGCTCGCAAACCGAACACGTTTTCTCATCTTCGGAATGACATTCTCTACAGTAATGCAGGTGTGCGCACGGTAGAAACAAGACGTTTGCGACACCATTGCAGACCAGACACTTGGTGGTGGACGTTTTACTCAGTTTGTTTTCGACGAGTGACGATAACTCATCCGCTTCCGCCATGAATTTGATGAGATGTTCTAAAGTCATGAATTGAGACAGGGTCTTGTTCACTTTGTTTAACGCATTGTACAATTGTTCTCTGGTGTATCCGAGTTGTAACATATCCATCAATAATTTTTGGTTTTTGTCTCTATCCCTCTCTTCGTCTTGGATTTTGATCAATCCCAACGTTAGGATCTTGTTCAAATAATCGCATTCGCCTTTTTCAATATTACTTATGTGTTCTAGTAATATTACTTATGTGTTCTAGTAAAGGTACGTCGTGAGGTTCCCAATTCATCAAATGTATGTCGCAACAAAAACATTTGACTTTGTCGCCTCTACCCACGTAAACGAAACCCGCGGCAGCTAAATCTTCGGGTTTTTGAGCGAGATGCGAAGGCCAATTTTTAAACATTTGAAGTCTTGCACGTTCTAGACTATAATTCGAATGTTTGGACTTGATCATTGTTTTCACCTCAAAATTGAGTTTGTAAGAATTTTTTTTTTTAACTTTTATTTATATATAAAGAGAAATAAAGAGAAACTTTTTTTTTAACAAATTATTATTTAAATACAAAATTTAAAATATACATTATTTGCAAGAATTCATAAAAACCAAATAATCGATCATGACAACAACACCTAAAAGATGCGAATTGAAATTGAAACGAGACGAAAAGTATGAGAAATCCAGTTTTAATATCTATACATTACAACCACACGATCCCATCGAATTGAATGAGGTCGAGATGGTGGACTTAGAGCGCTACTACCACAAATATCGAATGTGTTTGAAAGTGGATGAAGCCGCGCTCGATTTGTTTTACGAGTACCAAAGCGAACTGCTGATTAATATCATCGTCGCCGAAGACAGAGAATTCGACAGAGGTGATTTATTGTTGTCCTATGGAGGTTACATATATCCAATAATCTCACCCGAACTCGTGAAGAAATCGGGTGGTGAGAGCGCATTCGCCTATGAAAAAAACTCAAAAGAGTAAAGATAAACATTCACACCATTTTCGTATGTGGAAAAATGATGAATGTCAACTTGCTAATAACGGACTTGGAAATATAAACAATACATGTATATATATATATATATATATATATATATATATAAAGAGAAAAAAAAACTTTTACTAAAAAAATTTTACATTAAAGAAAATTAAAAATTAAAAAAACAACTTTTTTTATATATATAAAGAGCAAAAAAAATACTTTTTAAACAAATTATTATTTAAATACTAAATAATCGATCATGAAGACAACAACACCTAAAAGATGCGAATTGAAATTGAAACAAGTCGAAACGTATAAGAAATTCAGTCATAAAATCTATAGATTACAACGATACGATCCCATCGAATTGAAGGAGGTCGAGACGAAGGGCTTAAAGCACAAATGCGAGAAATATAAGATGCCTCTGAAACTGGACGAAGCCGCGCTCGATTTGATTTACGAGTACCAAAGCGATCTGCAGAACATCGTCATCGCCGAAGATAGAGAATTTGACAAGGATGATTTGTCATTGCCCTATGGAAATTACATATTTCCAAACATCTCATTCAAACTCGTGAAGAAATTGGGTGGTGAGAGCGAGTTGACCGATGCAAAAAAACTCAAAAGAGTAAATCTTTAGATCTCATTTACTTTTTTTTTTTTGTTTTCCTTCTTCTTCACTATCATCATAATATATTATAATAACGTTTCCTTTTCTCTCAAATTTCAGTGTCGATTCTTCTTTTTCTTTTTTTTCTTTTTCTTTGTGATGTGATACGTTTATGGCAACATTTTTGTTTATCCGAATCATAATTATGAACGAATGTTGTGCATCTCTTGGTAACACTCGCATCATTACCATTCTCTTCAGAAGGTAGTGGTGACCGTGGAAAGCATCGTCTCATTCTCAACCGTCTATCCCGCGCTTCATCTATCTCTTTCATTAGTTCTTTCCTTAGATATCCATCATTAGCGTCTAACCATTTTTTTTTTTTTTCGCTCTCTGGCTCGCGCTGTTCGTCATTATCGTCAAATTGTTTCTCCACCTTTTCATCCAGGTGATAAATTTGTTTCTCCACCTTTTCACCCATTTTAAATATATTATTTTATACTTTTTATGATTTTTATATTTTATATAATTTTATATTTATAATAACATATTCAAAATCGGTATGTTCTTAAATGGCGAATTCTCACCGAGCAACAAACCCTTGCCGAGTCGCTCGACGTTCCGTCCACTCTTCAGATAGAGACCGTTTCCTCTCAGAGAGTTGCCACCTCTAACAGGTTCTAGATACAATCCTTTACCGCTGTCGTCTACGTGAACGCGACACACGGCTCCTCCCTTCTTCAAAAACAGTCTGCTGCCACCCATTAATTTCTCAACTGCCAAACTAGCGAGTCCCGTGAGAGCTCCCACGCCGAGAGTCTTTCCGAGAAAGGGTAGCACCTTTGCGGCGAAGGGTAATGCTTTTGCGGCTATTCCTGCCAATAGCGGTAGGAAACCACCTTTCATTCTCAAATTGTATCTCAATTGAGCGGGACTCATTCTCACCGTCAACCCTCTTCCATCGCGAATCGCTTTCTCCATCCTTTTGATTTGACTTCTGGTCCAGGCGATCAAATCCTGACCGCCTCTCGTCAGATCTTCGTGAGTGAATTTGAATCTCACCGCCTCGCCTCGAGTTGTTAACACTCTCAGTTTCTTCCTCTGTCCTGCGGATATGTTCACGTTTTTGACCACGTATTCTGTCATAATTCTGTTTTTTTTAAAAATATATTTACTTCAGTTGTTTCTTGTTTAATAATTATATTAAAATAATTTTGTAAAATTAATATTGCGTTTATTTTATTTTTGTTATCTATATATATAAATATAATATTTTTTTTTTTTTTTTGCTTTTATATTTCTCTTATGTGAAATTGTATCGTCACTCTCTCTCCGCGAAGATCTAACAGTTCACCATTTTGACCCGTCAACGTGGTTTTCAGACTATACAACGTGTCTAAAATCACTGGTAGATAAACTAAATTTCGAGGTCGCTCCACGATCTTATAACCCGGCGACACGTTTGGAAAGAAGGAATAGATCGTCGGTTGAGCGCTACCATTCACGTAGCTTCCGGCAATCACGTCCACATTCACCAGAATGTCGACCGTATTTTCAGATGCCGCGTGACCTCGATACATCTTTCGATCGAATCCCAACATCTTGCCTATAGAATCATCTGTGTTGAAATCCACACGAAAATTATCTTCCAAATCCAACATCGTCTGTAAGGTATTAGGATTGGGAGCGAGTCTGATCTTGTTGCTTCCCTTTCCATCCGTCTTCATTCGCGTCTGAATGTAATGGTTCAAATCGTCTATGTCGTAACTCCCTTTGGGAATTCGAATCTCCAACCAATCCGTTCCGTCGGAATACTTGAACGAGTTATTCTTTTCGGTGACGTTGGGAAAGGAATAATAAGTCTCCAGATTCACCAAAGCCATCTCATAACTTTTCTCTCTATTCAATTCGATGGAAGGTTCGAATTTCGTAGCGAATCGAGTCGAATCACCACTCACCACGATTTGAATGGATTGTTTTCCAGCCGTATTCTCGGCTATCCGTTCTAACAATTCTCCATGTTCGAACATTATATTTAATTGAATTTTTTTTTATTCAAAACTAATTATTTGAAGATTTATTATTTTTTCTAATTTTTATTTTCACGCTCTACCTTATTATTACCATCGGAAACATAAAACTTGTCGAATCCGCACCGATATTTTCCGCGATTAAATTCGCTTGTCAAATCGATCACGACGAAATTGTAAAGTCCACCATCTCAAACCCTCTTGCAGAATCTCCTAAATTCCACAGCACTCATGCCGTTTGCGACGTGATCACCGTAGATGTGATTGAGATTCTTGAGATCTTGGCGAAAGAGACATAGAAAATTAGTGTTCTCCCTTATCGTCTGTCTGGGCAATCGAAAATAATTCTGCGACAGGTAGAAACAGTCCACGTTGCTGTGTCGACCCCTAACGTAATACGATTCGCATCGGTTCTGTCTCTCCAAAAGCAGATCGTCGAAAATCATGAGATTCTTATCTTCCGATTTCAGTTCTCTAGGATCCAGAACGTCGCTAGCGTTCTCATAAAATCGACACTCGACGTTCGAAGATGCATTTCTCTTCATCAGCTCCATTGCCGCACCGTCCAAAATGGTCGAGAGCGGAGCTCCACTCTTGTCGAATTCCTCCCTACTGTCAAAGATTCTGGCTATGACGTCCTTGGGCAATCTGCGATCCATGCACTCTTGAAGCAATCTGTATTCTGGTTGAAACAAGCTCTTGCCAAGCACGAACAATCTGTCGTAATCCAACCAGTCGGGTCGGGACAACAGATTCATCAACAGATTGGTCTTTCCACAATTCGATTTTCCCACTATCAAGCCTCTTATGCTCTTGGGAAAGAACTCGTTATTCGACCTCTTGGTCGCGGCGTCGTTCCAAGACATATCTTTAATGTTCATCTTTGTTTTTATTTTGTTTGTTATTTTAAATTCTTTTCAAACACAAAAATTTTTTTTTATGTTTTTCATACTCTGTTTTTTAATGTTATTATTATTTATTTATATCGCACCGTCGCGAGTTCTCTTCAATCCGGATCCACTCATCATTTTGGCTAAATCTTGTATGGGCACCACAGCATTCTTAAAATCTTTCCAACTTTTCGACGTTCGCTCTAACGCAGCTCGCTTCGCCGGCGGACTGATCAACTTGTCGATCAACACATCGGCTGCCCTCTTGCCAGCCACAGAAGCTATCCTACCACTGGCTTCGGAAGCGGCTTTCTTACCAGCATCCAAAGCCGACTTCTTACCGACCTCAAACGCGGTCGATGTTAGTTTTCTACCCGCATTGCTCGTGAACGCTCGCATTATAGAATCGACGATGCCAGAACCACCTTGAATGTAAGTTCTGACGTATCCCCTGTTCTTTATCACCAACATATTTTATTTTTATGATATATTTTTGTTTTTTTCACTGGTAAATCGTTTTTGCCGTTTAAATACTTTTTATTATTCTAGTGTAAGAATTTACTGTTTTATTTTTGTTTGTTTGTTTGTTTTGTTTCTCTCTACTTATTATATACACATCAATCCTTCAATTCGTTCATCAGCCTTTTATATTGGTTTTTATTCAAAACCTTCTGTCTTAACAATTCGTCAGATATAGCAACTATCTGATTATCTAATCCCATGTTACCAGCCCATCTTCTCGCCATCAACAAACTCAATCTCTGAGACAGAGCGTCGGAATCGCTCGGAAGAAAAGTGGTTTTCACCCCTTTGCCAGTCACCGATTCGACGAACTTCTTGTTTATATCCCATATGGGTTTCACCACTTTCGTCCACTTGTAACCTCTGTTGGCTTTGGGTCTCGTCTCTTTGACATCGTTATTTGTCTTCATGGCGTGGGTCTGGACCAGAATGTCTCCGTAATTATCGAAATCCTGTTCCGTGTAATCTCCAGGCTTGTCGTAAAGGAGCAATCTCCGCAGACCATCAGTTACTTTATATTTATTCGAACCCACGATCAATTCATCATCATCCATTTCCACCTCCGTATCACCTACAAAAGTTCTCCCCTGAGAATCCTTATAAATTCCATACGACAGATCTCTCTTACCGCCATCATCATCGGACGATGCGATGCTACTAGTGGTGATAGTCGAAGCCGTATCATCAGACTCGCTCATATCTGTTTGAATTCCCGTGGGAACGTAATCCGGTGTAGATTGAACGGAATACCGATTTCCAAAACTAGGAGGCAACGAACCCATTCTCAAAGAACTCTCCTTTATGGGTCTCAATTCTTCGACTATCTCCTTCCTGCTTCGCTCTTGACCCTCCGTCACGGGTTTAAATATTTTTGTGGCTTCGCATCTGAGTTCCATCTCACCGAGACGTCTGCTCCTATCAGCTGACTGAATCCCCTTCTTAGCACGTTCATACTGTTCTAAAATTCGATCTCGGTGTCTAGAATCCATCTGTAAAAACATCTTTCGTTTTAATTGTTTTTATTTATTTTTCAAAATTAAATGTTTAATTATATTTTTTATGTTTTAAGTATTAAAAAAAAAACTCTTTCCATCTTAATATAATATCTGAAAATATTCACATCTCAAACTGACTGTGTTAATTGAAGTTTAAAAAAATACGTTTAAACAGTACATGACAAACCGGTTTCTGATTTAACGCATTTTGACAGTAGTTTTTTTACATTTGTCAAAAGATTTTTCATTCACATATCAATTCACTGAGTGTCGAATTAAGAGAGAATCCTTTTGTTGACTGCGATTGCTATCATGAATATATTAAAAATTTTACCACTCAAAACCTAATTGAGCGGAAAATGCGTTTTAAACATTCTGATAAGTGTTTTTGACTTTTTCGAACGAACGCTTTAACAGTCAATCTCTCATCAAGACAAAACACGAATATCTATTACAGATCATCTCAAAAAACCCTCAAAATTCAATTTCTATCCGTCCCATCAAGAGAAAACAGGAATGTCTATAATACAGACCATATTCGCGAATTTCCAACACACCGACGACGACAACAACACTCTTCGTTCAGATCGAGTTTTTTTTACGAGAATCAAGCGATCCGATCGCTCGATCAGCTGAGTTTTTGAGAATTTCTCATAGTGGAGGAATTCCCCTAATAATGTCATAAATGGGAGAAAAAAACCCACTGCCTCAAAAACAAGGGAGAGTTCTGAATCATCTGTACCAACACAATTGCGGGTTCTGAATCGCTGATTTAAAGTCCCCAAAACTGTTTTTTGATGATGACCCAGAATCTTTTGCTTTCGCTCGCGTTCGCCGACGATGGATCGGTGGTCTGATCTGCGATTCGAACGTCGACGAAAAATTACGTACAAGATACAAGCGAAGATGTACGATTTCACCCTTTTTTTAAAAACGCGCGTTCACCACGAGTATTTGAACGTTAAAAGCGCGATCTAGGAGTCACAACTGTACATGGGAGGGGGGGGGGGGGGGATTTAAGATCATGTACAGTTTTGTGAACAAGCGTGTGATTTTAACACTGAATTCCACGTTGGTGAACGCATAGTGTGCGTATGTTGTACACGTACATGTACAAGTGATAGTAAACTCTCCTTTTATACCTACTAATATCTTGTAAATGGTTTCCATTTATCCACGCATTCGGTATCTAAAATGGAACGTAGATGTCGTAGTCTGAGATCCCTAATCTTAGTAACTATATTAACAAGCCACATACCACCTCCACACTTAGGTAGAAACGTGGTAGACCTCGCAAGGGATTCAGTTTTACGATGACCCCAAATAAATAAAATTGCTTGTTGTAACAAGCGATGATATCGTACACTCATTGGAATAACTGAGCATACGTATCAAAGCTTACTAGCAACATACCAATTATCCAAAACTGCACGGCCAAAAAGAGAAATAAAGCGCGTTTGAAATAGTGGTAATTGGGAAATTATTTTTAAATATAAGGGATGATCATCGCAAGGGAGGTATTAAATTTGACATCACGAATCTTCAGATTATCCACCCACGATATAACAAAGGGATGATCTTCAGGAATACGCCACTTTCCGAAAAAGAAAGCTTTAGTTTTTGTCAAATTTAGTTTTGAACCTGAGGCTCCACCAAAGAGGTTGCACCAATGGAACAAGCTGTTCATAGAACCATCAGGTGTCAAAATACAAGTACTATCATCGGCGTATAATGATATTTTAGCTTTATCCGAGGTACCTGGAATTGACAAACACTTCACCCCAGGATCATTCCGTACCTGAATGGCAAAAGGCTCCAGGTACATTATGTATAACATGGGAGATGAAAAACTGCACCCCTGGCGGGCCGATCTAGTGACAGGAAATGATTCGGAAGGTGAACCATTCACAATAACACAAGACGAAATGTCCTTGTATAAAAGTTGTACTGATCGATTAAACTGATTTCCAAAACCGTATGCTTTTAGAGTCTGAAACAAATACAGATGACTTACAAGGTCGAAAGCCTTGGCTTGATCTAAACTAATTGATGGACAAGACAAGTTCTTCCGCTCGACATAGTCAAACACATTAGGTAACAGATATCTTACGTTATCAAGAATCAAACGATCAGGAACTTCACACGTCTGACCAGGGTGAATAATGGAACCTATCACCCTGCTCAACCGATTCGTAAGTAGTTTACTAAGGATTTTGTATTCAAAATTAAGGAGGAGACTAATTGGACGATAACTGGATACTACTTCAGGATGAGCAAGGTATTTTAGAAGTAGTGTGAATAAGGAATGACGTTGAGAAGGGGGGAAAAGGGTTTCCTTAAAACAGGAATTGTACAATCTTAGTAACCATGGAACTGAGGTTGCTAAAAAAGTCTTGTAAAACTTAGACGTCAAGCCATCAGATCCTGGTGCCTTATTTTTTAGAGAGATCAGCAATGGCCCACTCAATCTCACCCGCACTGATATCTTCATCTGAAGCTTTAGCTTCAACAGGAGATACCTGGGGTAAATCAGATAAGTTCGCAGCAGACACAGAGTCAACTGGTTCAGCCGAAAAAAGATCAGAATAAAAATGGCACAAACGCCTGGGAAATTTCCGAAGGGCTATTTAACCCTTTACCTGACACGAAAAAGCAGACGACACTTGCAAAGAAAATTCTTGAGTAATTAATTTTTTTCATTTTTTGTCTCAAAAACATAAGTTATGAGCCCTCATTGGAACGAGCTCAATGAGCTCGTTCCAAAGAGGTGTCGTAACCTCTATTTTTGAGACAAAAAGTGAAAAAATAATGAAAATTAATTGGCGATTTTGTGAATAGCGCTGGCCGGTTTTGACCGTTACAATCGGTAAAGGGTTAAGGTGGAATTATCCACAATAAATTCATTAATCATTTTAGATTTTCCTCTGTGAAACTCTATTTGAGTAAAAATATGGAGAAGGTTTTTCCTGGTTATCAACATAACAAGCTCGGAAACGAATGAAAGCTCCACGGGCCTTTCTCTCGTGTAATTCTCGAATAAGATCTTTGATCGTCACTATTTAAAAAAATAATTAACGAGCGATTTTATTATACTCAAATTTTGACTTTGAAGCGAAATTATCTCAGATTATTTATTTATTTATTTATTGGTGTTTAAGGTCACATATTTCTGCACAATGGCTAATCATGACCACGACCGTTTTACGGGTGGAGGAAGCCGGAGTACCTGGAGAGAACCACCGAGCAACGGCGAACAACAGTCAGCTCCTCAACCCTACATACTAACTTCACACAAGCAGGATTAGCATTGGTTGAAGACAGGTACACCATCGACATGTAGTACGCCTTAGTACACAGCGTCATCGTGCCCCCACGTGGGCCATGAGAGTGGAGTGTCTTGCCCAAGGACACAACGCGGTTGCCGCAGGTGGGATTCGAACCGAGGACCTCTCGGCTTGCAGCCAGCACCTCTACCTACTGACCCCCCCTCCCACCGAATCTCTCAGATAACGGCAGCTACTTTCTACGAACAAATATCCCATTTGGACACAATTTTCACTTATATTTTTCCATGTTCGTATCCATCTGTCACACGTGATTGCCAATCAAACATGAGTTTTGTTTTTGTTTCCAAGAAGACATTAGAACTGTCAAATTCTACAAATAGGACCAAATGTTTGAATTATTAAATTAATGAATTCGATGTCACAGAGGTGTGTTACAAACACAGAACGCCACGATGTGTGAATGCGTTCGTCAATACAGCACACATGCCATGTTCTATGTATGTCGTGCGGTTCTCTCCCCCATTTTGATCCCGAATGGAGTTAACTTTATTTATCCCATAAATGGACGTTTATTCGAACAATAAAAGTCTTAATAAATTTTTGCTTTATTCACCTAATAGCCGCTGTTAGTTGGCTGATAAATTTTCCCCTTAGATTTAACACTGGAAGAATTTATTACTTTTGTGGAGACGACTTGTTGACCTCAGATCTCTACCGCATTTGTGTTGTCATGACCTGTGCTCCGTTTGTGGGAGACATTATGAACCGACGTTTATCAAAACGTTGACCGTCACTGAAATGTTTAGTTTTAGAATATATGACACATTTAAACTCTGTCTAGCAATAAATCGAACAACAATTAACAAAGAAAACACAAAGTAAATCAATCGAAACCAAGCGTTGAAAAGCATACAAGTTCGATTGTGAAAGGCGGGGGCATGATGATTGACGTTTCATTTTCCAAATTAGGAAAGTGTAAATAAACAAATGCACATGCCGTCTGCATTGTTTACAAAACTCAAGTTGAATCGACGACGAAAAAACAATAACAATAAACAACGAAAATAAGAAAGATAGACATTGTTGATTTAATAAAGTATTTTTGTAAGTTCAGCTCAAGTTTGTAGGGGAACTATTTTTAGACAGAAATATATCACTGCGACTTGTTTATTTTTGGCAGTTTTGCTTGTCGATCGAATTGGAGCAATGTGCTTCTCACTTCTCGCAGTGTTTTGTGGCGAGTAACAGCACGATTTCACCGCGATGGTCTGTAAATGATTTATAAGATAAACATAATAAACGTCTTGTGTTTTCAAGGTAAAAAAAAATATTCTACTCGTACGATTAAGAATGAAACCGACTCGCCAGAGGCTCGTCGGTTTCATTCTTAATCCTACTCGTAGAATATTTTTTTTTACTTTAAAACAATATACCTGTATTCTATATATACTGTTTCACTTGTGTGGTGTTGGGCGGGGACGTCGCATCTGCTTACTATGATAGTTTTTGTGTGTGGTAGTGGAATGCTGCTACACCGTGTAGAGATAGCAATTTATTTGTCAAAAGGTGTACATCCCTCGTGATTGGAGTTAAATTTGGTTGCGTGTGCAGCGTTCTGGATCAGTCTAGGGGCCGACGGCTGGTTTTTAAATTAATTCAATCTGACTAACAAGTTGGGATCTTCACCTCAAGAAAGCGATATATGGTTTCATCGTTTGATCTATACCTCCTACATGAGCTAATTTATGCAGGCGCAGGGGGAGGGTGAACTTATATAAGATGTAAGCTTTCTGACAAATATCTCCCTTTCTCAGCAGTTTGACCGATGTTATAAACTCATTATATTGTATACTGCTGTATCGTGAATTCTTGTATATGTTCTGTTTTGTGACCACCATGTTATGTATTATATACGTAGAGAATAATTTTCATATAAATATTATTGGAACTAAAATGATAGCAGTGGAAATGTCAATGACGGAAATTCACTTTAAAACATCGATTGGAACTAAATAACGAATTGGATTCTTTGAATTGGTGCAATGAAATGAATAGATAACACAAAAGCAGACGAAATGTCTTGGTTATAGATAACTAAAACACTTTAATCAAGTTCTCGAAAATATAGCTTATTATTGCTCATTGGAACGGGATCAATGAACACGTTCCAAAAAGAAGGTATGATCAATGTTTTTATGGTGAAATAAAAAAAAAAAAAAAAATAAATAAATTGAATAGCAATAATTTTTCTGAATAGCGTTGGTCGGTCATGCCCACGTTATATAATAGGTTAACTAAGTTGCTTACTACCAATTTTTCATTTTGGTTAATGGCTTAGAAGTGTTTCCTTGTCATGTCTTCGCTGTCGACTTGGCATCTAAGACTTGACCAGGAACCATAGATAGTCAAGTTGATTTTAAACACAGGCTTCAAGGGGGAGAACCGTATGACCCGTGCGCTTGCAGGGACATAACCCAACGTTTTCATCTTGATTGTAGCCTTACATATCGAATCTCTCCTACCTGTGAGTACGTACTTTCTTACGGAACTGGAGTTGCCTCTTGGACTTATGTCACACACGCACCCGATCTCATGCAGATGGTGGTTTTTGGCTGATTGGGGATGTTGATGTCCCAAAGTGACCAATTTTGAGTCCGATACGTGCTTACTAAATAAGACAGTGGATGCACATGGACGTGACAACGGTTACTTATTCCCAGTTCCTTATTCGGCATTCGTTATCAACCGATTTCGGTTGATAACGAATGTTGAATAAGGAACGGGGAATAAGTAGCGGGGAGCCCATGTATAACGATCACTACATGCATTATCCTCAACTAGTTTCTTGAGGTTTTTTTAAACTATAATCTCCACTGAATAATATTTCAACTGCATCACCAATTGATAATGCAGCTGGACTATTTCTTCAGTCGTGACGTGAGTCATGACAGTCGGGATGAATTGGTTTTACATCCCCAATCGGTCATTTACGCCCTGAGTATTTGTTTATATGGAAGTGTCGTCTGTTGAACAGACAGAAGGCATTAGAAAAATTAGCAGTCTAAACGCCTTGGAATGTTTAATAATAAAAATATTGAATTTAAAATGGGCTTAGATATCTGAAGCAAATTTTGCCACCAGTGCTTGTGAAATATTATTTTATTATCAGTTCCAGTATGTATGCGGTAACAGACTTTCAGACATAATTCATGCCTGCAATTCTAGTGAAAAGCGTATATATTGTCGTGTTCTTTTCACCATAATATTCATTTGTATGCATAAACTGTATGGACCTGTGTGTCACAATTGTTGATTTTCCTGATTGATAATACGGCAGAGATAATCGGTTATAATTGGTTCATCGTATCCAATTGACCCCTTCACAAGAGTCTTAAAAATCCGACCAAAACGAACGTCACGAACGGTCAACGTTGGACTTGGGGAAGCTTGATTGTTGAAATGACTCTCTGCCGCGTCCACACAGCATTTCTGATTGCTTATCTGTTACTGAGTTCCTTCACAACAGATCAAACGAAGAGTAAAAAGTTCCATACACTAATGGAATAGAAGTGACAACAAAACTTATACAATTTCAAATTTATGGACATGTGGTCTGTAACGGACTGGTGAGACGAAATGTCTGGTAACTTTCCCATTGTCACTTACAGCAGCGGCCTCCTCCTCTACCTGCGATCCAAATCTAACAGTTCCGCCACAACTGTCTAACACAGCCATGAATTATTGAGTAAAAACTCTCTTAACCTATATAAGAATACGTGTGCAGGGGAGGCGTATTTTTAGTACAGTTCTAACCGATTTTTGGCCATGTCGACATATTTTGTATTCGATCTAGGAGCAGAACTGAGGAATCGATATTTGGTTTCTCGTCATTAAACGAGAAGTTTATTGAAATGCCACAGCCTATGGCTGCTGGTTAACCCTTTCAACCCTGGTGGTATCGTCCGTGTCAGTTCAATGTCAATTATTTTAGAAATCCATATTCATTATTTGGGGGTAGACTAATTAATATTTTCAACGTACAGCCTTGGTGCAACCCCCTGACACTCTCTGCCAGCAATAATTGTGGGATTGATGCTGTCACAGCGTATCGTCCTATCGAGTGGAGACATGAAATAGCTGTCCTTTATGCGGAGAGAGACACGGTGCAGGCTAAAGACCCCTTTGCAGTACTCGAGAAGAGCGAGGCCACGAAGTTGCCACCACAAATATCATCCCACACACCGGGGGCACTGGACCAACGTGAGGCGTATAAGTGGCTTCACTTACTCGGCAAGGCTTGTAAAACAAATGAGCTTAAAACATGAGTTCGTTCTGGAAATAAGTTTACTGCACTGTCCATAACACTCATCTATAAGCTCTCAAATGATGATACTTGAAACAGCGGTAGCAGTCATTAGCGTACAAGAGTAACGTCACTTGGTTTCCAGTATATTTTCCGTAATTTTAACGATAATTGTAAAAGAGTATTTCCTACCTTGTGAAAATTATTTTATGCATGTAGTGACTTTCTTCGCTAGTCTAATAATTTCAAGGGAGATAACTTTTATCGAATATCAATTTTCATAATGATACAAGTCAGTTAGTTATTGTTACTTCTTTTAGCGAAATTCAGTCAACCCTTTGAACACTGATGGTATTTTCGATGTACGTTCAATGGATGCAATTGGAAGAATCGATATTCATTACTTGGGGTAAGACCAATTAATATTTTCAACGTGCAGGCTTAGGGCTGCACGTTGAAAATATTGATTGGCCCACACTATACATTGATCTTGTAGAAATCCCACTTAATGACATTATAGCGTAGCTTGTGACCCTGCCGGAAAAGGGGCCTCTGGTGTTCAAAGGGTTAATTAAGATGTAAACGGTACGACACTCTATTCATATTTGGATGTAGTGAGCAGCCTTTGGGTCGAGTTCCTCCCGAAAGATTGTCAAGTCTAACTGGTTGAAAATGCGGGGGTTAAGATTTTAATTTGTGTTGCCCAGTTTTGTCGTAACATGTAGTTCGTTCGTGTATTTTCAACTTGAAGTAACTCCCACGTAACGATCGTCCGTGAGTTATTTCCAGGCCGGTAGATGATGAGAACAGATCACTGATATCACTGACTCTGACTGGACATCCAGTTGGACCCGAAGGACAGCCCACACACATGTATTCCGTTCCTCACTGGAACAGAGTTATAAAATTCGGGAAAGATTAACAACTATTAATGAATTTGCGTTTGTGTGTTGAACAGTTGGCGTACCGTTGGGTTTATTCTTTTGTGTGCTCACCCAAAATATACATCGATTTATCTCAACAGTCGTCTTCATATTGTTCAATTGTTATTCAAATATATTACGTCGCCTGAGTGTTAGAATGTCCTATGCCCCCTATAGGACATAGGACATTCTAGCACCCAGGCGACGATTAGAAGAGCCAACCGTTTTGTATGCTACTTGTCAGTACAATCAGATTGTAAAATCTTTATATTACTTTTCAGTCCACCTTGTACAAACCTGCAATCAAGGTAGTGAAACCATATGTAGCTGAAAGCAAGTGCCCAGGTGTATCTCCAAACACGCCAAGCTACTACCAAGATCTGTGTTTCATGATCAAAAGACCACTAACATCATCATCGTCAAAAAATTACGCTACATCACTGTTTTCATTTTTATTGCTTGTGTCCATGGTTACCAACATGTTATTAAACAGCAGTTAAGTTATATTATTACCACTTTAGCGGGCGTTCTCTAGGATATTAACGGAGTTTAACAAGGCTGTAAAACTCAGTAATTCTCGGCGTCATGCAGCCGGAAGCAAGCGGCGGGCGTTAATGAAAACAAAATTCATTATCAGCCCACCGCCCGTTTCCGGTCGTGGCAATAATAGTAATAGCATGATTTTGTCGTTCGTCTCGATTTAGTAACGACCCTTGAGGACTGAATAACAGCCCTCTGGCTTATTAAACCCTCAGGCTGTTATTCATTCCTCTCGGGTCGTTAATAAATCGTAACGCCCTCCAAACTCATGTTATTGTTATATTGTACAGTTATTCACGACATCAATCCAACGAACACGATATCAAAATTTGTTATTATAACACTAACATGAATTGGAAGGGCATTATGGTTTATTAACGGCCCAACATAAATGAATAGCAGCCTGACATCTTATAAGAGCCCGAGACGAAGTCGAGGGCTGCTAATAAAGTGAAGGGCTGCTATTCGTTTCTGGAGGGCCTTCAATAAAACCACAATGCCCGATAAAGACATGTTATTACTATTATTACCATTTGTCCCACAGTCACCCTTTACAACATGTAATAAACAACTGTTTTTCTGAACTTTAATCATATTAAACGTGCTTCGGCAAGATCGCCCGATTGAGACATTTTAAACAATTGAATTATTTTCGACTTATCGTCTGCTTGTTTACTAAAGGAAGACAGGTCACGTGATTAATCAGCTGATTTAATTGTACGTCAATAGCGCGAAATTGGGAAATGTGATGCTACATTATTCACTAAATATTCAACATTTACTTCCAATAATGGCCACAACTAATCAACTGAATGATCGAAAATTACGTTAAGTGTAAACTAAAACTGTTATTATCAATGGACAGTTCGATAAATCTCGTAAAACAAATTATCGCATTGTTTTTTCCCTTTGAATTTCGAAGCGGCAGAATAATTCCCGAGGGCTAATAATACATTCTATAATCGCGCGACACGAGTTTAAAGTGGCGGGCCGATATTGGAAATTGATTTCAGTATCGACCCTCCATTTTGTCGCATTATGCAATTTCAACGCCCGGTAAAGCATCGTTATTATACCAGGGAACGTCATGTAAAATGGTAATAATATGTTTTTTATCAATTTTTCCACAACATTTCACCCAAACCATGTCATACCCTTGTCGGAACGATCTCGACGAACGAGTTCCAACGAAGGGGACACATGATATGGTTTTTATTAACATCTTTTGAAAAAAATTTTTTTTTACCCGTTCAGTTTGTAAATTACTCTGGCGGTTGCTTCCGATTCGTTAGGTAAAGGGTTAATGATGTCGATACCAGATGATATGAACATAATCATGGTTTTGTTAACTGGTTGAGTGCTAGAGGGCACTTTCAGGGCGTTCGAAAAAATGAGGGTACCAGAGCAAAAGCTAACATTTTTCTTTCTCACGTTTCATTTTCAGTCAAGCACAAATAATATTCTGTTTAAATAAATTGTTTTATTACAAATTATTTGAGAGTGCCTGTGGGCACTCTCCTATAATTTGTAATAAACAACTTTGATGAACAAATTCCGACCACCCCCAAAAATACAGCCCTCAACCAGTTAATCGAGGCTGAAAGATAAGGTGTGACGTCCCATGCTCATAGACTACCGTTGATGTAATGTGATGACCTTTTACTGATATAAAATATTCTTTCGTGCTCCAGTTATAGATATTCCAATCAATAAAAATTAGTTAGCCCTGAGAACATAGAAATATTAACATGGTTGGCGTGAGCGCGGTAGTGGTTAGAGCATCGTACTTAAAACTGAGAGGTCCACGGTTCGAACCTGACAAGGGGTAACTGCGTTGGGCAAGGCACTTAATCCCAACAGCCCACGTGCTTACTACACGTCGATAGTGCACTTGCCTTCAACTAATGCGAACCCTGCATGTGCGTAGTTAGTATGTTGGGGAGTCTGATAGTTGCTTCTCGCTACTCGATGGCACTCTCCGGGTACTCAGGTTTCCTTAACTCGTAAAACTGTCCTACATGAGGTGACCCTGGCTGTCAAAAGTTTTGTTAAACCCCAATAAATAAATAAATAAATAAATAAATAAATAAATAAATAAATAAATAAATAAATAAATAAATAAATAAATAAATAGTTTCAGTTACTGGGAACATATTGTCTTTCTTGTACTTGTAGAACACATGCGCCAACATACAGGCCTTTAGTGGTCTTGCAGACGGAAGTTACAGAACCTTGGTAGTGGTTTCTTGTGAAGGATTGGGTGCCTGTACAGGCAGCCAAGACTTCACTAGACACCACTGCTAAATGAAGTCGCACTTTATGTTCGGGCGCTAAAAATGGGTAAAATTATTCAGGCCTTTAAGAACATTTTTAGGATCTATGGTAAGAATCAAATGAACATTTTGGAAGAAGCAAAGTTGATTCTCATTGTGTTCCATTTGAAGGTCATTTACGAGAATCGACTTAAATCTCCGCTTCGTTAATTCTAAAAGTCCCTGACCTTCATAATAACATTTATCTGGAAAGCCCCACCCCCACACAGAGCATTCCCCTACTCAAGATCTTAACTTGGAAAATAAACTTAATAGAAACGGCAAAACTCTTTTTTAAATTCGAACGATAGACTTGTGCTGTTCTTGTTTGATCAGAACTGACACTTAATCTATTAAAATTTCCATTTTGTAAACAATAAGGCCAATGTACATGTCACATCTGTTGGTCTCGAATCTCTCAAGTTTTGCTGTCACCCAAAGATTTGGAATTTTGATATTGACCAGAAAATGGTACTTACAATATACTTTTCTGATTGACTAAAAAATGTTCATATTTTGCTTTCAAAACATGGCAAACCACTGTAAAGAGCTAGAAGAGTTCCTTTAAGTAACAAAGGTCATATTGCACCTTGTGGAATCAAAAATGGAAACAAATAACCGAACACTGAGTTGCGATTTCGATATTGAGCTCCGCAAGGATTATTGCAGACAATACTCGCTATGGCAACTGGGTGAACCATTTTTTGTTTGTTCAGAGGATCAGTATAATTAACCTTATGCACACTAAAACTGTAAGTAACCAATTGTTTCCATTATGCAACTACAATATAACCAATTCAATCTTGTTTGACAGAGCGCATGCTGCTCTGTCAAACAGGGTTGAATTAGTTAAATTGCTATTGATTTGGCTAAATTCCTAGTAGTATTATGAAGAATATTTGCAGATTGAAATGTTGATTATTTATTTGTTGGAGTTTATGGTCACTTTCGACAACCTTGGGAACCTCATGTGGGATAGTTGTTTTTTTTTTTGCTGAACTCGAGTACCCCGAGTGAACCACTGAGCAACAGAGAGCAAATATCAGACACCCCCAATGTATATTTCCCCACTAGCAGGGTTAGCAGGCAAGTGTACCATTAATGTCCAGTACGTCTTACTGCACAGTGTCACCGTTACCCCAAATGGGAATTGTGACTGGGTGCCTTACCCAAGGACACACCTAGTTACCGCTAGTCAGGATCTTTTAATTCGAAGTCCAGTGCTATAACCTTAGAGCCACAGCATTCCCAGTGAAATTTTGTTATTTCGACATCAGCGTATAGAGAATTAAGTTAATAATGGCCCTGGTTAACTACTGGTTCCAAATTATGTTGTTTTCTAAACGATCACCGAACTTTCGTTTACGCAAAACTTTATATGTATCGGGTTAGAAAGGGATAATACATAATTATAGCAAACTGGGAAGAGAGAGGAGGCTCAGGAGGGAGAGACAATTGGCTGACAAGACATACACAATCGGGTTGTTGGAAATCCCAATTCATAGTAGATCTGTAAGATCTCAATTTGACAAAAATGTACATTGTCGACGACACTTACGTACATGTAGGCCACTCAGGAATTCTTCTTGTTTGTTTAAACAATATTTATTTCAATGTTTCTTCTGTCCCCTTTGGGAAAGGGTCCAGTACTCGTGCAATTTGAAAATTCTCATCATGAAGGCTCCAATTGGGAATTTGATTTGGAGGATAAGAAATACACAATGAATAAGAAATATTACCTTCAAAATGAATTGAGCCTACACTCTTTGGCTTTGCTGTTGCATCTAGGCAAGTCTTTGATGCCGATATAGGTAGCTATACGTGCCTTGAAGCAACTGACAAGGTTCTCAGAATGTAACTTGCACCAAACAACTGCCTGTTGGGGCAGCTGTTATGTTGCAGTAAAATGTGACCAAAATCAGATTGAGGCTTTTTTAAGGATTCAAGAAGAACCCGTTGTTTGTCCTCGGATTCAGATACATTGTATGATTCGATAGGTTGCTAAATATGGTTCTCTGTGAGCTTATGACCATTCAGTTCAGAATACCAATTGTGAATTAAAATTTTGTTTGGAAGGGGACTGAGATTGCGAAATTTTGGTTTGAACTGGGAAAAACCATCTCAAAAATCCCATTATGAAATTGGCCCATATTCGGCCCTGCTGACACCCAAAAAACCCTACCACGCCTAGGTCAAACTATGCTATCATCAAAAGGTTCAAGACTATTCTATTACCCTCGTCCCATATTTCGAGAAAAGAAAAAAACTGAAGAAAAAAAAAATTGATTGACAAATACGAGTTCGCAGACAAACCCATTTAGCTGCCACTCATTTGTCGAAAAAGTGTAACTCTGATCGACTGGTAGAGTGCGACATTATTTTTCAAAGCTATTTTGTGACACGAGTATTTTTTCAAAGATACCACACTATCATCAGGAGCAGGCAGAGCCAGGAAGCCCTTCCATTTTTTTCACACGTTTGTTTCGCAGTTATACAATGAGTTAAAATGGGCGCATGCACACTTGTCAATATGCAGGAATTCCTGTAACATTATTTGCAAATCCAAACAATATTTAACAAAAGAATCCCACTTTCGGTCGCTTCGGTCCGTTTCTTCTACTTCATTCTATTTTTTTTGGAAGATGGTTGAAATAGAAGAAACGGACAGGACAGTGATCACACAGCGGCGTATTCATCAAAACAAGAGATTATAGCGAGTCATAGTGCATTTACCGAAATACGATTGTAACCTTTCTCACACTGGGTCGAACCATGGTAGCATTGTAAATTTGTGCCCCTCAACTTTTATTGAGCTTCCGCCACCCCCTGGGAGGAGGTTTAGTTTAGCCAGATATTGCTCATAAATAATTGTTTTATTAGCATTTATTGGAGAGTGCCAACAGGCACTCTCCAATAAACGGTAACGAAACAATTCTATATAAACATTTTTTCCTACTGCTTAGCTGACAGATGTGTACAATGTAAACCCACTATAGTGGCTTTCAGCACTTTCAATGGAGCCATGTTACTGGATTCTGGCACTCAACCAGTTAAATTTCACGTTTTCTAAAAACTTTTTTCTTCTAAAATAAGAAACATTCACGGAGACGCTGTAATATTTGAAATGATTTTCTGAACATTTTGTCAATGGAAATTGAGTGAACGTATTATACAAGAGAGCGCATCGTCGATGACTCACAATGAAATACATGAACGCTGGCTGCCTTGGATGACTTGGATAAATTTAGCATGTACTTGACCAATCACGCACATAATAGTGCCCCTGACGATAGCCTGGGGTTACATTTGGGATGAAAATTAAGAAAAAGTAACAGAAATCGTGTGGTGTGTTTATGTAAAGTACTGTGTGTACTTTGTTGGAGTACTTTCGGAGAAAGATGAAATCTCTGCTCAACACAAGTTGTCGGCCTCTTTTTTATCTTCTCAACCAATAGTTTTTACACCAGTGTCTCAAAAATGTCGTATTCTGAAACCATAGCATCCGAGACCTCACTGGAACAAGGATGTGTAATAATTCCAATCGGGTGATCTTAAGCCAATGTGCAGAGGTTTATGAAAGTATAGGCTCACCTGAAAGATATATCAAAGTTTTTTTTGATGAATTGTATGATGTTGAGTTTCTTTGTACAGTTTTTATTAGCTCTACATAATATTTTAGACAGTGTGATCTTTTTGTTTAAATTTATGTTCTCTGCTTCTTAAACATTCAATATTATATTTTATCTAGGAAAACTATATTTATTTTATATTACACATTTTCTTTCTGCAATGCATCTTGTTATTTTCTTCTGTTTTCAAACCAGTTGATGGCGATACGCTTTCACTGCTAAGAATGTTCACGTGGATAGAAAGAGAATAACATTCGGTTTTGGACTTAACTAAAAGAACAAACGTGCCACAGCCAAACCCGTAGCGATGATCTCAAATTTTCCTGCTGATTGGAATGAGAGTTGAAATTTTCCGATAGCGTTACAGCAGGCCTCGAGTTTTATCCTTCCGCGATGGCACAAGTGCCATATCGATTAACCCATTCACACGCGTGTGTCGTTCCGTGTTTATTAGAAACCTTCACGTCTGTGAAACAATTATTAGAAGGACACTCACCAATTCATTTCACAACTATCAATAAAAACAACACATTTTATCGCCAACCAAATTTGCGAGAGGAACCCGTGTTACTAATTCGTCCCCTGCGTTCCAGTGTATTCTTTGTGCCAACTGATTGTCAGCAATCTAGCGATTCAAATTGTAATTGCGTTGCACGAATTGTACAAAATTCCAGTGAAATTTCGCTTCTATTTAAAAATAGTCCGTCAACATATGTTCGGTACAGATTTTCATTTTCCGCGCGGTTTAGTGTTGCAGTAGATGGGGATTACATAGAACAGGTGTGCAATAAAATACGAAACCAATTTTAAACGAATCGTGTCGAAAACGTTCGTTCATTATTATTATTTCAAAGAATTACTTTCGTTTAACCGTTAATATAACACAGAGTCTGATAAAATGTGTAAATGGCCATCTTTTGAGATTCGAAATAAGAGAGGATGTCTCGATAACACGAAGTTAAAGGCGTGCATCATATCTTTTAGTTGCAAAAGAAACCTAATGCTCATCAATGCCACATTATTACTATTATTACCACTAGTAATTTTGTATAGAGGCCCGCTGTCGTTTTCAATAAGTCATAACATGATGATATACTATAGAACAACCATTGAAGTGGAAATATAGCAGTTATTTTTTATTAACCCTTTACCTAACATAAAAAGCAGGCGACAAAAGCAAATAAAATTCTTTAATAACTATTTTTTTTTCATTTTTGTCTCAAAAACATACATTATGACCCCTTTTCGGAACGAGCTCGTTGAGATCGTTCCAAAGAGGGGTCATAACCTTTCTCTTTGAGACCAAAAATGAGAAAATAATAAAAATTAATTGGCGATTTTTGTGAATAGCGCTGGTCGTTTTTAAAACGCTAGTAACAGAGTTTGCCTTAACATGGAGCCTGGATGGGTGACCATTTCAGCGACTGATTCGTGCTCCCGCGTTGTATCCTTGGGCAAGGCACTTAACCCCGATTTCCTGCATGGGGGCACGATGACGCTGTGTACTAAGGCGTACTGCACGTCGATGGTGCGCATGTCTTCAATAAATAAATAAATAAATAAATAAATAACATGGAGCCTTCTGAACACCTTCATACTTCCGATCCATACCTTATAGTATCTCTGGATTAAAATATATTTAATACTTTTGTTATTAATATCGATAGTATTAAGAATATTTAGGCTAACATGTCCATGGTTTGCACATCCAGATAACCAATACTGGCTTTCGGACGAATTGGATCAGTGTTATTATTGTTTTTTCCAAACAGCATGAACGCGTATCAACCTTGAGGCCTGTTCAGGATATTGACCAAAAATACGAGAAAACACAGAATGGAAAGTCAGACGTAACAACGTGTGTTATGGACGGGCACAACACCATAACACAGAAACAAGTTCTGTCAAAAGCAGCAAGATCCCCCCCCCCCCAAAGAATATATCGGCAAATATGTTGAAACACATCAAAACATGTGCACAATTACTCAAGATTGGTATATAAAACCAGGTTCGAACAGAAGATTGAGACTCCAAATTACGAGAACTGAACTGGTGAAGAAGCCCAGAAAGTTACATAGTACGTAACTTGTACTTCGTTTTCGTTCACAAAAGCTAAACGGGTTATTTCGTTGAAACACCGATAAAGTTTTCCTGGTACAGACCATGAATATAAATTAAATATTAAGGTGTCACCCAGTTATTGCTTATCCCTTTAATCAACATAACGGCCCAAACCGACCCAACAGAAATGATTAACAGTCCGAGGTCTTATAAGCGGCCCGAGACGAAGTAAGCTAATAAGACAGAAGGGCGTTAAGCATTTCTGGCGGGCCGCTAATAGAACCGTCATGTTATTACTATTATTACCACTAAAAGGGAAGGGAGTGCAAGTCAATAGTTTAATCAGATTCGAGAATTATTCAACATGCATGTCCCTTAATCAAAAAATATTTTAATATGAATAGAAGATGGACAATTAAGTTAAGAGTTTGAACATTGAATATTCATGAGATGTTCACAATTCCTTTATAAAGTTTTTTAAAAACCAAGTACGAAATAACAGAAGCAAAAACTCCAGCATCGGAGTTTGGTAGCTTAAAAACCTCAGAATGATGCTTATCTAAAATGACCTTACTAAGGAATAGTGCATGGCTTGGAGTTGACTACGCCCATATATTGCCCAGTGAGGTGGTGTAGTTCCCGCCGCGAAGCGGAGGGAACTACACCACCTCACTGGGCACTATATGGGCGTAGTCAACGTCAAGACATGCACTAATCCTTATATTATATCGAACACCCATCAAGAAAAACGTCTGTCCGATTTCTTAATCTATTACTAAGGTAACAGCCCTACCAACCAGCGTTATATAGAAAAAAATACCATGTAGTTTTTAAAAAACATTTTCTTCTTCCAAAACACGGCTCACTTGGATAATTGATATGTGCAGAAGACAGATTTTGAATCGGTCGGCAAGGGTAAACAAAACATTTCCCCCAAACGGAACTGTGTATTCTAGAATCGCGCAACTCGCGAATGAACGATAAAATTTTCGAAATTTAACAACGCAGTTTGATAATTTTCACACATTTGTCACACATATACATTACCGAATGAGTCAGTACTGGATACCAAACGCCGAAGATTCAAATGAATTCCATTATTTATTCGTTTACTGCCCAAAACATACAATTGAATAGCGAAATAATATGAGCAGCGAAACAAACGATCTTTCATATCCGGACGCGTTCTCATACCCAGGTATGAATCATTCTTTTCGAAACGAGATATGGATCATCTTCTCAAGGAATAAAATGAACGTCTCGGAAAATGTGACTTCAACAATGGAAAAGCGATACATTTTTCCACAATGATTTCTTTCTGGGTCGTTTTGTGGATGTTGTGCCTCTGTGAATCGATATTTAAATTTGGCCTGATTAGTTTTATTCGCCCAGTATGAAAAGAAAACTGATATAGTAGTGTGCTAAAAATAGAAAACGTGTAGTGCCTGGGTGTAGTGCCTGGTCAGTTCTGTGGATGCAAACTACACAAAATAGGGTATCATCTTTCAGCCAATCAGAATGCAAGGAAGTCACGTGATATATAATATTATCATTATTTGGCTTTACGTGTTCCAGTATATGGGTTTAAACCGTTTTAATTGGCATAATAGATAAGATAACTGTTGTGAAGTTTGTTTTTTCGCGCGGCATGCGAACTTACAATGCGGAAACAGAAGATTCATAGCGGGACGTAATTCGGTCACGTGACGTGTCGGGCCACCGGGCACTATTGTGAAGGAGATACCATTTGCGACCCAGCATGTCACGTGATGACTTGAGTATTTATCGAGCATTAAAGCCCAAGAAATTGGCGACAATGTTCAAAGGAACGCCTGCTAAAGTGGTAATAATTTTCATTATCTTTTTATTTTTTGCGTCAAAAACATAGCTAATGATCTCTCATAAGCTATGTTTTTGACCCCAAAAATGAGAAAATATTTATTCAAGAAGATAGACAGATAGATCTTTAGTTTGCAGTATACTAGTACATTGATCACAAAATAACATTACAACAAACAGGACATAAGCTAGTATACAGCATGGAAATGGCATAGCCTATAAGGCTGTCATCCTGCCGCCATTCCCGTAAAAAAGAAAGATACCAAGTTTCTTTGGCATCAGTGTATCGAAGTGCTTTCCCCAAAACGGGGTTGTCTGATATTTTATTTGCGATTCAAGGGGGCTAGAATGTACTTGAGGATTAAGTGGTGGGAAGAGGAGGATGAGATGCCAGATGATATGGCTGGCGGATGACACAGTCGGGGCACGTTGGGTTGTCACATTTGGAGTCAGGGCGCGAATAATTATTCAAGGCATTATCAATTAAGGTCTTTTTAAATTTGGGTCTATTTAATTGCTGGATTTGAGCGTCTATACTATTCCAGGTTCTTGGGAAGGAGTGTAAAGGCAGCACAGCAGAGAACTGTGTTCTTTGTTTACAGGTATCTAATTTACCGGTTTGCCTTGTATTCATTGCTGAGGGGTTTCTGTATACTTGAAAGATATCATCAAATGACACGGGGAGCTTTTTGTTCGCTCAGTCGTGCATAAAGAGGGAAACATGAAGGCTGTATAGATCACTGAATTTCAGAATGCCACAATCTCTGAAACAGTGATCTGTGTGGGAGAGATATGATTTTTTTGTTATGACCCGGACAGCTCTTTTTTGTAGTTTTGGAATTCTACTGGTGTAGGTCGATTGGCCCCAGACCTGGATATCATATATAAGATAACAATGAATCAATGAGAAGTATAAAGTTTCCATTACCTCTGTGGGCAAGAATGTCTTTGCCCTATTTAGTACAAAAATTGCACTTGCTTTTCTTAAGCACACCACAAAAATATGCTCTTTAAATTTCATATTTTCATCCATATGTATGCCAAGAAATTTTATAGTTGTTTGTTCTTGCTCGTTACCAACTGGCTCAATATTTGTATTGTTTAGAAATAGTTTAATACCGTTTACCTTATACGAATCATTTTGTGGATGAAGTAGCATGTATCTGGTTTTAGCAGGGTAGTTTGTTGGAAGAACACCAATGGTTTATTTTGACTAGTTCGGAATTTATACTTTCTGTAAGGGTGTCAAGCTTGTTACCTGACCTGAAGGCCGTTGTGTCATCAGAAAAGGAAAATAAATTGAGTTCTGTAGATTCGTTAATATCGTTGATGTACAATAGAAATAAAACTGGGCCAAGAATGGACCCCAGTGGTTCACTGGTATTTATGGGTAACGTTTCTGAAATAGTATTCATGAACGAGTGGAATTGGTTTCGTTAAGTTAAATAACTTTGAAACCACTGACCTCTAATACCGTAGTATCCCAGCTTCTGAAGTAGGATCGAGTGGTCAATGGTGTGAAATGCTGTGGAGAAGTCTAGGAATATAGAAAGGGTGCAGTTCTTTGTTGGTTTGTCATTTCCCGTTACCACGCTATTCAATAGGTGCAATATCGGATGGACAGTTGAATGTTTTGTTCTGAACCCAAACTGGTACTGATATAAGATTTTATTTTTGCCTATGAAATCCACTAGCCTTTTATGCATTAACGTTTCATGTATTTTGAGAACGTCGGGAGAATACTGATGGAGCGATAATTATTAAACATTTGAGGGTTACCAGACTTGAGGATTGGTATGACTTTGGCTATTTACATTTTGGTTGGCAAATGACCGGATGAAAATGAAGTGTTGATAATGTGTGTTAATGGGCTGGGGACTTCACATGCGACGGCTTTCAAAAGTTTTGTAGACAATTCACCTTGATCTTGGTTTTGAGGACAATTTGGAAATACTAAAGATAACCTCCTGTGTATTCGTTGGCGCTACAAAGAGGAGTTTCCATTGTTATGCTTCATGTAATGTGAAAAGTGAATATTTGTGTCGGGCACTTGGTCACCCACTGATTTCCCAGTATTGGCAAAGAATGCATTGAACTTGTCGGCAATTTGTTTGGGGTCGTTTAAAGTGATATTGTTATCGACAAGGGTATTTGGGGGCTCAGTTTTTCGATCCGATTTATTAATGACTTTACGTAATATTTGCCATGTTGTTTTGAGATCGTGTTTATTATCTAGCAAGGTATTATGATAGTACTCTGACTTGCTTGTTCGTTCGACACGATTGCTTAATTTAAAAAAAAATAGCACTCGCGCATCAGCAGCACTGCCTATCCCAGTTCTTTCGGTGAATAGGTCAATCAGCTGAACTGAACACGCTGGTCGAGGGACACAATTAATCAGATGGTATTATTTCGGAGCAAACACTTGACTGAGTTGAACAGAAAATATCACTGGGTGCAGACTTGTATCACATCTCACGTGCGGCTAGTTGTAATGAAAGTTGGATGTCGAAAATATGTGTCAACAGTGTGTCCTGATACACGAGATAAAGGGGCTATCGGTTAACTGCACGTGGATAACATTCGTCCTGGAGAAACTTTGGGAAACAGGTGTCTAATCAACAGTCGACTCAGTTATGAATATTAGTGTTGATCTGAGGAGGTCTGTATTACCGTTTACTACCCAACAGGACATCCTATTCGGTGACACATGCTACTATTGGAAATTACTATGTTTGACTGATAACTGACAATTGCATCACGGCTTACTTGGGATTTAAGGCAGTTGTTTGGATGTGGAGAATCAAAAGTATAATACGACACAGTCAAGTGAGTATTGAGTTGTTTTTGACTATCGAGCAAATTTCTTGGAGAGGATCGTATTTGAATATTGAGATGAAGATAAAATAGTGGGCTGGTAGGGGTGGGGTTGGTGCACGAAACGCATTATAAATATACACGAGGTTATAATAGGTATGCGTATTAATACAAGCCCATCCGAGTGAGAAGCTGTTGACAATAATAAATCCAAGACCAGTGATGCGATCAAGTGAGAAACGAAAACCTACAACATATTTACACCTGCAGGTATAAATGCGGACGTGCTGAACATATACACGCAGACTCATAAACAAATCTTTACAACTATCCTAAGAAAATGAAAGTCGTAATTAGAAAATACAGTGCCACAAAGCACACCTGTAAACTCTACAACACTTGGCCCAGGTCGTAAATGCCCAAGTACACACAAACCGTGAGCATGCTAAAATTTATTACCCGAAGGGGTGGATACCCGCATATTAGTTCAGAAGCTATATAAAAGAGGTGCTTGGTGGGACGGGCATCTGATGGTACACTTGGTATACATCCTGCCAGCAAATACAGGGTGGTTGGAAGCATATACCTGAAGGCATATATATGCCTGATCATCAATGAGCATGCAGTCGCGGGCGCATACCCAGGGATGTGGATTCATTTAATAGGTAGCTGTGCAACATTGAATCTGTGACGGGGGAGTCAGATTGCATGAATTGCAATATCAATCCTGGGATTGGCAGGGTGACAGAAGACACGCAATGTATGTGTCGACTATGGACGTCGCAGAGGTGAAAGGTAGATACACATTGTCGCGTGAGAATCACAAGACGCTATCTTCCACTGGAAGATAGAACCCTATGGTTTCCACGCGATGATATGTTAGCCCACTTTCAAATTTGTAATCCAATTTGCGTGTTGCGCACGTTTTCAATGTAACAAAAAGAGAACTCGCCTATACTTGATTGCATAAGGGGGTATACACATAGATCCTTTTACCCACATACTCGTGCTGAAGCATGCATGTTCGCGGGGATGCATTCATTTGCATACATGCATGTGCAGAATTTTAAATACAGACATCATACCTTAAACTGTAACACGATGTGTACAGCGATCGTTTGCATATTCAAGGGAGGTGATATTTAAGGATATGTGATTGAAATACCAATCATTTCATTTGTGTACGTATACAGTGAGTTTTTTCCAACTTCATATGTCTCACAAAGACAACTCGCCTATATAGGAGTGCATAAGGTGGTATACACGAGATCCCGTCACCTGCATAATCGTGCAGATGCTCGTATGTCCGCTGAGGTGCATTCATTTGCATACATAAATGCGTAAATGCGTAGAATTTCCAAATACATGTGTCGACTATGGTCGTCGAAGAGGTGAAGGTGGGCGGGGGGGGGGGGGGGGGTGGGGGGGGTGGTGGGGGGGTCCGCGTGGTTGTGGGGGTGCACACTGTCGCGTGAGAACCACAAGACTCTATCTTCCACTGGAAGATAGAACCCTGTGATTCCCACGCGATGATATGTTGGCTCACTTTCAAATTAGTAATCCAATTTGCGTGCTGTGCACATTTTCAATCTCACACAAAGACAACTCGCCTATACAGGATTGCAAAAGGGGGTATACACATAGATCCCTTTACTCGTGCAGATGCACGCATTTTCGCAGAGATGCATTCATTTGCATACATGAATGTTTAAAATTTCAAGTACAAACAGCATACATTGAACTATAACATGATGTTTATAGCGATTGTTTGCATATTTAAGAGAGGTGATATTTAAGGATATGGGATTAGAATATCAATCATTTCATTTACGCACGTATACGGGAAGATTTCCAACTCCATAGGACGATAGTGTCATCCGAAGTAATTTACGCATAAGAAGTGCATTTTCGAGATTGCATGCACTAGTATAGGTATGCCGTTACGCGCATGCTCTCATAGGTGCATTCATTTAGTACATACTTATGTGATAAGTATAGGTTAGTATAAAAAGCTGTATTCTTCTTGGTGCAATTTTGTGGCACGCATGTGAATACACACACACGCATGCGCGTGCTTTCGCGTTCATGTCTGTAAGAGTGCATTCGGATGGGTACATTATTGTGGTGTACAGTGATAAAGGATGAACATTTAGGGACACGTTGTGTGTATACGAAGCACTGTCTAAAATAGTTGGATGGATGAGGTAGAATGAAGGAAAAACAGTGATCATATTTAAATCGGAGGAAACAACAGTGGTCCTTTTTAACTGCTTGCGGGCTAGATTTTTGGTGGTCTAAATTTGTTATTCAAAACCCGTTCTGCTAGAAACAATTGGAGAGTGCCCATAGGCACTCTCCAATAATTTGCAACAGAACAAACTTATCTTAACAAAATTTTGTGCGTTTGACTGGATATGAAACATGAGCATGGAAAATGCTGGCTTTTGTTGTGGTACTGGTTACTCATATTTATGTGTTTGTAGCTGATGGCGTGAACATACGTAAAAGTTAATAATGGTTCGGTTTTACACTCATTAATTACAATCACAAACACATACATCCCATGCCTTTACATAGACATGTAAAGCCTGAAGTTGACCAGGGCAATGAAATGGGGAAGGGGTGGGGGGGGGGGGGGGGCGTAAGTTCTAGGACATCAGTATTGAGTGAATAGGTCGAAACCCTGCCAAGTCGGATACGTGATCCGTACACATTTGATGTTATGGATAAAAGAATAAACATTACCCAATTTGTTATTCAAAACCCGTCCCATCTCAAACTATCGGGGACTGCGCCATAGGCACTCTCCTACAATTTTCAATAGAACCAACTTATATAAACAAAATATTTTGTTTTGCGTTTAACTGAACACGTGCACGTTCACATTTGATGTATTGGGGAAAGAATGGACATTACCTAATTTGTTATTCAAAGAAAGTTCTTTCTCAAACTGTCGGAGACTGTCCATAGGCACCTTCCAACAATCTGCAACAGAGCAAACTTATATAAACACAACATTTTTTTGCGTTTGACTGAACACGCATACGTGCACATTTGATGTGTTGGGGGAAGGAATGAACATTACCTAATTTATAATTCAAGACTCGAATAGGCACTACCCAATAATTCGCAACATAACAAACTTGCATAAACAGAATATTTATTGCGTTTGACTGAGCACATGTACATGCACATTTGCTTTATCCGGGAAAAAAGTTTGCTTGCAATTGTCGTCTGATTTTCGTGTTAGGTAAAGGGTTAAACAAAACACAGTGTATGTAAATTTGTATTTGAGTTTTGCTTTCAATATTAATTTCTGAAGCATAGAACATTAGCGTATCCAGAGTACATACACTGAATTTGGTGTCGGTGTAACATCCGCAATGTGGTTGTGGTAATATCTTCTAAAGAGTTTTGAACTATTTTGACGAATAAATATTGAAAGGCCGTGTTGTAAATTTCGGAAACCATTTTAAATGTGTTATGATCGAAAGTAAATTATTAATTGGGCACTAGTATCGGCATTGTATTCATGTAAATAAACAAAATCCGTATACTGTTTTTTTATAGAACTTTGGTTGGCATTAGGTGAGCTTTGGGTTAGGGTTAGTGTATATAAATGTTAGTATTTCGGGTATTTCTCTCTCCAAATTTAGGTGATACAGACATAAAGAGTCCTCAGAGCAATAACTTTGCCAAAACACACTTTCCGTCGCCGCAAACATGTTGTATACCTTCAGTATGTGTTTATCCATGCCCGATAGTTTAAATTCTCTTCATTAAACAAACTGTAGGGGGATTTGCTTGCAGCATGTAGATACTTAGTGATGGGGCGCACCATATACGGACAAACTGAAGGAGGTTTTTTATAGTCCTCTACCGAAACATCAGGACACAAATGTGGGTAGGTTTGTGCATATAATGTACACATACAATATTCATACAATATTATCACAAGACTTGGGGTAAAGTACATGAGGAATATCACATAATTTGCAAACTAAATATCGTCCGTCTAAAATGGTTCGCGTATCACTTTTTGAGCACCCAGGTACTCAGAAATACAAATGAGCATTAGGGTCCCCGAGAAGAACGCTTTCGTGTAAAGAAAATTGAAAAAAACCCACAATATCAACAACTTCCACATGACATCATTCAGACTGGTATGCACTGATGAGTACCTTACCCCTTTACCTAACACGAAAAGCAGCCGACACTTGCAAACAAAATTATTGAAGAACTATTTTTTTTCCATTTTTTGCGTCAAAAACAAAACCAACGTCCACTCACTGGAACGGCGCAATGAGCTCATTTCAATGAGGGGTCAGAAGCTCTGTTTTTGAGACAAAAATGAAAAAAATAATGAATATTGAATGGTGATTTTTGTGAACAGCTCTGGTCGGTTTGTTTAAAGGGTTAATGCTAATTGTCTATTTCAGGGTACCCTAGTGCTCATGTCAAAAACAACCATTTTTAATAGCTATAATGTAACAGTCTTACAATTCTATTGTGCCACCAAATGTACATCCGTGACCGGGAATGTTTGTGACAGAGCACGTAGTATACAGTATACAGCACAGTATATTTCGGGAAGAACATTTACAGCCATCAGCATATATCAATTATTATATTGGCCAATTATTTATGATAATGTTGTGCCTTTGAGAGGCTTCTTACCCCAGGCATATGTTGTCAGGTTCCATGATAACAGAATAAATTGTCAAGGTAACTTACAGGTGCTGAAGTATGATATTCAAGGGCGTGTCTCCTGCGTGTTGTCTTCAATTATAATATTTAATACGGCACTGTCGGATCACTAAAGGTCTCCCACACTCCCATCTCCCGCTTTACGCGTCTACCTTTACGGAGGGGGGGGGGGGGGGGGTATCTTATTGTTGACATTATTCGATTTTAGTTAACATTTACCCGGTGCAAAGGAACATCGATCTCATCGGCTTTTAAAGAAGTGCTAATTCTATTAGTTCTGTGTGAGACATTGTTGTTAACTTTCTATGTGGCAAATCTCAATTCAGTGATAGTTATTTATCGCACTAGTACTGATAGTGGTAGTTGGACTAGTACTAGTAGTGGTGGATGTACTAAGACTAGTAGTGGTAGTGGTAGTTATAGCAGTACTAGTACTACAACAGCTACTGGTAGTAGTTGTACTAGTATTGTTATGATACTTGTATGGGCAGTGCAAATGTACTAGTACTAGTAGTTGTACTAGTACTAGTACCGACAGTGGTACTAGTGCTAGCACTGGTAGTCTTAGTGGTACTAGTACTAGTGGTGATAAGTGTACTAGTACTACTACAATTAGAGGTACTAGTACTGTTAGTAGTACTAGTAGTAGTAGTGATAGGTGTACTAGTACTAGTACTACTGTTAGTGATACTAGTACTGCTTGTGGTACTAGTACTACTACTAGTACTGGTCGTGTAACTTGTACTACTGCTATTAGTAGTAGTTGTAATAGAACTACTACTGGTAATGGTAGCTGTAGTAGTACTAGTTTCAGTAGTAATAGTGGTTGCACGTAGTAGCAATACCAGAAGAGGTAGTTATACATAGTACTAGTATATAATACTAGAGGGTAGTACTATGGGAGAGTACTGAGTGGATAGTACTCGAGAATAGTTCTAATGTATAATACTTGTGAATAGTACTTGTAGATAGTACTAGAGTATAGTACTAGTGGATAGTGCTGGAAGCTAGTGAGTAGTAGTAGTAGTAGTAGTAGTAGTAGTAGTAGTAGTATAGTAGTAGTAGTAGTAGTAGTAGTAGTAGCAGTAGTTGTTTATTTTAGTAGATAGTGGTAGATAGTAGTAGATACTGGTTAATAGACAGTAGATAGTAGTAATATTATATCTCACGTGACCTTAAAGGCTCCTGATTGGACGAATGCTGCACCCCTATTTCGTGTAGTTTGCATCCACAGAACTGACCAGGCAATACACCCAGGCACTACACGTTTACTATTTTTAGCACACTACTATATCAGTTTTCTTTTCATACTGGGCGAATAAAACTAATCAGGCTAAATTTAAATATCAATTCACAGAGGCACAACATCCACAAAACGACCCGGAAAGAAATCATTGTGGAAAAATGTATCGCTTTTCCATTGATGAAGTCACATTTTCCGAGGCGTTCATTTTATTCCTTGAGAAGATGATCCATATCTCGTTTCGAAGAGAATGATCCATACCTGGGTACAAATTTAATGAGAACGCGTCCAGATATGAAAAATCGTTTGTTTCGCTGCTCATATTATTTCGCTATTTAATTGTATGTTTTGGGCAGTAAACGAATAAATAATGGAATTCATTTGAATCTTCGGAGTTTTGTATCCCGTACTTACCCATTCGGTAATGTATATGTGTGACAAATGTGTGGAAATTATCAAACTGCGTTGTCAAATTTCGAAAATTTTAGCTTTCATCCGCGAGTTGCGCGATTCTAGAATACACAGTTCCGTTTGGGGGAAATGCTTTATTTACCCTTGCCGACCGATTCAAAATTAGGTTATACTCTCTCATTGCAATGAGTGTGTTATTCTCCTTCCAATGAGGGGTCATAAGCCGTGTTTTGGAAGAAGAAAATGTTTTCTACATGGTATTTTTTTCTATATAACGCTGGTTGGTAGGGCTGCTACATTGGTAATAGATTAACAAATCGGACAGATGTTTTTCATGATGGGTGTTCGATATAATATAAGGATTAGTGCATGTCTTGTCGTTGACTACGCCCATATAGTGCTGGGCACTATATGGGCATAGTCAACTCCATGCCATTCACTATTCATTAAGTAGTAGTAGTTAGTAGTAGAAGTAGTAGTAGTAGTAGAAGTAGTAATAGTAATAGTAGTAGCAAGAGATGCAGTAGAAGTAGTAGTAGTAGTAGTAGCAGCAGCAGCAGCAGCAGTAGTAGTAGTAGTAGTAGTAGTAGTAGTAGTAGTAGTAGTGGTAGTAGTAGTAGTAGTAGATACAAGTAGTAGTAGTAGTAGAAGATAGTAGTAGTAGTAGTAGTAGTAGGAGTAGTAGTAGCAGTAGTAGTAGTAGTAGAAGAAGAAGATAGTAGTAGTAGTAGTAGTAGTAGTAGTATAGTAGTAGTAGTAGTAGTAGTAGTAGTAGTAGTAAGTAGTAATAGTAGTAGTAGTAGTAGTAGTAAGTAGTAATAGTAGTAATAGTAGTAGTAGTAGTAGTAGTAGTAGCAATATTATTATTATTATTATTATTATTATTATTATTATTATTATTATTATTATTATTATTATTAATGTTATTATTAATGTTATTATTATTATTATTATTATTATTATTATTATTATTATTATTAGTAGTAGTAGTAGTAGAAAATAGTACTAGTAGTAGTAGTATATGGTAGTAGTAGTAGTAGTAGTAGTAGTAGTAGTAGTAATAGAAGTTGTAGTAGTAGTAGTGGTAATAGTAGGTAGGTAGGTAGTAGTAGTAGTAGTAATAGCAAAAGATGTAGTAGTAACAATAGATGTAGAAGTAGTAGCAGAAGTGGTGATTAGTAGTAGTAGTAGTAGTTAGTAGTAGTAGCAGTAGTAGTAGTAGTAATAGTAGTAGTAGTAGCAGTAGCTAGTGGTAGTAGTAGGTAATAGTAGTAGAAATAGGTAGTAGTAGTAGCAGCAGTAATGGTAGTAGTTTGTAGTCCATATAGGTAGTAGGTAGTAGTCCTCGGAGACTGGTCTCCACTAGTTCCAAAAGACTTGTCTCAAGTGGTCCTTACCAGTCCTCATAGACTGGCTCTGGTGATCCCCAAATACCTAGATGAGGATATGAAGAATGGCAGATTGTGCCTTAATATGGATTTCCCCATGGCCTCGTGTGATGAAAAGGGTGCCAAATAACAGTCGGGAGAGTGGCATACATAGCTAGGACAAGAGCTAATGATAAGGACATAGCCAGGTACCCAAATAGATTAAGAATGGGCTATAGATAGTCTGAGCAGTCAAAAAGGGGGTTTCTGTACAGAATTCAAGCCACATAAAGACGAGGATTCTGGAAGTATCCGAACCTAATAAAATCATGTAGCAGAGTGGAAACGAGGATTTGCCTGCAAGGCCACACTTCGTAAAAATACTCTAGTACAATCGAACACTGCATTTGTAAGGTTATATAGCACTACGTGGTACTCTGGGAAGGTCCGTGTCCGTTAGAAACGATGATTCTGGGAGAAACCGGTCCAGGGAAAGACCAAGAACATAGAAAACGAGCTTCTTCGCGAATCCGAGCCAGATAAATAGTTGTCGGTCTCATTTGGGTATTCATTATATTCCCGTCCAATCGAATTTACCCTCAAAACATGTCCTCGTTCTATTAGAGGCCATTGGGTCCATATAGAAATCGCGTGCTATCATAAAAATCAAGTTGGCCGTCTCCAGTATACAGAATAGACGGCGGAAATACGTGCCACCTAATTACACGCGTTGCGCACGCGCACTTACATCACATATCCATATGGGAATGATGTCACACCATGGCCACCCGCTCACTTGGGTTACCATAACAACATAACATGGCGTCCCTGGGTCCCGTGACTATGACGCCCCTTGCTCCCCCTCTCTCCCCAAACGAGGGTGATTTATCCACGACAATATTTTCTACATGCTGATTGAGCTCAAGCTTTCTACATTAAAAGTAAATCATCACAGAATCTAAATAGCTGTCCCCCAAGTGGCATTAAACACCAGAAAATACGCACATACCTTTCCTCGCCGTACTGAACCCACGAAGTGATGTTTGACCTGCAAAACGCTTTTAAGTGCACGATAAAATGATTAAAAATCGATAAGATGTACCCAAACTATGATTTGAGACACCCCAAAAACTTTTCAAATTTTGTTGAAAAAATGTTGGTTTTCATGGATGTTTATTACACTACTGGTTAAGTTTATTACACCACTGGGTATTACACTACTGGTTGATTTGTATTACACTACTGGTTGATTATTACACTACTGGTTAATTTTTATTACGCTACTGGTTAATAATACACTACTGGTTGATTATTACACAACTGGTTGTTACATGGGTTTCAACACCCTTACTTTTGTGGCCAACAATGTTCAAAATATTTGGAAATAGTGTACGAAATAAGTTTTGACGACAGTCATATTACCATCCAAGTTGATGTGTTTGTACTCTTTAATTACTTCTAATTCTACCTTTTTACCATGCTCGCCTATGTTACAACCTGTGAAAAACCTGTATGTTAAATATTTTCTCTGGAAATGGGTTCACTCCCGAACACCCCAACAGTACTACTATAACCATAGGAGTAAGGGAGAAAGACAGTAGGGGTGATATTGGTAGAATTGGGAATTTTAAGTCAAAGTAATTCAGGGGAGATAATAAGGGTTTGGGGTGAGATCTCGGTGAGACATTTCTTCATGCCCCTCATAACCTCCTACAGATCAACGGAGCTTACCATGTAGACAGGGCATGGTTGGTAAAGTCTTCATAATCGAGGAATTTGACTAATTACAATAAAACGAGTCAAAGAAACAGCAAAAATAGAGTCCGGAATAGGAAGAAAAACGAGGACCTTGACATTCATTGCAAAATTCGAACCCATAAAGCTTTCTGAGCGAATGGGACATATCGTTTGGAATATCCTGGTCATATAACACTACGTGCCACTCTAGATGTTGGTGTTTATAAGAAGGTTTTCAGGTCCATTTGGTAATTTTCGTTAATTGTAGGGTCGTTTTAGGTAATTAGATATGTTTTCATTGAGCCGAACACACCTTTGGAGACTTTTCGGTTCAAAAATGCCACCCATGATAATAGGTTTTGGAATCCATTTGGGCCATTTGTGGTGTGATCGGGTGATTTTTTCGGTGATTCGACATGTTCTCATCGAAGTTGGCAGCCTCCACCATACAAACTGAACAACACTGTAACAAGCCCTGTTTATATCGTATAAGGATTAATGGGTGTAATTTAAATGAAAAACTTGCGAGCACGGCGCCTCATTGAACCTTTAATCGAAAGGTCGACGGTTCGTTCCTGACTTATGCTGTATCCTTGGGAAAGGCAGTTAACCCTTTGAAACCTAGTGGTATCTTCCATATCAGTTGAACTGTTCAATGGCAGTAACGGGAAGAGTCCATTTTCTTTATTTGGGGGTAGACCAATTAATATTTTCAGCGTGCAGCCTCGAAGCTGCACGTTGAAAATATTGATTGGTCTAATCACACCTTCACTCAAAAGTCAACCAACATAATGAAATTATGAAGTATTATATTGGTGGGCCGGAAAAGTGGCCTCTGGGGTTCAAAGGGTTAATCTAGATTGCTCACGCGGGGCACGGTGGCGCTGTGTACTAAGGCGTACTGTACGTCGATTGTGCAATTTCATTCGGTTACTGCGATCTCGGGTTAATAAACTGGAGACTTTAACAGTAGCTCGACGCTGCACCTCGGTTCTCCCCTGGTATTTCTCCCAATCGAAAAACTGCCCAACACTATATAAGCCTGCCTGTGGAAGGTGTCGTCAATGTCCAATAAAAAAATATACGACAATGAAAAACTTTGATCATTTAGCGAACGCAATTCGAGCCGCCGCGCGCAACGCGGTACCAAAAGTGAGCTCTAAAGGTAAAGCCTGTCCTGGGATTGAGACGGGTGCGAGTGCAATTGCTCCCGTCAGCAATCGTGTTTTCTGTTTTACGGAAGCTAGAAAATGCACTTGTTGAAAAATATTGTGGAGCACTAATATATTGTGAGGGCATATAAATGTGCATGGTTTTGAGAAAGCAGCATTCTGTGACCAGTGTCAAGCCACTGTCATAATTCTGCAATTCCTTATAATTTAACCCTTTGAATACGAGTGGTATCTGCCATGCCAGTTCAATGGCAGCAATTTGAAGTGTCCATCTTCATTATTTGGGGTAGACCAATCAATATTTTCAAGGTGCAGCCTCGGGACTGCACGTTGAAAATATTGATTGGTCTACCCCACACATATACTGAACATCCATCCTATTTAATGATGTTATGACGTATCATGCTCCTGGCTGGAAAAGCGGCCGCTCGGGTTCAAAGGGTTAAGGTTTCTGGTGTTTGGTGACAGTATTTCCTCGAAAATTCATACATTAACATTTCACGGGTGCAATTTACTCTCATCTCGGATTTCGCGGAAACTTAAAACTGCACCCGTCAGTTTTGTTCATTTCCAGCACTGTCAAGCGTGAGATTTGTTCAGTATTTCCTTCCTAAATTTCTATAAGCCGAGTGTTTAAAAAAGACCTTTTCATATCTTGTATTAATCTTTCAAATTAAAAATCATTTAAAAGTAAATACAAAACATCTGTCAATTAACCATTTGTTTTTTGTTTTCTTTTTGAACGCAAACCTGTTTGCTTTAACGAGAGTTTACAAAAAATGGAAATTGCCAACCGGTGAGCCGCGTGGAAAGAGCTACAATCGAACATTTCAGAGCGTGCTAAATGGATGGGAATATGTGATATTGACGACACGATGGCATGTGACATATACCCAAAACATATTGATACAGACAAGTGTCTCTATGAAAAGATATTCGTTTCCTGCAGCCCTATAGTCGTTAAAAAAATAAAAAAACTAGCCACGAAAACGTTGCTGAGAGAGAGAGAGAGAGAGAGAGAGAGAGAGAGAGAGAGAGAGAGAGAGAGAGAGAGAGAGAGAGAGCAAGCAGTCTACTCCCAAACTTCGCTCACTTGAAGGTTGCACCTATGTTCATATTATTGATTTATACCATACTCACCGATGTTACAACCTGTGAAAAACCCGAATCTTAAGTTTCAGCCTTTAACCCCACTACCGGTGTAAAGCTTCTACTGCGGACAAAATATTTTCAATGAGAAAATATTACAAAAGCTTACACCTGTAGCAGGAACTACATCGAGCTATAGTCAGAAGTTTATCCAACTTGACCGTTGACATGACCCAATTTGCCGACTTCGAAACATTCACACTTTGCGATGTTTTATTCAAACACACGACGTTTTGCGGTACTATCTACTACGTGCAATGACTTATTAAGTTTAATATACCTACAATTAAATATTTAAAATAAAATTTAAGAATGGTTTATAATAATTTGACTGAAAATGCAAGGTAAATTCAATCAACTTTGACGATGTGTCTCCCTGGCATTCATGCATTCACGTGCAGCCGGAAGTACTGCCCACCGGCGCAGATGTAAACAAAACAAACTCACGTGTTTGCGAAAGAAAATATCTTTTTTTCTCCATTTTGAGTGAAAGAGTCGATTATTTATTAAGAACTAAAATGTCAGAGGCGAATATCGTTTAGTTCAGATACAATGTCACGAACATTGACGTGCAGATGATAGGGCACAAGCTCTCAAGCCACCACTCATATTCTTTAAGGAATTCGACGCCGTCGTGGTATGGAACCAGTCTTACCTTAACTTGTCCATCGTCAATGTTCTGATTGAATCGACTGATATATTTTAGATTTAATCGTCTGAAATATTTCATTTGGTTGGAAAAGCGAACCTATGGTTCGCTTTCCCAACATACTAAAATATTCCAAATCAATGAATCTAAAAAATACCATAAACACTCATTTTCTTTGAATCAACACAAGAAATATTTCTCAGTCGAGACTTGATCTCACAGAGTCTTTGGTGACAACACCCATATGATAAGACATGTTTGTTTACGAAATAACGAATACATTGTGTTAATATCTTGACGTTTTTTAAAGTGAATTAAATACTTATTTGATTGGAACATCAATAACAAGAGAACGAAAAACATATATGTAGATATCTTTTTCTGAGTGAAATGACGTCACATTAAATCATCGGTCGTCTACGCACAAATTCCACGAACAGTCTATAACAGAGTTGATTCCTAATGGAATTAGACTGATGGGCTGAGGGGATGGGTAGTGTACTATTCCCACTGCACATACTTCTCTCAACTACAGTTGTTTTATCAGATGATGTGCTTCACGAAATGACAAAAAAGCTTTGGCGCCATTGTTGGACACTGCTTAGGAACGCTATACCCCTATGAAACAATATATGTCGTTTTAACACAGTGTCGGATCCAGCCCCATACTAAGGGAGGGAGTTGGGGTATGGGTTGGAGATTAATCTGCTAACTGTAAAATGTTAAAAGTATTAACTGAACAGAAACTTTGCTGTTTCTCGATTGTCTCAATAAGAGATCGCAACACATCAAAGATCAAAAGCTGTAACACATTCGGCGCTATGCAAGCGTTGAACGCAGTGCGATGAAGTAACAGGTAAATAGTTTTACCTTCTTACGTGGCGGATCAGATGTCCTTGGCAGGCCACGCCCTGAAAATAGATGCAGTTGACGTTTTCTGTTGTGTTTTAATAGTCATCCTTTCACACGTACCGGATGTGAATTGTTCCGAAGAGAATCACTGTGAAACGTCAGGTCACTTAAATTAGCTTAACCCTTTAAAGCTTATTGGGCTCTGTGAAAGTCGTCCATTTTGCACACTTGAGGCCGCCATCTTGGTTTCTACGGTAGCACGTGATTGCTATGTTACCAATGGCTTCTAACAAGACAGGGGTATGTTCGGGGCTGTGTTTCTTTGTAGAAGAGTAAATCTGATTACCACAAACAACCCGACAATTCCCCCAAATCAACAAAATCTATCCCAATTCACCGAAATTGACTTTATTTCCCCAATTTATCGGCTTAGCATGTAGTGCTATAGTACTAAGGGGTACAAGGGGGTGCATTCGATTGAACAGGAGTAATGCTCTGGATTAGAATTCTCCCAGAATCCCTTTTTGGATCCCTTGACGTTTTTCCCATTAAAAGACAGGTTCCTTTGGTAATTACCCAGAATTCTCCGCTTCTGTCTATATATGCAATAGTTTTCGTCTATCTGACCCTGTTCCCTTGTTCTAGAGTATACTCCAGTAGCGTAGAAGAGCCTATTAGTTGAAACAGTTTACCTTATTATTACTATATTTAGCAATTTCTGGTCTATTCTTGTTAGTTCTGACCCTATTCCGAGTACTCTTGTTGTTTCATCTATCTAGATAATAAATAACCAATCAGATTGCTTGATTTCCCATAATCTGTATGCAGAGTTATCATCTCCCTTCTGTATAACAAAAGCAGTCCCAAAGCCAATAAGCTATCGAGCAGTTACTGATAAGTCATTGCTCGAACGACTCGAAGCTCATCGAGCAAATGAGCCTTAGAGCAATTGCTCGATCGAGTGACTCGGCATATTGCTCGAACGACTCGAATCCCATCGAGCAAATGAGCCAACGAGCAATTGCACGATCGAGTGACTCCTCGAACGACTCGACGACTCATTTCAGAAAAAGGGATTTCATAGCACAGGCGTTTTCGAAAAAGGGATTCCACAATTGGGATTCCAAAAAGGGATTCCATAAGTGGGATTCCGTCTTATGTCGAGTGACTCGCAACTATTGCTCGAACGACTCGAATCCCATCGAGCAAATGAGCCAACGAGCAATTGCTCGTTCGAGTGACTCCTCGCACGACTCTTCGACTCATTTCAATATTTGAGGATACCTGGGGTATTTTGGGTAGGGGTACTGCCTGGTAGTTTAGAACGATACTATAGTATGGGCGGTATATACACCTATAGGCCCCTGTTAGTGCTTGGTATTATTAACCAACCGATTGCTTTGTTTTATTATATGGCTGGTATATGTAGTACGTTATGGTAGACCTAGTGATTTTGTGGGGGTGGGGGTAATGCTTGGTAGTTTAGAACGGTAGAATAGAATAGGCTGTACATATCCCTGTAGGTCTCTTGCTGGCCCTTAGTACTACTGATCCACCAGATGCTTCATATTATTGAGCGGTATTCTGGGGTGGGGTCAATGCCTGGTAATACAGAACGGCAGCAGAGTATGGTTGGTATGTTCCCCTATAGGTCCCATCCTAACCGTTCATAGTATTAACCTACCAAATGCTTTGTATCATCCTGTTACTGGTAAGGTGGTACGTATAACCAGTAGTTCCTACCTTATTCCGAGTACTCTTGTTGTTTCATTTATCTAGGTCATTTATATAAATTATAATTAACCAATTAGATTGCTTGATTTCCCATAACCTGTACTTAATCGTACAGAGTTTTCTCCCTTCTGTATAATAAAAACCTATATCAATGGCAATATCCCCGGCACCCCAATTTCGGCACCCCTTTTTTGAAAAGCATATGGCCTTCGGCACCCCTTTTTCTGAAATGAGGATAAGAGTCGTATTAAAAATCCCTCAATGAGGGATTTTTAATACGACTCTTATCCTCATTTCAGAAAAAGGGGTGCCGAAGGCCATATGCTCAATGAGGGATTTTTAATACGACTCTTATCCTCGATCGAACAATTGCTCTAAGGCTCATTTGCTCGATGAGCTTCGAGTAGTTCGAGCAATGACTTATCAGTAACTGCTCGATAGCTTATTGGCTTTGGGGCTGCTTTTGTTATACAGAAGGGAGATGATAACTCTGCATACAGATTATGGGAAATCAAGCAATCTGATTGGTTAGTTATTATCTAGATAAATGATTCAGATTCTTTATTCAGATTCTTTATTCACGGTACACATACATGTAAAATGGTTACAAATAAACATATTGCACAAATGTAATGTGAAGTATACCGTAGGAAGTGGCATAGCCAGATTGGCTGTCTACCTGCCACCCCCTGGAAGAAGATGGGGTGATTGCAAACAGACTGTGACTGAAAGAATGAACAGAGAGCCAATTATGTGACACATGATGGAGAATGACGATCGAATCATTACTTTTCTGATATTAGAGTATTAGTGTTTCATTTTCGCCAGCGGAAAGACGGTGATTCAAGGTAGGCAAGAAGCAACCTGCCTATAGGACTCCCTCCACTACTTATCATAACACATGAGGGCGGCAACAAGTCCCATCGTGAAGTTCGTATCGTTTAGACTGCGACAAGGAGGTTGGTCATGATGTTTGGGTGTGGTGTCTACGTTAGCTGCATCATCATCGTAGGATGACGAATGTTATTGATTTATTTGTGTAGACTTTTATTTGCAAGTTCATACTTATATCCATATAGTATTTTACATAGCACCACTGTAAGGAGGAAGCGCGACAGGTTGCACAAGACGAGGATTCCAGATTTAGACGCGGACCACGACTTTGACAATTTACGAAGTTTACGAAGTGCAATCAGGACAGTAGGGATTGTTGCAGCTGACATAACTGGAATATGAGGAAATGAATGTGGAAGTTAGCTTGTTCTTAAGCATGCTTCTGTCGCTAATATTACGAGTTGTGTCGTCCAGAGCATTCCATAGTTTCGGGAAGGAGTATAAAGGAAATTTATCCAGAGTTTGGGTCCGTGTTTTTTCTATGTATAGGAGGCCTGACTGTCTAGTTCTCCTACCAGATGGATTGTCAGTAATTTTAAATATATCATTGAAAGACACCGGTAATCTGCCGTTCTGCCAGTCAAACACGAACAGTAGTGCATGTAGCCTAAACAAATCATCAACCTTGAGTATTTGGTTTTCTTTAAACAGGGGATCTGTATGAGAATTGTACTTTTTGTTATTAATTATTCGTATTGAACGTTTTTGCAGGACAGCTAGTTTTTTGATAGCTCTTGAGTTGCCCCATGCCTGGATTCCGTATACCAAATGGCTATGTATGAGGGCGTAATACAAAGTTTTCATAGCTCCGTGGGGGAGGATATTTTTAACTTTGTTTAGACTATAGTTTGCGCGTGCTATTTTCGAGCATAATCGGGATATGTGAGCCTTGTAGGATAAATGTTCATCAATGCTAATTCCCAAGAATTTAACAGATTTTTCTGTTTCGGTGGCCCCAACTTTGTTAATGTTTTGGTTATTTATTTTTACCTCTTGACAAAGATTTTTGTTCCTACCTTTATTTGGATTAAGTATGATGTACGAGGTCTTCTTAGCATTCAGCATTAACTGGTTCACAGAGCACCATTCGAATAGTTTCTGGAGCTCGTCATTGAAATACGATGTAATGGGATTATTATCGGAGCCCGGGCAGTGTGCAGTGGTGTCATCGGCAAATGATAAAAGATTGAGTGATGTTGAGTTACTTATATCATTTATATATAAAAGAAAAAGAATAGGGCCTAAAATCGAGCCCTGTGGTACACCACAACTCTGTTTGGCTAAGTTCGATTTGTGCTCTCCGTACGTGACATATTGAGACCTGTTGGACAAGTAACTTCTAAACCAATTGTTGGTGACACCTCGGATGCCATATGTTTCCAGTTTACCTAATAGTATTTCGTGATTTATGGTGTCAAAAGCCTTTGACAAATCCAGGAACAGTGCTAAGGTGCTGTTTTTTTCTTCTTTATTATTTTCTATTGCAATGCTTTTAAGGAGCTGAAGAACTGGATGAATAGTACTATGTCGCTTTCGGAACCCATATTGGTGAGGGTATAAAATATTAAACCTATTGAGGAAACTCTCTAGCCTCACTTCCATGAGTTTTTCCATTACTTTTGAGAATACCGGAAGTATACTGATAGGTCTGTAATTTGTAAAGCTGTGCTCGTCACCCGCTTTAAATATGGGTATCACCTTCGCGATCTTCATCCTGTCTGGTACTTTGCCGTTCAGGAAAGAGTTGTTAATTACATGTGTTAGAGGATCCAATACTTCGGTTATCGTATGCTTAAGAAGACAGGTTGTGATGTCATCGCAGTCTTTAGATAATTTTGGCTTCATTTTATTTACTACTCGGTTGACTTCTGTGGGATTTGTGGGTATTAAATAGAGATTATTGGAGACATTGTTGTCCATGTAATCTGTGTAGGACTTATTAGTTTTCTGAATCTGTTCGGATGTGTTTTTTCCAATGTTGATGAAGAAATTGTTGAATTCTTCTGCGATGGCATGGGGCTCGTTTAACTCGATGTTGTCCTGGATGAAGAACGATGGTAATCTGGCTTCAGATTTTCCTTTATTGATGGCTTCGTTTAAAATCTGCCACGTTCTTCGCATATTGTTTTTGTTTTCGTGAATGAAACAACAAGAGTACTCGGAATAGGGTCAGAACTAACAAGAATAGACCAGAAATTGCTAAATATAGTAATAATAAGGTAAACTGTTTCAACTAATAGGCTCTTCTACGCTACTGAAGTATACTCTAGAACAAGGGAACAGGGTCAGATAGACGAAAACTATTGCATATATAGATAGAAGCGGAGAATTCTGGGTAATTACCAAAGGAACCTGTCTTTTAATGGGAAAAACGTCAAGGGATAGGGATCCAAAAAGGGATTCTGGGAGAATTCTAATCCAGAGCATTACTCCTGTTCAATCGAATGCACCCCCTTGTACCCCTTAGTACTATAGCACTACATGCTAAGCCGATAAATTGGGAAATAAAGTCAATTTCGGTAAATTGGGATAGATTTTGTTGATTTGGGGGAATTGTCGGGTTGTTTGTGGTAATCAGATTTACTCTTCTACAAATGAACACCCCCCCCCCCCGAACATACCCCTGTCTTGTTAGAAGCCATTGGTAACATAGCAATCACGTGCTACCATAGAAACCAAGATGGCGGCCTCCAGTGTACAAAATGGACGATGGAAACACGTATCACCCCAACAACACGCGCTGCGCATGTGCACTCACACCACGTATCACTATGGGGATGACGTCACAACATGGCCGCTCACGCGGGTTACCATGGCAACACAACATGGCGTCACTAGGTCACGTGACATGACGTCACTTCTGGGGTCCTCCACCGGGGTCCCCCAAACTAGGGGTGAAGGGGAACATACACTACTACTCGCGCCCCATATAAGTGGCTGGGGCGAAGCTGTGCATCCTGTTGTGTATGCCCACCTAGTAGTTCAGCGATCTGAATTTAGCAGCTATTCACCTACGTAGGGTGGTAGCCGCTACGTTCAGATCGCTGAACTAGCCCCTCTAGATATTTCTCTTGCCCCCCCCCCCCCCCAACACCCCCCCCCCCAACATTGATATCCTGGTTACGTGCCTGTCGGAGTATAACTGTTCTAAGATGGAAACAAAGAGTTAATCTGAGTTATTTCGCTCTCACGTTTATTGACATTGATATAATTCAGCTGCGAGATCGGCAATGTGCAGAACGTAGTTTTTTTATGCAAACGATTCGCTCGAGTGACTGTCAAATGAATACGGGTAATACCCCTTTACATATTTGTTTGCACAGATTGACTTGAGTATATTCACCCAGAAAATATGGCGAACGCAATGTTTTTTTTCACGTTACTGTTTATTTTAAGTTACCAAATCGCCACTTGTTTTCCCACGGGTCCAACAGAAAACTATCCATATTCAGAAACCCTGGAAGATGGAAAATACATTGTGTACTGGAAGTATAACGATACCCACATCACATTCGAAACGCACGTGAAAACACTAGGATGGATAGGATTTGGATTATCTGAAAATGGTAATATGTTCCCAGCTGATGTGGTTGTAGGGTGGGTAAAGAACGGAATTGCGAACATTGAGGTGAGTATTTTCCTTTTTTAAAAAAGTGGAAGTGCACATTCCAACATCACGTCCCTTGAGATCACCACGGCGCCATCTGCGTTGCCCAAGCAATGCAGGTGGCGCATTATTGCAGTGAAGGGCGAATTCTTCTTTGGATAAATCAGTCTGAAAGCCAGAATACAACTGTTTGCTTCTGGCGATTTCATGGACACAGATGGGCTAGGGAGACCAAATACGTGATGTCCCTCATTTGAAATTGTTGGAGAGAAAAGGTCCCTCTCAACTCCCGATTGATAATCGGTACTCATTTAATGTTTTTTTCATTAAGCCGATACGTTTCTGAATATAAAAACAACATTTAGGAACGTGATGTGATAGCTGGATAGTCCTTTCTAAGAGTTTGTGGTATAATAACCTTTTTTATTTATTTAGTGCTTAACGCCTCATCAGCACCCAAGGCTATATCGTAAACAAGTGAACAGAAATTAAACTATTGTTCTATGCAGCAAGGATAACACCACAAATTCATTCGTTTAACTTTCAGTATACGTGGATATATCTTATTAGTCTCTCTTTAACGGACGTTCTCATGTGTATTAAAGGTGTTTAGTCGGGCAGTTAAACTCCAAAATCAATGTCGTCATGCAACCGGATTCGAGCGGCGAGCCGTTAACGAAAACAAAGTCCATTAACGGCCCGCAGCCAGCTTCCGGTCATGGTGATAATAGTAATAACATAATTTTATTGGACGTATGGTTCATTAACGGTCCACGAGGAATGAATAACAGCCCACTGGCTTATTGAAGGTCCTCGTAATCTATTTTCTCACAGGAAGATTACTCCAAAATTTCAAAGGTTTCAAACTCCGAAACGGCAAGAAATCAGATATTTTTAGAACACCGCTAGGGGACGTGACGACTGTTACTTATTCCAAGTTCCTTATTCAACGTTCGTTATCAACCGATTTTATCGGTTGATAACAAATGTCGAATAAGGAACTGGGAATAAGTAACGGTTGTCACGTCCATACATCTCGTCGATTTAAAAATTTCCGAATCGGCGCGACTGAATCGAATGGCATCGCATCATCGGAACGATTTCAAATCGAACCGCATTCGAAACTTTCCAGGACTCTAAGACTTACAGGACAGTAACCAATGATACCAGAGACACCCGAGGGCAAGGGGGATAGGGTATCAAAAAGGGCACTATACTCAGGGTGAGGGTTAAGAGCGAAAGTTTATAATCTACCATAAGTTGTAATCTAACACTCTCTTTTAGATAAGTTGGATTTGGATGCACGGTCTTAAAGTGAAAAAACATTAATCAAAATTAAGCTTCAAACAACACATAAAACACCCCTACCAAACGTTCCGTAGACTTCAAAAGAGCCAGAGCCCCAAAAGAACACACGCACAACTACAAGTCATAAGAATATGGAGGTAAATCTCTGGAAAATTCGTTCCGACTTTTACAAAGTGGAGTCATAAAAATCCGTAAAAAGTATCCGCTAAAAGATATTAAAAAATCCAAGTTCCCCTAATTGCAATTCTTGCTGATAGCTTGCCACGTGACGAACTGATGCATTATCGTCTCAAAGTTCAAAATGTGTGTACACCTTATACCTTTGACTAAAAGCTGGAAGATTAGGTAGGAGAGTGGGGAGGAATATCCCGGTGGGGCACTGGGTTAATGTAGGCCTCCTCGTTCGAGGAACCAGACAAATCAGCGGAGCGGAGGCCAAAGAATTATTATTATTAGTTACCACATTTTATCTAGATCTTTTAAGCCTATACAGCTGGAAACGCCGGGGGCTCAATGAAAATGATCCCGCTTTAACTGAGGTTTTACCCTTGTTGGTGATAAACGACCAAATAATCTTTGCCACATTCTTGTTCGTTCTATTCTCTCGTCAGCCAAGCCCGTGGAAAGCCCAGTTGTAACACTTGTGTGATGATGCCTTCAGCCAATTCCTTCCGCAGCACCAGTACTGTGGAAAAATGTATTTACTTATCGAAAGATTGTGCTATTTTTGTTATCATATTAACGCCAGGGTTGTCGCTATGTGGGGGAGGGGGGATATGCGTGAACTCCACGCTCCAATAATTTTTTCCAGTCAGGTTTGGAGTCTAAGATATCAATTCTTTCCTGACAGTAATAATGTACTTTAAAACGTTTAAAATTGTTTTTTCTAGAATTGTATAATTATGACTTTAAATGGGTTGAAATGAACCATTAGCATTTTCAAAGATGTGGCAATTTACCAGTTAGCAAATTGCCATATTTTTAAAAATGCTAATGATTTATTTTTACCATTTTAGCGGGTGTTCTCCAGTATATTAACAAAGTTTAATAGAGCATTACAAGAACGTAACGTTCAAATTCAAAAAAGTCACGTGACGAGTTGGGCTGTTAAGGAGTTAAAACTCTCATTAACAGACCGACACGTCACGTGATTTGTGTGCCTTGCTGTCGTACACGTACTGTCGGAAATGGAAACGGTTTCTGGAAATGGTTTCAACTAGTAAACAATGTGATCTTTTGAAATTATTAAATATGTAAAATATTCAGCAAAGTTAGCTCTATAAGAAAAAGCAGCTGTATATAGTAAGCAAGTCTGTATACATTTTAGCCTTTATTCCCGACTTAAAAGCGGTAAATATTGGGTCTGTTCTCAAGTTTTCTAAAGTCGTTGCAATTGAAAGCGTACCGGTGCCGATCACGTGATAATCATGTGGCACCAGTTTGTTTGACAACAGACGGTACTGTCATTTGTCAAAATTGAAAACTTTAAAAAATGACATGTAAGGTACAGGGTCAAAACTTTCTCAGAATCCAAGTGGTAATATTATTAATAACATGACTTTGTCGAGCCCTGTGGTTTATTAACGGCTCAACAGCTGTGAATAACAGCCCTTCAGCTCATTAACGGCCCTCGACATCGTCTTGGGCCTTTTGATGCTTTGAAAGCCGCCATTTTGACTGATATCGTAAAAGTGAAAATTTCTATGCACATTCCATATATAGAAGTTAGCCGTCGCACCCACAGCGCTGGGCTATGTACACAAACAAAAACATATTTAGTTTAACATGTATCATTGTTGAAACTATTTTCGACGGTTAAACATTTTGTGTACAGTCGATGCTAAAACATATTGTAAATTTTCGTTGTTCATTAAAAAAGAGAGTTTTCATCATTATTAAATTGATAGAATGCACTATTAAGTTGACTAGCTCGGTCAAAGAGTTCGTCTCTTAGATCACTGTAGGACGTACAGTTCAAAAGGAAATGTTTCTCATCTTCAATTTCATTTCTTGAGCTTAGTTTCCAGATTCCCTGATCAAGTGACACTTTTGGTTTGGCATATCTTCTAGTTTCGACCTGCAAAGGTAGTGTGCCACATCTCAAAGACGCAAGCGTCCGTCGATGGCATTCGGGATAGCTGCTCTAGCGTAACTCTCAACTGAGACACATACTTTGAACAGCCTGTATGTCCTTAGTTTATTACCATTTTCATTTTTACGTCGTTTCACGGACTATTTAGCCAGCTTTCTCTGTCTAGGGAGCATGGTTTTTCTTTTGCCGAGATTATATCAACACTACCACCTTGGGTTAGACCTGTAATTAATATTTGCGCTCTGAAGTCCCATGATCTCGGAAAATTGAGAGACCGGTTATGCACGGCAGTCACGAGCCTCTCTTGTTCCATGTCCCTTACTCTTACTCTTGAAATATCTGGTAGAACAATAGACTAGGTGTTCAAGTAACGTCACTTGAATACCTCTATTTCAAAGAATACACCTGAGTAGGTTGTAAGTCAGTTATCAACCTCTCTGTCGGTATTTCACGAAATTGAACAACCGGTATCGTGCTGCTCGGCATCACTCAGCGCACGGGGCAGGTTGTTCAAATTAATGAAATACCTCCTGTTCGACTGGTAACTATTACAAGCATGCCCCGAACAACAACGGACGGCGTGACGTTTGATTTGGGAAAAATTTGCTTGTTGAAATGACTCTTTGTACCATTTGCGCTGCATTTTCTGACTGTTGTCTTTCACTTACTGGGACGTAGGAACCTGAGGGTACGGGGGCTAGCCGTGCTCCCAGCTGTTTCTAAGAAATAGTAGAGAGAGAGAGAGAGAGAGAGAGAGAGAGAGAGAGAGAGAGAGAGAGAGAGAGAGAGAGAGAGAGAGAGAGAGATAGAGAGCGGAAAGAGAAAGGGAGAGAGAGAGAGAGAGAGAGAGAGAGAGAGAGAGAGAGAGAGAGAGAGAGAGAGAGACAGAGAGAGAGACAGAGAGAGAGACAGAGACAGAGAGACAGACAGAGACAGACAGAGACAGACAGAGACAGACAGACAGACAGACAGACAGACAGACAGACAGACAGACAGACAGACAGACAGACAGACAGACAGAGAACAGAGAGAGAGAGAAACAGAGAGAGAGAGAGAGAGAGAGAGAGAGAGAGAGAGAGTATTATCTTCATCAACCCGCCATTGCAATTCTATTAGGAATTAGCAGGAAGGACAGAGTCTTTATTCTTAATTAGGCTTTCCCCAGTTTTGGAAAGACTCTTGTTATTCTTCTTTTTCAAAATTTTTCTTCATTATTTTTAAAAAAAATTTTTTTTTTATTTTAATTTTTTTTCCGCCGTCAATTGTGTCAGTTGCACTCCTCAAAAACATACTCATGTAATGCCATAAAGTCTAGTTATATTATGTAAATGAAGATTCCCTCGTTTGGTTTGTCTCCACTACGCCTTTGAAGTCGAGACAAAGGCATAGCTTTTGGTCCATATCTATCAGATTTCCCCATCGGACCGAAGCATCGATCGAGAATTTCGTAGTTTCATTTCTTGGAAAGTAAAGGCTTTTCCAAAATTACACTTCCGACACCCTTGTAGTTTCTTTAACCTGTTGAACACGAGAGGCTGCTTTTCCGTCCAGGAACATGATACGTCATAGTTTCGTTAGGTGGGATGGGTTCTCAGTGCATCTGTGTGCTAGACCAATTAATATTTTCAACGCGCAGCCCCAATTCTGCACGTTGATGATATTAATTGGTCTACCCCCAAATAATGAATATGGACTCTTCCAATTGCTGCCATTGAACTGACATAGAAGACACCACCTGTGTTCAATGGCTTAAAGAAAAAACCCAAAACAACAAAAAACAAATGAAAAAAGGACTGATCTATTTAAGAAAAGAAAATCACAAAGCAACTTCTGCCATTTTCGTAGTTATGTTAAGTTGATGCTTTTATTTTGTGTTTTATACAGGATAGCTATGCTTCCCAAAAAAGCACACCAGAAAAGGACACAAAACAAGACTGGCACTTGGTACAAGGAAAAGAAGTCGATAAAACGACAATACTAATATTCGAAAGAAAGCTGATTACTTGCGACGATAAAGATAGACCTATAACGGTAGGAGTGCTTTTTGTTTATCCTTTAACCATTTCCCTAATATACCACCATGACCCCGGCAGTCGAAAGAGCGGTTAAACTCCAATAAAAACCCGAGTAACAATTCGATGAAACTACGTCGACGAAACGTAAAATTCAGAAGTAAAACTAACAAACGACAATTCAAACAAAACACATTTTGTCCGTTCCTAATGAATGAGAATAATACCAAGTTTACAAAGTTTTATGATGATGCAATCCTAAAAACAGAACCCAACAAAGAAGCCAACTCAGCCAACCATCGATTGTCTGGGGTAGACTATACTTGACAATGATGGCCCACCACAACAAGACATCCTATAAGTGGCAGATTATACTTGCCTGAATATATCATCGCTGCACCCTCGGGAAGAGGTAGCACCTTTGCTGAGAGGACCCTCTCTCGCACTTGTCCTCACCCAAGGGTATAGACCAAAAGAACATCAAAACGGCACCACAACTCCCAAGAACACCATCATGAATACCTGACATCTGCTGAGTACCCCACCCTTTTCCTCCTTTGACACGCCTGAACATGTTGCTAAAAACGATATTCTACAGTTAAAGAGGGTCGAAAGGGGCTTGCTCCACACCGTCCCTGCGAGCCTTCGGCGCGTGAAACCATTTTGTCTTCTTTACTGTAAGTTTACTGAAAGTATTTTTTTAATCTACCAGATAATCTCTTAAAAAGTTAGCTTTGCACTTATACATGCACCAATGAAAAGATCCAAGCCTGATGAATACATCTGAAATTGCTTTTCAGCAATGTGCCCGTTTTCATCCGCAGTATGACAACAAATTTGTCAACAAATGTAAGAGTGAATAAACTTAAGTTCTGACAATTGCGGATCCTTTGCCAATTCCAATGAACTGGTGCAACCCAACCTTCCAAGTTGCACAGATAAATGCCGCTGGTGTAATCTTTACCCAAGAATTGCTCGAAATATGAGTAGGCACCTGTGATGTGTGGTGTATTCATGGTATTGTGACGTAAAAAATCACATCTTCTCGTGCAGAGTGTGGTGTTGTAAACCTTGAACATGTAATTGCCGAAAGAGTGGTTAAGTAAAAATTTTTAATCGAACTGGGTGTATTTCAGAAGTTTGAACAACCTGTTCCGTGTACACACTGTAAAAGTAGTTTGGTTAAAAATTAACCCACATCAACTGAGTTGAGTGAATATGAACCCAACTAGGTTAATATTCTCTCAACCCAGTTCAATTGGATTGATTTTTAACCCAGCTAATTTTAGAGTGCATACTTACATTGAGGTAGGCTTTGCTGAAATACGATAGATGCTTACATTTTTGGGCTGTCATTGGCACCCAAGTTCCGCCCTGCAAATTCCACGATCTTCAACGCGAAACAACCAAATTATACTCTTGTGACACCCCACGCCTAAACAGCACATAACGTGAGAGACATGCCTGGCATCTCCAATTTTTCTCTCTACATATCCGATCTTTATCTTCCTTTTGTGTTTCCATACTATTGGATCTACATTTTACTTTAAGACCCTAACAACATTGATGCAATAAATAGATACTAGCTGCTGTTGGGGGACTTCTGATGATACCGAAAGGAGAGGACTAGTCTAACAATGCAGCTGGCAACCTATAACCAATGTCTCCAACTAATTTTAAAAAAGAAAAAAAGAGGAAAAAAAAAAAAAACCCAGCCAGTGATAGTTGAATGAAACTACTGTTATTCTCAAGTTTAAAGGAAAAGCTTGTTGGTATTGACAATTAGAACTGAAACAGTTAAGGGGTTTTCTTGATCGATTGATCACGTGGATTAACCTTGGTTAACTGATTAATCACTTGTCCAAATAGATATCTGAATAATTGCCATAACGTTGATGATTTACAGCATGAACCCTTTACCCAACGTAACAAACAAAACCGACTAGGCCTATATACAAAAATCTCCATTCAAATTTATTATGTTTTCCATTTTTGTCTCAGAAACATAGCTTATGACCCCTCATTGGAACGAGCTCATTGAGCTCGTTCCAATTAGGGGTCATAAGCTATCTTTTTGAGAGAAAAATTGAAAAATTTTAGTAATTCATGAATTTATTTTGCAAGTATCGTCTGCTACCCGCAATGGGTGAAAGGTTAAGGATGACCATTTCCAGCTACTGATACAGTATGATGATCATGCAAGTAAACAAGTATGTCAGCAAGTAACTTGCATACTTTACTCTCTCTCATATAATTGACGCGAGTCAGTGTGACAGTGTCGGCCTGTTTTGGAGCAAGTTTGCTCCTTTGTTAACCCATATAAACAGTAGTTCAAAAGTAACTGTTAATCGATCAATTACTTTTTAGATCGATCAAGATGTTGATCATTGATTAATCGATTAATCGGTTAACCGTTTCAGCTCTATTGACAATCATGCCGTTTTGTAATTCCAAGTGTGTGCTGGAGTACTGCGGTAACTTGTTTTCTCAAGTATTATTGGCTTCACCCATGGCTAGTGGAAAGCTATAGTACAAGCTCCAAAATGTTGAAACGTTTGATGAACTGTCACATTTGAAGGTTCCCCCCTTTTCTCATTAAACAGCCAGCTGATAAACAGTGGGTTTCCTGTTTCCCGAATCATAAAGCAACAATGCTTTTATATGTAAGCAATGTGCATGACTCAACTACATACTAGTGACGCCCCTGTCCTGCCGTAACCCATTTGTTGACCTTTTCGCGCGAGGAAGCACACCCTTGATAGGGATCAGTCACACTAAGCTGTTTTCGTGAGTTGTACCCAACCTTTTAGAAGTAATCACATAAAATGATCCGTACTCCTTCCTACAAACAAAACGTATCTTTCGGCATTGGAAGGAGCACATAAATTTGTAACTGATCCTACATTTTACCTCTTATCTTAAACCGGGAAAACCAGCCATCCGTCGATTATGCCTGGTGATAAAAGGTATCTATCAGAACGAAGTTGAGTTGTCACATACAGAATTAACACTGGGCCCGTCCACCACTCGCAGTCTTTCTCAATGTATGAAAAAAACATTTAAATCTGGAGCCGATTCTCTCACATAATACAAGAATATCCCCAATCGCACACACCTCATACCAACGAGACACGTTTGCATGAAACTATGACTTCTAAAACACAGCTATTCTTCTCTGATTCAGCGTCTGCAATTCACCCAAGAAGTAAACTTCACTGCATCTTGGCAAGTATTTTGTCTCCTTGCCACGTTGACATTAAACGCATGTAAGTTCCGTGTGAAAAGACAGATCATATAGGCTTCAATTTATTGCTGGATCCTCTTTCCAATTCTTTATTGTTGTTCTATGCGTATCTATGTTTGCTCACAATATAGACTGTCATCAAAATTAATGTATCATAGTTTTGGAAATAAATATTGTTTAACCCTTTACCCAACGTAACGCTCTGCTTTTCATGTTAGGTGAAGGGTTAAACTAAACTAACCCCTCTCGCGTTGAGTGTTATCAAGTCGATACAGTTCGGGGCAGATTGTTCACATTCATGAAACACCTGACAATGATGTTGGTAACTGACTTACACCTTGTCCATTGCTCAATCAACACAACGCACGAACTCAGAGGATCAGGGGTATTCAAGGCACGTCACTCGAACACTCGGTCCATTTTTCCGTCAGGTATTTCAAGTTGCTTGCTTATAATGAGAAGACAAAAGAGTGGTGAGTAACAGATTGTTGATTTGTATAATACCCAATACTATTCTACTGATATACTTTTACATAAGAATGTCCTGAACGTATGGACGTGACGACCCAGCTCCTTAATCGACATTCGATAACGAATGTCGAGTAAGGACGTGTGGATAAGTAACGATTGTCACGTCCCTTCTGAACGTGCTAATGCAATTTAATTGCAACGGGGCTGGGTGAGTTTTTGTAGTGAATGCTTCGTGTCAGAAGCTGTCTTGCCCCAACTCTAATTAATTAATTATATAACATGTCTAAGGCGCAAAAAAACCCCAAAATGTTTACCTCCAAACCATGAAGCTTCGTTGGAATGAAATCATCAGTGAGGACCGTGAGCTGTTTTGAAGGCTAAGATCGAAAAAACAATTGAATGGATATTTTTGTGAATGGTGCCTACCGGATAAGGACCATCATATGACCAATACGTCAGAGGAGGAAAGCAAGAAAACACACTTTTCACAAACCTCTTGTGCGCTCCCCCTGTAATGTGTTCCACGTCAGCCATCACTATGCTGTGTCATGCCACCCCCCCCCCCCCAAAAACCAAAAAAAAAAAATCCCGATAGTGGCTTTCAACACAATAAGACAGAAGAGGATTACACTCTCTGATACTACTGTTGAAACGGTTATGGAATCTAATAACCGGCTAAGCGTCTAGATATATCCATTCCATTATTTTGCAAATTTTCAGGTCAGACAGACATTGTAACTTATGCAAATAGCGCATAAAATACTCGGGCTGGTGATCAGGGTCGAGTATTTTATACAAGATTTGCACGAGTACATTCCGAGTATTCCAAGTTGTCTGCATTCGTTAATTGTTATGGTTTTCACCACTCTTTCATGAGTGAGAGGTAATAATAGCTGGTAGTGAAAACTAAAAATACGAAAAAGCTTTTACCCGTTCCTGTATAAGTTAATCGAACAATCGTTTGAAAACTACTTGACACATTGTCCGAAGGTGTGACCACACACTCGAAATCATTAAGATATCAAAGAATGAAATTCTCACGGACCAGGATAAGTTTCCTTGGTCGATGGGATCGCAGGGGCGGACGTTGAGCACGCCGAATGTTGGAGGATTCCACGCTCAAAGGCACAACCAGCAAAAAGTACTCAAGCCCGCGACAAATCGAAACAAGACCCTTGCCTCTTGCGCTTCGTTCTGATTCATTATTGAGTAGGTTACACTGATCTTTTGTATAAATACAATACGCGGAGAGTGTATTATCACTAAATCTCCCGTAGAGTGGAGATTCCACCCAAGCAAAAATTGCTAATTTGTCACAAAGCATAAAAACACAAGCAACGTTTCAGCCAATGGACCTCCGTATTGAACCCGGAAGTTCATTGGTTGAAACATTGCTTGTGTTCCTTGTCCACATGTACAAAGTTTGAAACTGATACTTTGAGTAATAACTGCACTCCATGGTTGACCGGTTCTCGTCAGATCACCGAAGTTAAGCAACGTCGAGTCCAGTTGGTCCTCAGATGGGTGACCGTCTCAGCGATCGATTCGGACTCCCGCGTTATGTCCTTGGGCAAGGCACTTAACCCCGATTGTCCACATGGGGGCACGAGGACGCCGTGTACTAAGGCGTACCGCACGTCGATGGTGCGCATGTCTTCAACCACTCTAACCCTGCCTGTGCTGCAGTGCGGAGTTACTATGTTGGCGAGGTGGCAGCTGCTCGTCGTTGCTCGGTGGTTATCTCCGGGTACTCCGGCTTCCTCCAGCCGTAAAACTGTCAGAGTCATGATTAGCCATTGTGCATAAGTATGTGACCTTAAACACCAATAAATAAATAAATATAAATAGTAACAATCCGCTCTCCACATACATGTACTGCAGGATTCAGACAGCTCGAAATTCAATCTTCGATTATCTCCCTTGATATGCAGTGCAATGCAATTTTTCGTCGCGCAGGCGGAGCTTCACGTCCTTGGACGGGTGGGCCGCCAGTTAGAAATAGATGAATGAAAACATTACTAACATTGTATAATTAATTTTAGGAGTCCCTTGTATTTAGAATGGAATGATTATCTAGATGCGAAATGTTGAACGAGGCCCAGCATCCCTTGCCCGCGAGACAATCGCCGTTTGTTTAGCCTCAGTGGTTTACTCACTTCGACAGCGATACCTCGTCGAATTGTGTCCGAATTTCTAAATGTTTTTGCATCTTTCAACTTTAATTTGTAAAGTTCCGAAAACATCATCAGTACCGCCTTTACTTTTCATGTAAAATTAACATCAGAAATAATTCTTTGACAATTCTTTTCGCTAAAGGACGCTAGCTCAAAGCCCATATTAGTGAGGAGGGGGTGGGGTTGGTGAGTGTCAGTTTCATGCTTTTCCCACTCACAAAGATACAAAACTGCCATACATGTACAGTAGAAATGCACTTCTTTGTAAAAAAAATGCAATAACCTAATCCTCAGACGCCATAAACATGAAGTATATGGATATATCACTGGACTTGCTTGATGTTAAAAACATAAGATTTGTCTTTGAAAGCTGTTTGCTCAAACTCACACCTATTTCACACCTTGAAGCTGATATTTTGCAAGGTTGCTGTGTCTCAAAAACATAGGTTATGACCCCTTATTGGAACTAGCTCGACGAGCTAGTTCCAAAGAGGGGTCATAACCTATGCTTTTGAGACAAAAAATAAAAAAAATAATGAACATTAATTGTCTGTTTTTGTGAATAGCGCTGGCCGGTTTTGGCCGTTACGTTGGGTAAAGACTTAACAGTTCTTTGGCAGTGGACTATTGCAAGCTCTGTTACACGATCAATGGACATCTCGTCGACAATCTTGTGTGCAGCGCTTCACAAGAATATCAGCAAGTTATTACCGTCCCGTTTTGTTTTGCCCTCCATTTTCGGGGCGGGGTGGAGTGGGGGGTGTGGGGAATCAGAACCAAAAGTCCAGTAGTTGTGCTTACAGTTGTTGATATTTAGCATGTTCCATACCTCCACATAGGCATAAAACTGTCGTCATGGGGGTGCTTATCTGATGATATGTAAGTCGGACCGGCCCACGAAATTAAGCACTGCAATGTGCATTGCTATGATGAAAGTTTGGGAGCGCGGTGGCTCAGTGGTAGACTGTTGTACTTCTATGCAAGAGGACCCGAGTTCCATCCCCGTCCGGCACGACCAACATTGTGTCCTTGGGCAAGGCACTTTATCCCGCTTGCACGATGACGCTGTGTACTAAGGCATACTGCACGTCGATGGTGCACATGTCTTCAACCGCTGTAACCCTGCTTGAACGGAGCTTGGACAGAGTTAGAATGTTGAGGAGCCTACAGTTGCTCGTCGATGCTCGGTGGTTCTCTCCGGGTACTCCGGCTTCCTCCACCCGTTCAACTGTCACGGTCACGATCAGCCATTGTGCATAAGTATGTGACCTTGAAACACCAATAATTAAATAAATAAATAAATGATAAAAGTTGCGGCGGTCTGCCACTTCTTTTATCACGATATTGCGCTTTATCATGACTAATAAATAAGCATTTGAAAAAACAGAAAAAAAGATTTTCAACAAAACCATAAATTATCACGTGACCCCCTTTTTGGAACGAGCTTGCCAAGGATTACACCACCCATTTCCCTTAGCTCATTTAGCAACCGTCATCAGACCGGTATGGGGAAATGTGCTGCAATGATGGGTCCTAAATACTGGCATATTACTTGCTGGTGAGGTTTTCAGTGGTCTTTGGGATTGTTTAACCCTTTGAACCCGAGATGCCGATTTTCCAGCCCCGGAATATGATACGTCATAATTTCATAAAGTAGGATGGCTGCTTAATGAATGTGTTGGGTAGCCCCACGGCTGCACGTTGAAAATATTAAGTGGTCTACCCCCAAATAATGAATGTGGACTTTTCCAATTGCTGCCAATGAACTGACATGGAAGATACACCCAGGGTTCAAAGGGTTAACTGACTAATATTCAGACTACATCAGTGTGTATTAATGATGGGTTACATGATGTGGTTTTGTTGGAATTTTTTAAAATAATTAACAAACAAATAATCAAAATAATAAATTTTTATATTCTGTACGTTCGGTAAAGTGTTAAGGTGGTTGTTGACCCTCTTTCTAAATTGCGCGTCGAGAAGCACACATATGCATACATTAGAAACGTCAGTCAAATTCCTGTCATTATAAAGAAAACTAGGCCACATAGTTAAGGACTTTAAAGTGGAGTAAATGAACTATAATTCTTGTTTGGAGGGTGTTCCACTTCGAATACTTGTGAACGAGAAAAAGGAATAATTCCCTTTTCCGAGTGCTTCGAACCATTCAATTAGAATTCGTACTGTGAAGTGCAATTATAACCTTACACAACTAAGTCAGAATTTTATGATGAACAGAAGATTCATTCTTCGGTGACATTTTCATGTGTATTTGATTGTATATGCCCCCCAAGAAGATAGGTCAATTAGAGACCCTTCACAAACACTATGCTCATAGAGGCTTTTAACCCTGTGAACCCATTATGGTGTCTTCCATGTCAGTCAAATTGCAGGAATTGAAAGAGTCCATATTTCCTATTTGGGGGTAGACCAACGTGCAAACGTGTGGTAGCAAGCGCTCGTGAAACATAAAACTTTCAGGATCACACTCATGAGATAATCCACAATATTCACTAAAACAGTATATTATACCTCACGTGACTTTCTTGCATTCTGATTGGCTGAAAGGTGATACCCTATTCCGTGTAGTTGTCCAGCACAGAGCTGAAGGGTCATTACATGCGGGCACTATATGTTTTCTATTTTTAGTATGGGCTCTATATGCATTTTATGGTTATAAAAACGCACAAAGCAACGATTTATCCAAAATGGTGACAGAAAATCCCGGCCACCAATTAGACAATTCGATTTACATAAAAAATATACACTTAGTTTTTTTAGTGTCGCAAAAATAGCCTCAACGTTTTCCGAAGTGATACGTTCCGATAAATAGAGACAAAATATGTATCCGAGTCAAGCTCCGACTTCTAAGGGCAGATCACGACGAGTCGAAGACGAGTCGTGATCTACCCTTAGAACCCGGAGTGATACATTGGCAGAGGCGAGGAATAGTATCATTGTGTCGAACAATTATCAATATCCACACATTATTCGCATTTCTCCTTTATTGTTTAAAATAAAAAAACATCCTTGCATGTTTTCAACTTGGATTGTAGATTATTTGGTTAATTTGTATTTTCGGGTTGTTCGATATAATATAAGGAATAGTGCATGTCTTGTCGTTGACTACGCACATATAGCTTCGCGTCGGGAACTACACCACCTCACTGGGCATTATATGGGCGTACTACACCACCTCAATGGGCACTATATGGGCGTTGTCAACTCCAAGCCATGCACTATTCCTTAAGTAGATATCCTCTATATACACACGGGACTTTCTCTTTCTCCGATTTCCTAAGATGCTCTATACTATTTCCGATAGTTTTACTCATCAGGGTTTCTAAAAATAATCATACACTATTCCTGTGCACTAAATACATTTTAAAATTGCCGTGGAATAGTCTAGGTCGTCTAGGTCGTTCGACTGATGAAACATAACGCACCCTTTTAATCCTTTACCTAACATGAAAAGCAGACGACACTTGCAAACAAAATCTCTGAATAACTATTTTTTTCATTTTTTGTCTCCAAAACATAGGTTATGACCCCTCTTTGGAACGAGCTCGTTGAGCTCATTCCAAAGAGGGGTCATAACCTATGTTTTTGAGACCAAGAATGAAAAAAAATAGTTATTCAGAGATTTTGTTTTTGAGACAAAAAATGAAACAAAATAATGAAAATTAATTGGCGATTGTTGTGATGTGGTCGGTTTTGGGCGTTACGTTATGTAAAGGGTTAAAGGATTTTTGAGTGGCGTTTTTCGCTGCCGTTCCAGCAATTCAGTTGTATAGAGATCAATGGGCTACACTCGTAAATGAATTCCTGAACATGTTGCGTGAATAGTATCCTATTAAGTCATTATCTGTACGTCATTCATCCATCAAGTAAATGAAGTAGTAAATACAAAACGTCATGACAGTACGTCATTCAGGTTGTTTCTCGTCGTCCAAATTATCACATAAGTGAAGTGACTGAAGTCTGAACATTAACTCCTGGGTCTAATTTTAAACGTCACTGTACTTGGAACAATCACATAGAACACATCACCTCTAAAGCATGGTCAAGAATCGACATGACGAAAAAACATAATACACACCTGACCGTAAGATAGTGGAGAAAATTTATTTTGCGTCTGTTAGGCCTCTTCTTAAATATTCGGATTCCGTGTGGGATAACTGCACGGAAGATAACATTGCAGACCTAGACAAAAATTCGAAAGATCAGTTACCGGTGCGACTATCAGTGCTAATAGAGCAATGTTATACACTGAAACATGTTGGGAAACTCTCCAACAGAGACGCACAAAAACACAAACTTTTACAATACTTCCATACGTATCACCACATAGCGCCTCCATAACTAGCCAATAAGATTCCCCCGTTGATATCGGCCGTCAACCAGTCTAACCAACTTCGTAACAATACTTATCACCATGTCCAGTTCTGTAACTCTCGGTTATGTCAGACATCCGTGTAACAACCAGTAGTGTAATAATCAACCAGTAGTGTAATATTAACCAGTAGTGTAATACAAATCAACCAGTAGTGTAATAACCAGTGGTGTAATAAACATCCATGAAAACCAACAATTTTTTAACAAAATTTGAAAATTTTTTAGGGTGGATCAAATCATAGTTTAGGTACATTTTATCGATTTTTAATCATTTTATCGTACATTTAAAGACGTTTTTTCAGTCAAACATCATTTCGTGGGTTCAATACGGCGAGGTAAGGTATTTTTATGATTTTTATGTGATATGCGTATTTTCTGGCGTTTAATGTCACTTTCTGCATTTGTGGCTTTATGTAAATTCAATGTTGGCCAGTTATTTATAGTAATGCTGTGCTTTTGAGAGACTGCTCACCCCAGACATAAGTTTTCAGGTTCAATCATACCAGAAAACTTATGGATGATAAAGTGTGGAATTCAAGGGCTAGAGTTGTGTGATCTCCTGCGTTGTCTACAATTATAATATTTAATACACCCCGGCGAATCCCTGAATGTCTCTCTCACATCCATCCATTTCAGTCGCTGTATGATTATGCGTGGCTTTTCAATCTAGTTGACCGTTTTGAATTCTAAAATTCGTTTTTCTTCTGGGAGTGGTGCTCATCATATTCCTTGAGCAAAGTCACTCTACCATATTTTACGAAGGTGCGGCTGGGGTGGGGTGGGTGTGATGGGATGGGGTGGGGTGGTGTGTTGTTGGTTTACCTAAAATCTGCGGTCAGTTATTTTTTTCCATCTTGAAGGAG